>ML682061.1:1475121-1487779 GCA_007922195.1 Podocnemis expansa | reverse complement strand
TAGAGGGAATATTTGCATTTGTCAGATACCTTATAAAGATATTCACATTTCCAGTGTTGCTGTAGCCATGTTTGTCCCAAGTGGTTAGAGCGACTAAGTGGAGGAAGTAATATCTTTAACTAACCCAACTGGACTGTGACACTCCCTTTCCTACACCTGAAGACAATGTCTGTGTAAGCTTGTCTCCTTCACCAACAGAATACAGTCCAGTAAAATATATTACCTAACCCACTTTCTCTATCTAGACATGTTCGTGTTATTTAAGTAATGCCCTTGCTGTCTGCCTTGTACTATTGCCAACATCCTCTGTCTATTCAAAACAAACAAGGAGTCTGGTGGCATGTAAAAGACTAACAAATATGTTTATCTGATGAAGTGGAATTTTCTCCCATGAAAGATCATGCGATAAATAAATCTGTTAGTCTTTAAAAGTGCTGCAGGACTCCTTGTTTGTTTTGCTGAACTAGACCAACGCAACTACCCTTTGGGAATGTCTCTGAATTTCAAACTACCTTAGTCAAACTATGTCAACCTTTAACAGAAGTACCAGAAGTCAGGGAAGGCAAGAACAGGACTGGTTTTGAAGCAGGAGAAAGGCTGGGTGCAGGGCAGGAACAGGGCTTGGAGAGATGGGTGCAGGGAAGAGGAGAGTCCACGGGTGTGTGTGTTGAGCAGGGTTTGGAGAGATGGGCACAGGGAAGAAGAGAGAGTTCATGGGTTATGTTCATTAAGCAGCTGGCAAACGACTGCTGCTGCTAGGTTTAAGAGCCAGCCTGCTGGTTTCCTTAGCGAATCAAGCAGGGGCATTGCTGGTGCGAGGCTTACAGGGCTTGAGCCCTAAGTCCTAGCGCCCAAGGCCTGGGTCTGCTGCGAGGCTGCCCACAGCAGTGGCTGCAGTGGTAGCATGCAAGCCCTGAGTCCTAGCGTGCCAAGCCTTGGGTCTTTTCCAGGGCCAGCAGTGCTACTGCAATCAAGAAGGATCAGCTGGAAAGATATGTCATCAGAAGTACTGAACAGACAACTGAAGGCCTTACTCCTAACAGTGTCTGATTTCCCCACTCCGTCACTACCACCTAACTGCCTGGTTCACATATGAATAGTTGTCTATGACTGCTTCAAGTTACTCTATTAAGTGGTAGAGGTCTATACAATTAAGTTAAATGTTTCAGCCCTACTGATGACCCCATTTTGGGGCTCAAGATGGCCCCACATGATGGAATGTCTGCTTTTTTAATTAGTAAATTATCCATTCCTATGCCTTCCCCAAAGGAAGAAAAGCAAACTATGTTAAAGTTGCTAAGCTAATCAAATGTTAGAAAACTCTTAAAATGAAACTTGCTCATGCAACCTTAATTTGGCCCTTTTGTTTGTATGCATTACAAGCTCGAGGCAGACTTGTAGCAAGGTACTGGAAAATTTAAGCATGAATAGTCTGACAAATTATAAGCAACTGAAAACAGGATGTTGTGATCAAAAGCATAGGATGAGTTTAACTACAGGCATCACTACCAATTCCACCTATAATTTTCTCTCTCATACCTTCTTTGGAAAGGGGAACCACTTAGAATAGAATAGAATAGAAGCATAGGGTTGGAAGGCTTAACTTTGGCCATGTCCTCCTAAATCTCTGACAAATCACATGGCTGGTGAAGACTTGTGAAGATGAACAATAAAGTGTTCTATAATGTACAATACTTTGAAAAAGTAGATTTTAGGCATTTCAGATTGTTTACCCAAAGTTAGTGAATTCTTTATCCTCTCTACACCTCAGTTTATCATGTGTACAGTAATGGCGACAACACCACTTTGGGATATTGTGAAAATAATTTTGTTAATGTCTTTGAAGTATATAGATTCTATAATTATACCTCGTCCTTGCTACTGGTTCAGGCATAGCCAAAAGGACAAACCAAACTAAGCCTGGTCTTCACAGAATATTGACACACAAGTTATTAGCTAACCAAGTAAGCACATTCTTGCCTTGAAAGGATGGAACGAGAACATCCAGAGTTCCCAAGTAATTTTGTAAACACATTCCCAAGAGACGTTACAGGGACACACCAATAAGAAGGGGTGACCCACGGACACCTTCCCCACCTGCCCATCGGTTTCCTGAGCCCCTGGCACCTTCCCTGCCCACACGCTGGTTCCCCAAGCTGCCCGCCCAGCTGCTGGCTGCCCAAAGCCTGCCCCACTGGCTCCCTTCAACCCTTCTCTAACTCACCCGCTGGATCTCTTGGTACCCCCGAAGCTGGTCTGACCCCTTCTTCCCACTCTAACCCCCCCACCCACTGGCTCTCCAGGTCCCCCACAATGCCAGCTGGACCCCTTCTTCCCACGTTAACCCACCATGGCCTTTCCCTGCCAGCTGCCCAACCATCTCCAACCCTCCCACCCAGGGGCCCCTTCATGGCCACCAAAGCAGCCATGCCAGAGGTTGCTGCTCCCTCTATGACCATGCTCAGGGCAAGAGTTTTAAAAACTTCCAGCCTAGGGCAGCTGAGTGGCTCCTTTCCGGCCTGAAGACTGTGTCTTCTGGCCAAGTAGGGGCTGCTGCTGCTGGCTGTGCATGGCTGGCAGTGTTCCCTGAATGGGTGAGCGACGGGGGCTGCGTGCCCATGCAGCCTACAGGGAACATTGGTCAAGGAGTGCCAGCATTCTAGGGGCATCTAAAAGGGGTTAAAGCAGGGATCTCAAACTCAAATCACCACGAGGGCTGCATGAGGACTAGTAGAGGGCCACATGAGGACTGGTACATTAGACCAAGGGCCACGCTGCTGAAACCTTGTCATACAACAATATTGCAAATACTGGTAACAATACTGTTGTTGCGGGCTGCAGGAAATAGCTTTAGGGGTCACATGCGGCCCACAGGCCATGTGTTTGAGACTCCTGAGCTAAAGTATAATTTGGGGGGGCACTGGAACCCTCCTAAATTGGTGGGCCATCCTCACACCAGTGTGGTCCCCCCCACCCCAGCTACTGCCCTCCAAATGCCTGCCCCCCAGCTACTAGCCTCAACATCTGCCCCCAAACCCCAGCTACTGCCCCCCAACACCAGCTACTGCCTTGAAAACACCTACGCCATAAAACCCCTTTCCCCATGTCCTCCTTAGCCCCAATCCCCACTCCCTAAGATCCCTGCCCCCATTCCAGCCCTCGTAAACCCCCACCCTCTTCAGCCCCCCAAGCCCTCCCCAGCCCACTGTCCAGACTCCTTCTCCCCTCTCCCCATGCACCCTCCCTGCCCCCATGCTTTCCTCACCAGCTTCCCAACCAGCCCAACCCACCCCCCAGCCCCCTTAACTGGCCAAAGAACTGGGGGAGCAGGAGGTTGCGGTGCTGGCTGGCCAGGGGGCCAGCAAGGAGGACCCAGGGCTGGATGCTGGGGCCTGGCTCCCTTTCTCTGGCCTAGAAGGGATGCACTGGAACACTGGTTCCAGCATGCCCTTCTATTTTTAGGGCACCCCAGAACTCAGCATTCTGGCATGTCCTCCTATTTTCAGGGGGCCCTGGAATGCAGCATTCTGGGGCATTCCCCAATCTTTAGGGAACCCCAGGCGCTGGCTCCCTAAAAATAGGGGGACTCGGAACAGCATTCCAGGGCGTTCCACCTTACTTTAACCCCTGGCATCTAAACAGTGGTGGATTAACTCACAGACCAATGGTGCCCATGCCCCGGACCACACATAATTTGAGACACCCATGTGAGTTGCCAGAATTCTGGCCCCATCCCCTGCTCCCCCTTCTCTCTCCCAGAGCCCTGGTGCCTTGCTCCTCCTCTTCCTCCTGTAGCCTTACCCACTGGCCAGGCCACTAGGTGGAGCCCAGGTGTGAGCATATTCTCTGCAGCCAGAGCTGGCCGAGCTGGTCAGCCCAGCCTCTTTTCCTCCCCACCCCGACCCCACACTGAGCTGGACCAGTCAGCCCCTCTGCCCCCTGGTGCAGAAGACATGGTCAGCTGTAGGCAGGGGTGGTGCTGAAGATGCTGTGCTTAGGGAGATGTAAGGTGCAAGTCCAGGTCTGGCCATGGAGTGTGTCAAGCACTATTGTTTTGTCTCTCTCTCAAGCAGGTCTGTTTGCCTGCCTGAGATTCCCAGCCCCATGGCAGATCTTATGTCATAAACTCATAGGTCAAATGAGACTAATAGGATCATCTTTCATCAGGCAAGCTGAGAATCTCTGGTTTACGGGGAAGGTGTGTCTGACAGATCTCTGCCCTGTGTCAGGAGGAGTGGTGTCTAGCTCACGTGGAGAGGCTAGATAGGAACAGGGAGCCTTTACCTTATATTGGAAGGGAGGAGGAGGCTGGGGGAAGTCTTTGTTGAGTCCTGGAAAGTGTTTGGGGCAGGAGTGTATTAAACAGAAGGGGCAGAATGAGGGCTTGTGCTGGCACCTCTCCTGAGAATGTCCTGACTGCACGCAGGCATGTGTGTAATGTATTAAGAGCCTCAAAGGGCTAGTCATCGTGAATGGCAGCAAATCTGCCACCATCAGATCAATCTTCCCAACTGACTGATGCGGTTTGTGAAGACCTGTTTAGCCGATTAGGAAGTCAATCACTGAAAGACCACTCAGGCAAGTGAAGTAGTGCTGAGTTGAAGGACGGGCATCTTCCTTTGACTCAGTGCACTGAAGACACTGTGGTAACTAGGCAGTTGGCAGTTGAAGGGATATGCAAGGTATTTTTAAGTACTTCACATATCTCTCTTTGACTGCTGCTGAAATCTTGCTGCAGCATAGACCAGTTGAAAGACTGAAAACACCGTGCTAACCAAATGAAATCTTGGAATGAATGCAGCCTGACCTCTCTCCCTATTCAAAGGAGGAAGCCAGTGTCTGACTCAGAATGGGGAAGTCTGCCTGTCTCAGCCACTTACATAAAATAATAGCTCCTCTAAGTGTATGATTAACACCCAAGCCGTAAAAAGACAGTGATATTTACAAGGACTGCTTCCCATGCTGAAACTCCATGAGAAATTCATTTACTGCACCTTGCAGGCTGCACCCTCCATCTCATCATTGCACTGAGCTTAGTGAGAGCAGAGGGCACTCGGCAACTCACAAAGTCAGGTCATAGGTGCCGAGTTCCTTCAGCTCCTACTAATTTCAGAAGAGGTAGGTTCTATAGGACCCTTGATCACTCCAGAAATCTTAGGAAAGCACCCCCCAGCCAACCCCTGATAATTAGCTGCTCAATGGGTCAGAAGAACCACACTTTGGGGCTGGTGCCGCTCAGATTGTGTGCAGAGGGACTCCTGGATACACTGGATCAGTTCCTCTAAACAGCTTGGGAACGACTAGCAGAATATTAACTGAAGTGCACAGCCTTTGCACAATTGCTGCCTCGTCTCCATGGTGAAAGGGCCTTTGTTGCCTGTCTGTATTTCTTTGCTAGTACATTTATAGTTAGCATTGGCTTTCTCTCTTCTTTAAAAACTGTGCCAATGGCCTGATCCTTTATTCCTCTGAAATCCATGGGCCTGAGGCTGTGGATTGCCACAGGTGTGGGAGCAGATCCTATACAAACTGACAGTGAAGTACACGGGAGTTTTGTTGATGTCAATGCCAGGCTTGGAAACAACTACAGACTGGTACACAGCAGCCTTATGAAGAGAAGGGCAGAGGTACAGGAGTGGTCCTAAACCTGCCCCACCCTGCAGCCACATACACAGCCGACCAGTGGCAGCAGTAAACCACAGTGCAGTAATACAAAGGATCGACAGACCGTCCCTCTGAGAATCCTGTGCGTTATGGAAGACAGCAATGCAGATTAAGACTCACATTCTGCTTTCAGTTACCTTGGTATAAATCTGAGTAACTCCACTGACTTTAAGGGATGAGCAGTGTATATATCACAGTAAAGGAGTGCTGAATTTGGTCCCAAGCCATAAAGGACCCAAGATTAGCGCAATTATGTATGAGCATTAAACGACAAATAAAATCAATGTCTCTTGCCGAAGGACATTCAGAAAGAGGTTTAATCCTGCTAATCCTGTGATTACCCTCAAGGCAAAAGAGAGGGTGCAGTCCAGCCCTGAGGCCCCAGAGGCAAAAAGAGACATCACCACTCCTGGTTCCTTCAAATCCCAGGCCCCAACAGCCTCTTCACTTCAGACCTTAAAGAGCCAGATAGGGTTTTATGTAGGGAGCTGGAAGCTCCACTCTAGCTGGGATCCATTCTCTTGAGGCCTTAAAACAAGGTGGGGGGTGCTATTATTGGAGGTTCTACTGAACAGTGGGGTCAGAAGACGGAAAACTTCCTCATATGTCTGTCACCTCAGAATTCCTTTGAGTTAAAAATCTCTGAGATTGACTCTCCTAAACAGCAAAGTCAGGACTAGCTAGCACAGACCTTTTGTACAAGGCAGAACTCCCACAGACCTCTATGCAAATTTTGCCTGTGGGGTCAAGATTTCCAACACTAGGATCTCACCACCACTACAAAGGGCTACAACTGTGTGTGATGGGTAGAAGAACAAGGTACCTCAGTATCATTAAATGCCATATCAATCCTCCCAGAGATCTATCATTGCCATTTTCCAAAAGGGAATGGAGATCTTTTCCATCTGAAACACAGGACAATCTGGAAGCAATACTGAAGGGGTTTTCTGTTTTAAAGAAGTGGTTCTCAACCAATGCATTGGGACACATTACTGCATCACCACACAGAAGTAAGTGTGTCATGGAGAGCCAGGGAGATGGCTGGATTCAGTCTGGGGGTGTGGGCTGATGTGTCCTGTAGGGTCACAATATGCCACCAAGTGTGTCGTGACCTACAAAAGGTTGAGAGCCATGGATATAAACTATCACTACTTTTTCCCCCCCAAAACAAAAGAAGTGGTTATCAGGAGTTCAGGGTTCTTTTGTTTCAACCCCTGTTTGTTTTGCTATGTGGGTTATGTCATATCCTCAGAAAAGCAGGTTACAGAATTTGAAATTTTTACATGTTCACAAATGTTGCTGTGGAGAGCAGGTGTCTGAGGGAAATAGCTCAAGCACAGGGAGCAGACATTCTTACACTTACATTCACAGTTATCTACCAGACTTTAACCAGGGTTAAAAACACTAAAAAGTCCTTGACTCACCATCTGAAATCTGATTGCTTATAGATTTGCTGCACAGGTTTAGAAATACTTTTCACCTGACTGTTCTTCTATTATCCAGCTACTATTATAGCTCCTATGCTTCTGTGATGTCTCTCTCTTGCTCTCCTTCCCTCTTCTTTTCCTTCCCTCTTTCTTGGATCTCTTGTTCTTTCCCCTGCCTGTCTTGCTTGTCACTCATCTCTCCTGTCTTTTGTGCATTGCTGTCCGAGCCTGTTTTTCCCAACATTCCTGAAATCCTGGGCAAGTTTAGAACTGAACTTGCAGTTCTGAACTTCACAAGAAACTTGGGTGACTAGATATCCTGATTTGATAGGGACAGTTTTGGGACTTCTTCTTATACTGGTGCCTATTATCCCCCACCTTGTCCTTTTTTCCCCCACTTGCTATCTGGTTACCCTACAGCAACGTTTCCCAACAGGGACGGTACTGCCTGCTCTGGAGGGGGTGATTTTGAAGTTCCAGAGGGTGGTAAAAGCTAAGGGGGTTGTGGGGGGCATCAGAATTCATGCTCAATGTTAAAATTTTTTGAAGGGGGGAGGTAGAAAAACAGTTTCACTGGAGTTGGGCGCTGCTGCTGCAAAAAAAAGTTTGGAAACCACTGCTCTACAGGAATACCCACCAAGAGAGATGTTGAATTTTGGAAGATGGGACTTGCAGTGGAGCTGACTTTGTTGGAGTAGAAAGAACTGCTGCAGGTCAGGATGGTATAGGCTTCACTGGACTGGAGGAAAGTGAAGGAAGGCCCCCATACCTGCTTGGGAATCTATTGGAATTTGATAGTGAGGATTTAGGGGTGGGGATTGGTCTGGGAATAAGAATTCTGGGCCTCAACAAACCAGGCAATTACTATTATTATTCTACTCATTACTGTAGTGCCTAGGAGCCCCAGGGTGCAATTGGGACTGTAGGTCTCTAATATATTGATGGGTTGGGCTCTTTTTCATTTTATGTCAATACACAGGTATGGTGATTTTCCCAATAGAAGGTATTTCTGGCTTCTTATGCTTAGTTACTTCTGAGTGTGAAAGTTGGTAAAAAATATCTGTAAAGCTGGCCAGGAAATTTAAATCTTAAGGGTGAAATCTAGGCCCTGTTAAAGTCAATAACAGAGCTCCCATTGATTTCAGTGAGGCCAGGACATCACTCAACATTTCTAAAATGTGGGAGAGAATGAGGCTTTCAGGAGGGGGCACAAGTCAGACATTTTATTTATTTTTGAAAGAAGCCTCCAGACGCATTATTGAAATAACCCCTGCTATTGATTGGTGTTAGGCTTCTTCACTCAACAGCTCACAGGGCTCTACAGTAAAGTCACACTTTATTGAAAGCACGCTGTCAAAAGTATTGGCTGGAAGGCCATTTCTTGGCCAGCGATAAAAACAGACCAAGTTCCCTGTGAGAACTACTTTTGCCTTGTGCACTGTCACTACTGGATATAAATATCAAGCTGGAATCTGAATGGTTGAGGTTAGTTTAGGCATCATCAAGTAGCTTAGATGAAAAATGTAATAGGCATGAAAACTTTTACAATGTGCTTAAGAATAATTTATGGATTTTAGAGAAGGACCCAATTGATAATCTCAGATCTGAATGTCCATGAAATATGAGAATGGTGTAAACTGAACCTGCATCCAGATCACAGTTTTGCAGATGTCCCTTTTCGACAGAATGCAGTAAATGAAAAGCTCAGGTAAGAACATGCTAAACTATGTGGGCAAGGGAGAGTTCAGGTCTGGATCTAAAGCTACATTTACGGCAAGGGACTACTCTGAGACTCTAATTTTTTGAAAACATTAGCTATGAGTTTTTGGGGTTTTTTTTGTTTTTTTAATAAACTACCATTTCAGCATAATGGAAAACTTTTTTGTGTCCACCTTGGAAGTCATGTTAGCAAAAAGCAGAGTCCACACAATGGCCTTTGGAACCAAGTGCACCCCTGTATTCACACCCAGTATAGCACTGTAACCAGTTTTGTACAAAATAGGCCTGCTTTGTAAGCTAGCATTTGAAAACTAATTACACCCTGGTTAATAATATCATGGCAAAATGTGTGTAGCAATATTACATGTAAAGATAGAAACATAAGCTGAAGTTATGAGAAGAAGCCTGGGTGGTGGGTAAAACAGTTCCTTGAAGACAAAGGACAAGCTGATGTTACTAACCAGATGACATCAAAGTTTCTTGGCAATCATCAGTAAAATGGCCATTCATTGGCAGAAAATGGAGATGGAGGTGGGGGAATAGACCAATTTGAATTTTAACAAACAACAACCTGAAACCTCTTTCACCATGAGACCCCATATCTCTGTCCTCACAGTTGGAAGGAACTTTATCTAGGGGTAACCCTTAGAGAAATACATTTCAAAGGGTGACTACACTATAAAAGAGACGGGCAAACACCCCATGTATTCTCTCTCTCCCTCTGCCTTTCTTGCTTTCTCTTTCACCTGAGAGGACGAAGAAATCAGCCTTTAGATTTTGGGAGGGGTTCTGACTTGAGAGTTGGTCAGCTCTGTTGCTAGGAATATTTGGTAAGTATTTCACCTTGAACCAAGTCTAGTTTGTTAAGTTTTAGCACTAGAAGAAATTTTATTTTAATTTCCTTTGCAACCATTTCTTACTTTAATAGCAGGTACTCACTAACACTTCTGTCTTTACAGTTAAATAAACATGTTTTATTCTTTAATCAAAACCAAGTATGGTGTTTAAACTGAATTGTTTGTTAACACTTATTAAAGTAACAGAGTCTTGTGCATTGATCCTTGACAAGGACAATGGCCCTCTAATACAGGGGTCTCAAACTCAAATCAACATGAGGGCTACATGAGGACTAGTACAGGGCCAAATGAGGACTAGTATGTTAGCCCAAGGGCTGCACCACTGTAACCTTTTCATACAGTGATATTGCAAATATTGGTAACAATAGTGTCATTGCGGGCCACAGGAAAAACCATTAAGGGCCACATGCGGCCCATGGGCCATGTGTTTGAGACCCCTGTTCTAATACCTGGATAGTAATTGTGAACTTCTGCAGCAAAGCAATCACCCACAATTCCAGACTTGCTATCAAGGACCTATCAACAATTTCTGTAGCAGATGAGTCATAAAATGAAGAATCACTTCAATATCATATGAAAGAAAGCAGGTTCTAGTTGGGGTTGTGATGCTCCAACACTATTGATAGAACACTGGCTTTAATTTATTCCACAGCTGAGTATTGTGCACCTGTCTGGGAAGACGCTCACATATGGACCTCATCAATATCCAGCTAAATGAGGCCATGAGACTTGTAAATAGCTCCCTGAAGGCCACTTCTCTGCCTACTCTTCCAGTCCTCACACACGAGCCTCCTGCAGCCATCCAGCCAGAGATGTCTATGGTGTGCAAGTACAAGAAACCCTTGCTAACTCAAAAGAATAGAACAGAATCAGAGGGTTGGAAGGGATCCTAAGAGACCATCTAGTCTAACCCCCCAGGAGTTTGAACCCAGGACCTTCTGCAGGTAAAGCCAATGTGCTAGCCACTACATTATTTGCAGGGCTCTAAAGCTGCTTACGTCTTTAGTCTCCAGTCTGTCTGCAACCAACGTCTGCCTCTGGAACTATTCTTCTGGGACTGAACAAAGGACTGAAACCCACCCAGCTGCTGGTGGGTGCATAGTAGAGGAGTAGGACTAATCTGCAAACTACAAGATCTTCAAGGATTTGTTTTCTATGGACTCTTAAATCATTTGTATGTATGTGATTCACTTTGACCCTTTAACATCTCTCATTTATAGCTTGTTTTCTTTTTATATTAAACCTTTAGTTGTAGTTACTGAAGGATTGGCTAGCAGTGTGGTATTTTGCCAATACAAGCCTGAATTGTTCTGGGTGATGTGGCTGGCCCTTTGGGCTCAGGAGAACCTATTTCTTAAAGAGACCCAGTGGCTAGAGGGGACCATAGGATCTGATGTGCAGTAAGGGGGCTGTTTCTCTTTTATTATGCTTGGTGATGACCAGAGTGGTTAGTCAGAAGCATGTTTTGTTACTGACTGGGAGACTGGTTTAAGTACCACCCATCAGTGATTTGGGGGTTTGGCCGCTGGTTTTGCAGCTTGCCCTGATTTTGGCACATTCAGGAGGTTATCCTGCTCCATGACAGCCTTGTGCCCCAGACTTGACTTAAGTCCTGCCAACCATTCTCACAGCTGGAGAAGCTCTTTTGTCATCCAGCATCCATCCAGAAGACACCTCTCAGATGCAATCAACGGGATCTGACAGAAATAACAAGTCCACTGTTGAACCATCTGGTTTCCTGTCTACTGAAAGCAGAGGAGTGCCATTGACTGTATTAGGACCTTTAATGGAAGATGCATGCACCTGATGCCTCAGTGTAGAATCAAGGATTTGCCATAGTGCAAATGCAGAGATCCCCACCATCAAATACATTGTGAAAGCTGCCCCATCTCTTCCTTTCCAGCCAGAATAGCAAAGTGCATTCTGTATCACCTGAAGCCCTCACATGGATTTCAAACCACTCTGTTAACATGTGAACAATGCTGTTTTCGCAGTACAATGGACTGAACAAAGTCATCCGTTCCTTCCCTTTGTTGGGCCGCAGCAAGGCGCTTACTAACATTGGTTTCCAGCACTGCCTTCACTGAATGTTTCTGGGAGCTCCATGGAGTCCTGAATGTCGAAAGTATCAGAAAGAGTTGATGACGAAACTGGCTAAGGCAACATATCCAAAATATGTGAAGTGCTGACATGTTTAAGTTCTTTTAGGTACAATATGACAAGTACAAAGCTATTGTGTGATAGCTGCACATCAAAGCCTTTTCTGGCTGAGTGAGGGGTTGATGTTGAATTCCTTTTTTCTGGCTTCCAAAATCATTTAATAAGAACTTGCTATTCTAACCCAATTGGCATTCCTAGGCACTACTGTAGTTCAAACCATAAGAACAGTAGGGGTAACCTTTCTTTAAGGTCGCTAAGGGCAAAGGCTGGTTACATTTGAAACACTACATTTGTCACAGCTGCATCACTGTAGTGTAGTGTTTTAATGAAGATGGTTTATGCCAACAGGAGAGAAGTCTCTTATTAGTGTAGTCAGTCTACCTCCATGAGAGGCAGTAGTGTTGTTGGTGGGAGAAGCTGTTCTGCCAACAAAGAGCTGTCTACACGGGCACTGGGGCAGTATAAGTATATCACTCAGGTGTGTTGGTTTTTCCCACCCTTGAATGACTTAGTTCTACCAAATTTTTTCTGTAGGGTAGACCTTCCTTTAGCTGGCAGAGAGTCTATGCTGCAGTCACACCTCTGGGGAAAGCATATCTAAGCTAGCTCAGGTAACAAAGGCAATGAAGTTGCAGCAGCATGGGTTTCCCATTGAAAGTAAAGGAACTTAGGCTCCTGAGTGGCTAAGGCCCTGTTTGTGCTACAGAGCCATGACTCGTGTCAGCATACAGCCCATACTGTTATTAAACTACTTATGTGTGCATCTTCAACAGGAGCACTTGCATCAATTGTACTGTCAGTGTGGGGCACCATGGGAGGCTCACAGAGGCC
>ML682061.1:1389460-1475111 GCA_007922195.1 Podocnemis expansa | reverse complement strand
GAGAAGGCATTATGAAATCGGTGCAGAGAGGCACATAAGTTGTTGCATACCAAATTTAAGTGAAGACACTTCCACAGCTTGACTGACACAAGATAGCTTGTGTGGGCCTGACCATGTAGTATAGACCAGGCCTGCGTCCCTTTTTAAAATAGTATGCTGAATCTGAACTTCAGCTGGACTTATCTCAACCATGTGCCAAACCCAGGGCCAGACCCACCATAGAGGAGAAATAGGCGGTCGCCTAGGACATCAAACGATAGGGGCCACCCAGGCCCATCCTTTGGGGACAGGGGAGGGGGGCAATTACTCCTGGCCCTCTGGTTCCCTGGGCCCCATGCTGTCCTGCCGTGAGCAGGGCAGAGTGGGGTCCACACCGTTGCCCTCATGGCTGTGCTGTGCCCTGCCCCCTCCCTGCCACCTTTGGCACAGAGCCAAAGGCAGTGGGGAAGAGAGAGTGGAAGCACAAAGCTGTCCTCTAATCTGGGCCGACTCGCCCCACCACCAGGGTGGGAAACAGCAGACCCAGGGGCAGAGCAGTTCAACCCAGAGACTGTGCTGTGCTCTCCCACCCCTCACCTGCGCCGACTGTCCAACCCTGAGGGCAGGGAAGGCAGGGCAGGAGAGTGGAGCCCAGCCTCTGAACTGGCCCGTTCCGTCCCCGCGCTCAGGAGAGGGGCAGGAATGTGGAGCCAGCCTCTGGGCTGGCTCGTGCCCCCTGCCACCACGGGGCAGCAGCAGGGGTCCCTCACAGGCCGATTGCCCTGGGTCTATACCCCCCAGCAATGGCCCTGAAGGTAAGTGGGTGGGGGCATGGAGGCAGAAGGTCCACCATCCATCCTGGGCCACCATGGGAGGTGAGGATGCCAAAATCACAGGCACCTACAGCACCAAAAAACCTTGAGCTGGCCTTGGCCAAACCACAAGTTTCCAAACAGACCCCAGCCCTGGAGTTGTTATCTGAATCTGCTGAGTGGCTCAGCTCTGCAGCCACCAGTGTATCAATCATTCCTTCACATTACTACTAAACACCTTTCACTTAGAAAGCTCTTGTGATTTTAGATGGTCAGCAGCCATCCAATCAGGTAACAAGTGCCAACTTGGCCATGAGCTGGGACTGAACCTTAACAGCAAAAGCAAGAGTTTTGTCTTGTAGCAAAGAGCTCATGTGCTATGTGGATCAGGCAGAGACAGAACACAGAACACAAACTGAACAAGTGTAATGGAGAAAAGTCTTCAGGGGGAGACATCTTCATTTATTAGGAGTTTTCCTACTTACTGAGTCAGGATTCCCCAGCTATGGCCTATGGGTCACGTGTGATCTGCTGATCCTTTGGTTGCAAGAAGCTTTCCACTGCAGGGTATCAGAATTGGGAAGTGATTAGTTATTCTTTTTCTCTCATACAAAATGTTTCATTGGCAAAATGAGCCTGAGAACCACAGTTCTTGCTGAATCACTGTCAGCAAAACGGATGTGGGCCATTGGGGTCAGGGCTCTTGCTGACAGCATGGTTCTTACACTTCCATTCTGCAGAGATTTACCATATGTTTTCAGCAATGGCACTGCCTTACCATTGCCGCTGATTGTGGGGACAGTACTGAAGGTAGGGCCCAGACAGTTTTTAATCACTATGCCATCTAGTCCTGTTCAGTGCAGGATTTCCTGACATGATGGTGAACACCTGAGCCCCATCTCTGAGGCAACACCTTCCTCTGACCGCAGTAGTGCAGCTGCATCATTGATGGAAAGTGGGTCCTAACTTCCCATGTGCCAATCAAGTCCTGGTTTCTCTTACTAGCTCTTGACCTACTTGAAGGGATGCTCCAGGGACGATGGAGCTCGACTGTTCTCGGTAGTAACAGAGGACAGAACGAGGAGCAATGGTCTCAAGTTGCGGTTAGGGAGGTCGAGGCTGGATATTAGAAAAAACTTTTTTACTAGGCGAGTGGTGAAGCATTGGAATGAGCTGCCTAGGGAGGTGGTGGAGTCTCCATCTTTGGAGGTGTTTAAGGCCCAGCTGGACAAAACCATGACTGGGATGGTTTAGTGGGAGTGGTCCTGCCTCTGGCAGGGGGTTAGACTAGATGACCTATGAGGTCCCTTCCAACCCTATGATTCTATGACCTCAACGAGGCTATGACGCTGTGTGCAACACTGTAGCTTCAACCCTGTCCCAGAAACTCAGTCACCTTCCTCTCCATCCAAAAGGTAAAGAGCAAAATGCCGTTCTCTGGAATCAGCTCAGATAGCTGGGTTTGGTGCAAAGGGTTCCATGGAACTAAAAGGGAAAGAATTCTCCCACACTGTAGAGTGCCAACTGAGTGCCCTACTACTGCTGGCCTCTGCCACTTCTGGACACTGGCCCATCCCCTGCCCTTCCATCTAGTTTCTATTCCACACCCAAATCCATGGGAATACACAGGGGGCCTCCGGGATGGGCTCTGTGGCACACAAAGGCCCATGCCTGCTGTGAGAGTTCCCCAACTTCTGCCCCCCATGCAGCTGATCTGCACTGATTGCACTTTTGCCCAGGCCTGCTGCAGGAGCCGGATTTCTTTGGAAGACATAAAGCCTACTAATCCAGTCTCCATCATACAGAGACTTGAGAGAGGTCCCTAGCTTGATCACAGACAGCAGAGGATCAGAGAGCAAAAAGATGGCATTTTGCAGCAGCAGCACCTAAGCCAGGGGTCTCAAACTCAAATTACCCCAAGGGCCACATAAGGACTAGTAGAGGGCTGCATGAGGATTAGTACATTAGCCCAAGGGCCGCACCACTGAAATCTTTCCATACAATATTCCAAATATTGGAACAATTGTGTCATTGCAGGCTGCAGCAAATAGCTTTAGGGGCAACATGTGGCCCACGGGCCACATGTTTGAGACCCCCTGATCTAAGCCCTGTATTCGGGCTGTGTATTTATGGCAGGTCAGGAGGTAAGAGAGTGTCTGATAAAATAACTATTAGTGCTGACTGGGGTCACGATTCATAACAAGCTGAGCTGTTGTTGTTTGATTCAGAGTGTTGCATTGATGCTGAAACACCTTCACTACACCCATAGCCACAGAGCTGTAGCGAACAGATGCTCAGAAGCATTTGTCTATCACCCCAGGCTTGCTAGTCAAGGACAGGTCTGCCTGTGTTTGCCTCTGTCGTATTTGCATTTGGAATTTTGCTAGGCATGTTAGTTGTGTCCCATCTCCTTGAGTCTGTCATAGCCCCATCTAACATTTACCCTGTAGGCTTTGTAGCAAAGGAGTGGAGGGAGGGGAGAGGTTGGATTCTGAGCAGTTCCACTCTATTCTGCACATTCACAATTTTAGCAGAGAAAATAATGTGCACATTTTCCTTAACTGTCTGGCATCCACTAGCACTGCAGAGAAATTTACTCACAGTCATGTATTAAATATTCTAGAATGCAGTTAATGCTTTAGCAGTTAAATGCCCTGGCTGCTGAACAGGAAATTTGTGTTCAATATCTGAGAGGGGGTCTAGGCAAAATGTTTTTTTTTTTCCTGACCAATAGAGAGAGTATTCAAAACTTACCTTTCCCTGCAACCACATATGTGAAAAACAAAATCATTTTCATGAACTATAATCAAGACACATATAATGGGAAATGGCATCTAGAAAAATCCAGTATTGGCTGGAGAAAAACCTAAACAAAGTCATTGAAGGAGGTCAGAAATGGAGTCAGCTGAAAGATCTTCAGCCACATGGGCTTATTGTTTGCAGTCCTCTCCTCCAGCTGAAAGGATTTCAAAGCTGCTTTTCCCTTTGAGAATGTCAGTTTTTCAGAGATGGTGTTCTCCCAAGTGGCAGCTGTAATGATTTTTGTGAATAGATTCCAACTGGGTCTATGTTATATTTTTAGACCTGCATGTGAAAATGCTTTGCTGTGGTTAATGTGACCTGTGCACTTGTCTGTTTTAAAATGGCAAACATTTTTGCAGTGGTTGTGTCTTGTAGTCCCTGAGCTCACAGTATGCTGAGAGACTCTGTCTGCATGGGGGAGGGAGGCATCATGGAGCAATAAAGACAGACATTCCCTGCTTTTTTTGTGGAAATTAGAGCTTGTAAGCAGGTCCCTCCATGCACAGCTTCATGTGGGTGCATCAAGGTCTTGGGTAAAGAACTTGTCTTTAAAAAGCTCTGTGTAAATTTATTATGCTATGGAAGTATGTTGTAACGGCAAGAAGAGGCCAAATTCCGCCTGATACTGGTGAGGCTGTCCAGTGAGTGTGAAGAGAAATATGCAAGTAGCTTTCTTTGTCTGTGTAAGAGTCAGGCAGAACAGGAACATTACAGCCATCCCAGAATAGGTACGGAGGCACAGCAGTGGAATGACTCACAAAGCTGAAGTCCAGAAAAAGCAGTGGAGACCTTTTCCTGGGTATGCAAAAACACAAGAACAGGAATTCAGACCACATGGACTAGCACAAATCAAGGGCTACTTCTGAAAAAGACTAGTCCAGGAGAACAGACACCAGATTATTTCTGGGGTGAGTGGAAAATGAGACTAGTGGACAGAAAACTCAAGCTTGAGATTTTCAGTCAGTAGCCTTCCTTAGGTGAAAATATTCTTTTTCTCCCTCACATTCAGCCCCTTGACAGGAGTAGAGCCAAGAATACTGGAATCCCAAGGAGATGCACTGTATTTCTCTGCTGTTGTATGTGTCACCTGGATTTGCTACAGCAGAGAGGCCGCATATTTGTGTATAATAAATAGGCCCTGGAAAAAAGTGCATAACTAACACATCAACCATTTTTTAAAAATATCAGTTAAATATCACTCAGTCATGCCAACCACGAACTCCCTCACCATGATGAATACAAAACACTAGCAACAAAGAAGGAACAATGCAGAACCCATCTGAAGTATATAAATCTAACCACCAATGTTATTAAATCTCTCCTGAAATAATAATGGCAAAATTCATCTACGAGTTCCCTAGCATCACCCTGAAAGCATGTGCACACAGCATATCTGATCTGGAGAGTAAGCCAGCAGCCAGCTGCAGGCTGAGTTAATATAAGTAATAACCTCATTTACAGCATCCTGCCTGTCCACCTGTGCAAAAGCCACTGCATGTCCTGCTTCTTCCACACTCAACCCAGGCAGGAAGAGCCTCCCCCTGGATTTCATGCATTTCTGCAGCAGACATACAGATACTAATAATGACTCAACTAGCCATTAACTTGTCAGGTTAATAGCCATCCTTTATCTTGCCTTCAGTTTCCCCAAAGCACAATCCAACACTATTCTGCACCTTCTGAGGCTACACCCAAACTTGTGTCACCCTGGATTTTTGTCAGCAAGGAACAGTTTTAGGACCCCTGGCAAAAGTCATCCCATCAGTAGTTTCCATCAGTAGCTCCTGAATCACCCAATGACCTCTTAGACATTTACCACCTGTACCACACGTTTCTGCAACACAGTCTGGGTGACCAAAGACACTTCTATAACATCAAACCATGAACCTCTTTGCTGGGGTAGGTCAGTCAACAGTCTTTTCCATGAAGAGCATCTTATGCTGATGGTCTACTATTGCAGTGCTTGTCCCAGCTCTCCACCTGCGCACAGCAAAGTCAGTCTCCCCTCACTTATTCTGAAGGTTTTACAAGAACAACAGCTCATCCCATGTCTCAAGAACAAGTCAACCCCAATGAATGAACATTGTTGAATGCCACATATAGCTGGCTGCTTCAGGGGCGTGAGGTTCCCAATCAGTCATTCCTGATTCCTTCTTCTCCCAAATGTGACTAGAACTACTGGGCCTGATTTTGCCTTTCACCTCACAGCAGGCAAAGAAAACTAGTGATTATAATTACAGCTGTCTGCAGCAACAAATATCTAGTTGTTGATATAAATTGCTCTCTCCTGACTTTTACTTACGCACTGTCCTCATGAGGCAGAATAAGTTCATCTGATGAAATACTGCACTTAAGAAGTATTCACACTTCCACTCCATAGAAGAAGAATTTTTGAATTTATGTGCCAGCATAACCCATGTTCTGCAATACTCAGGTAATATACTATATTGCGGTGAACTATTCATACTTCTATATTTCCTGGAACTTCTAGGCACTGTTCAGGCTGGATGGCTCAGGAGATATATAATAGGGACTGCGTCTTTCATCTCCACATTATCAGCCAAGAATGGATTAAGTAATGAACGAGCATCGCTACCATCTGATCAGTGAGCTATGTGAAAGGAGCATCTGGTCTAAGTCTAATTCCTAGTGGACATGGATCCAGAGCATATAAATCACCATGACAACTGACACCCTTGATGTAACTCTCAGCAAAGAGGTCGTGGCGTCTTACTGCTAGGGGTGAACCCTCCAGAACCTGCTGTTATCAAGCCATTTAAA
This sequence comes from Podocnemis expansa, assembly GCA_007922195.1. Classification (NCBI taxonomy): domain Eukaryota; kingdom Metazoa; phylum Chordata; order Testudines; family Podocnemididae; genus Podocnemis; species Podocnemis expansa. Next base: position 1,468,737 of record ML682061.1, on the reverse strand, counting down.
ATTACTTGTCTTCCCTCATGCATTTGATTTGCAGAGCAGAAAGTAGTTTTTATGGAGTGGAAATTTTATTTTGCCATAGGAAAGCTAAGAATCTCATGGAGTTTTCTATGTAATTAGATAAAAGTAAATGTAAACTCCATACAATTACTTTATTACTTTCTGACTGCTGCTTCCTGTCGGGGTGGGCCTATGATAGGTTTAGGAAATCCTACTGGAAAGCAGTCTGTTGATAACCCCAGGCCAGAAAGGATCTGAGGAAGAACACATATAGGACTCTTTAATTTGTCTTGCAACTTACTTAAAATGATTAACTTAAACCTGCTGTACATAGCCTAGCATTAGGCTCCTAAATCCATACTTAGGCTCGTAAATAAAGTGCAGTCCGTTGCAGGTGGGCAGACGCTGGAAACCACAATTGTTCACTAAGCCAGTGAGAATCCATATGGAATAGCAGTCTGAGAGCAGAATTTGAGCCTACGTTTTTCAAACAGTTGTCTAGCAGAAATCTTTAAACATGCTTGAAAAGGAACAAAGTCCCCACTCCTGAAAAAACTCTCCAAAACACTTAAGCACATCCTAAACTTGACAAAAAAGTAGTTGCATTTATTTTAAGAGTCAGGGAGCTGTTGGTTGGTTTGAATGGGACTATGTAAAGTTATAAACACACCCCTCAATGTTTGGTGCTCAGATGACAAGGCCAGAGTGAATTTTTGCAGTGCTGTTTATTGTTTTAGTGTTGTTAATTCAAACCTCACAATATAGACTATAAATGGTTTCTAGACTATCATTAGTGATGCAAATATTTGTACTGATCTATGTACATTAAAAATAAAGAGCATGCAAACTGAAATCTTGGCTGCCTTGCCAAAGATATAAGGTGAGCTTTGCAAAGTGAACCAAGAGATTTGGCACCCAAATCTTTTCAGCAGTTTTGACAATTTCAGCCATAATTATCAAATATTTAGGGCTTGTGTCCATTTAAAACACTACAGCAATGCAGCTGCGCTGGTGTATAGCATAGACACTATAGCAGTAATTTTCAAACTCTTTCTCGGGATCCAGTTGAAAATATCATTTATAGCCATAACCCAATAATTACATCTTTGAGCAAAACAATGAAGGAGTCCAAAGTGCCACAGGACTCTGTGTTTGTTTTGCTGAACTAGAGTTACACAGCTATCCCTTTGGATCTTTGAGCAATGCATTCCAGTCTTGTGGCAGTGGCAGGAGGAGTGGCCATGACTGAGGGTCTTGATCCAGTACTGGGTCCTAACCCATCGTTCGAAAACCACTGTTTGACAATGGCAGAGGTTTTCCTGTAGGCGTAGTTAATCTACCTCCTCAGAAGGCAGTAGCTGGAACTAGACTAGAGCAGAATAGGTCTTCTTCTAAGTCACATTGTGAAATACCCTGAGTACATCCAGACGAATGGGAGACAGTGTCTCCACTGCCCTGTAACCTCGGGCACCTTTCACAACACCTTGCTGCTGTAGTCTCCAACATGGACTGCTCACAGTTTCCAGCATGTAAGTCACTCCCAGCTAGTTCTGTGTGCTGCAGCCAACCAGCCACATGTTGGATCTCACCAGACTTTACTGCAGGGTGACCCCAACATGCCCTCAGTACCAGATCTTCACCCAGAAATGCTTGTTCTGTACTGCCCAGGCTTTCATGAACACCACAAGTATATTAAGTCCATTATTCCTTTCATGCACACTATGCCACTTTATTATTTTAAATTATTATCCAGACAGTTCAGATTAAACATGGTGGATTAGAGAATAAACTTGCTTGTTGTTTTGACTACAAAGAGAGAGATTTTAAGTGAGTCCAAGTAAGGGAGCCTAAAGATCAAAAATGATCACAAGAAAAATAAAACACTCACTAAAACCCTACTTAACAAACTATATTAGATTAAAACAAAGGTTTTCATCACATGCTTCAGCAAATTACAACCACATTCTAAGCTCAGCACCCTTCCCCCAGAGTCTAACCTCTGTTTCTTTTGTCTTTTCAGGTGGAGAGAATGTGATGGGGAGGGAACAAGACAAGATGTCTTGAGATGTCTGCCCCCTTTTTATATAATCCTGTTGCCACTTTAAGGCTATGCCTACATTAGAAAACTGTTCCACAATAAGTCATTGAGTTATAATAAGTGCAGTTTTATTATTGCACAATTGCACATCCACACAGCCATCCTTTTGCCTTTGGAGTGTGTCCACACTAGGACCACTTCCAACAGCAAAAGAGGCTCTGTGGGGTAGCTGAGAGGTCAACCTCTCAGCTCCCACAGCCTCCCTGCTGCTTCCCCACCCCTCCTCCAGACCCAGGTATTGTGCCTGGAGCCCCCGGCATCCCCACAGCCACCAAGGTTCCCGAGTCCTGGCTGCTCTGCGTCTCCAGCTGCCAGGGATCTTGGGTCCCCAGTGGCTCTGTAGCTTTAGCTGCTGGGGTTCTCTAGCAGCACAGTGGCTCCAGCTGTGGTTCCCCAGGTGCCTGGCTGCTCTGCAGCTCCAGCTGCCAGAGTTGCCAGGATCCCCAGCAGCAGCAGCCGTGGAGCTGCCAGGGACCCTGGAACCCAGCGACTGCAGCCGCAGAACTGCTGGGCCCTAGGAACCCCAGCAGCTGCAGCTGCAGAGCTACTGGGGAGCCCTGACGACTGCAGCCATAGAGCCGTCAGGGACTGGAGAACCCCAGCAGCTGCTGCTGTGGAGCTGCAGGAGACGTGAGAACCCTGGCAGCTATCTGCCCATGCCTCTAGACCCTACAAACCCCAGTGGCTACAGCGGTAGACTCACCAGGGACTGGGGAACCCTGGCAGCTGCCTGCCCTGTCCCCAGGGACCCACGAACCCCAGCAGCTTCAGTCCCCAGGGCAGCCCCCCATGACAATTTCACTGTTCTGACAAGTATGACAGCTCTCTGCCCCAGAATGGGCTTGACTGGCACTATGTGACATTTACAGAGGCCAGTTACTGCACAACAAATTTACAGCTCTGTTCACACAGGCTTTGTAGCATAATAACTGTGACAGAGTAGCCCTTATTCCTCTCTCACACGTGGTTTTATTATTGTGAAATAAGAGGGCACTTATAGCGCAATAAGGGGGATTGTAGTGTGGATGGTGTTCTTGTTATAGCGCAATAAGATGGCTTATTGCTCTGTAACTCTTTAGTGTGTCCAAGCCAAGCCTTTCCAGCTGGAAGCACGTAACAGGCAGTCTTTATGGAAGTAAATTCCATATAAACTTTTTCCTGACAAAGAATGGCCAATTAGCAGGTAATGGTCCATGGACTTTGTTTACACCTGAATGTGGTGTTAGTTTGCCCTTTGTCTCTGAGAAACTGGTTTGGCCACTTCCCAGACTTCTCTAGAAAATATGTATCTACTTATGATTTCAGCTTATATTTATAACATCATATGTAATCTTGCTAGCTACATTTGCCATGGTATTATTGATCTGCAAACTATGAGTTTTTAAATGATACCTTCCAAGGCATAATGTGTACAAACATTATTACAACAGTGCATAGAGAGTGACCACAGGGATATATTCTGCCACATCCACTCTTAGGTCCTGGCAAAATCTATCTGTGGCAGTGGGGAACCTAACAGCCATGGATGAGCAGAAAGCAGAGGAATTTGTATTTCAAGCTGTCCATCAAGAAATAAAATCTTTTTGTGAAATATTTGTCTCAGCTAGATCTAACAGGAGCTGGCTCTCCCTTGCTGTTGGTCCCTCTCCACTGTTTATAGCCACCTGGCATTTAGTAACTTATCTCTCTCTCAGCAGTTTTCTTATCCCTTTCTTGGAAAATAAAGCTAAATGGCCTCCTTAGGACTAATGACATCAGACTTTGATGTTCTACTTGTACCTGTTATTGCTTAATGATTGAAATATCTAAAGCACTTTTGATAAACAGTATTAATGACATTGATATCAATTGTTTTATGATTGGCAATGACTCAGAGGCCATTTAAGCCCTGACAAAATGCCGGTTAGGTTTCCTAGCTCAGCAGGAGATGGCAAGAGAAAGGACAGTCACATGAGTGCTTCCTATAGTGGGGTCCATGGCTTCCTACGGTAGGCTCCCGGAGCTCTGCACCTGTGCTTTCTACCTTCAGAAGAGAAAATAGTTTGCCTTTTTAGATTATGATGACCTGTGCTTCCACCATATCTGTTCCTATCTAATGTGCAGGGTGTGGACCCACCCTGCATGGAAGATGCTCAATTAAGGTTTCAACAAGGACTCCACTGAGCATACCTAAAAAGGAGGGGAGTCACTGGCATGGGGCTTACAGGGCTCTAACCAGGCTCAAGCCCCAAGTCATGGTGTGCCAAGCCCAGGTCTTTTCCTGGAGCAGCGGTGCTTTTGCTAAAAAGTAAATGCAAAGATTTTAAAAATAAATGATATGGTGTCGTGAGGAGGGAGGAGAATCATCTGATGGATAACTGGCACCAAGCCAACTGTTCATCTGCAAAAAAAAGTCTGAAAAGACAAAGGACAAATTCTCGTGCTGGCTACACTCATGCTACCCGCTGGGCTTTGGCGGAGTCCCACTGCTATAACAGTGAAGAAGCTGCAATGACTCTTACAAATATTTTTAAAATGAGAAAAGATGACTTGAGTGTCAATACATTCACTGAAAGAAAGGTGAATCCATCTGGACTGGGACTCACATAATGGAACGCAAAAAACAGTGTGAACTGACAGACTCCAGCTAAGGAATATCTAGCTGTCAGCTCCTAGTAAGTCATGCTGAGAGTGTGACAGCCGGTTTAGGTGCTTACTCCTCAGGCAGAAAGTTCTGCAGAAGGGCAAGAGTGTAAGATGTCTGTTTAGCATGAAACCTTTACCTTTGTCTGCTCTTGGGGAGTGCTGCTCCTGGAACAAATTACAAGTGTTCCATGGCTCAGGAAATGCTGCAAGAAAGCTCCTGTTTCTTTACTGACTTTAGAATTTTTTACCTCTCTTTGTCTTTTAGAAGTTTGTGTTTTACCTTACTGAAAATTGGTTCTTATCTTACAAGGCAATTTTTGTTTTCACTTTACACAAATAAAACCAGGAAACATTTAAAAAATAAAATTCTTCACACTAGTGAAGAAAGGGCAAAATCGAGTTCAATACCTACTGTGAGACACGCGGTCAACCCCTGATACAACCAAGCTGTAATTCCCCACCCATACAGCTCAATAAATAGTAGCAATGGTGGCCACTGAGCTGCATTGTAGACAGAGCTCAGGCAATTTGCCATTGTCTTCTCTTGTCCTGCCTGGAACAAGGTTAAGTGACATAGTTATAATAATGCTGGTTCCTTCTACACTGCAGTGTCTGTGATTTCTACTGCTCAGTGAATTACATATCCTGATTTTCCTAATGTAGAAAAGAATTTGACTGTGCTCAGCAGCAACAGGTTTTGAGTTCAGTTGGCTCCATCTACAGGTGGGTGACTTTTCCCAACACCATTTGAGAGATGGTGAAGAAAACTTTGTTTGACACCTGATGTCAAAAATGGCTCCTTTTCTAGGCGAGGTCTTATAGTTTGGGGAGAAGGAAGTCATAGTCAGCTCATATTACAAGACAGGCAGTGACACCTCAAGGAGCTCCAAATAGCAGTAAAAAAGGTCAGCCCTGATCAATGAACAAGGGGGGTTATAGATGTATGGAGAATCATTGGGGGCTATGTGCATAAAGAAGAAAAGCAACTTTAGGATAGCGTGCTTGCAGAAATGAGTGATCTGATTGTCTTAAAAGTACAGCTTCCCTACTTTGTCACCTGACTTTTTCTGATCAGTAATTTTTCCCTAGCTGGATTTCCAGACAAAATACCCATGTGAGCTGAGATCAACATAGGGAAAGAATGTGACTAATGAGGAGAGGATGAGTGCTATGACCCTGTTGCCTTGGCTGTGCATATGCTTGTCGTGAGTCACCCCCAGCTAAAGACCAGCCTGCTCCTTGTCAGAATCTCAAGGTCAGAGGCAGACGACTTCACTACAACATAAACTGCAGGGGAACCTGGCAAGGAACATTGGGAATGCCATTATTTTAGCTTGCTGGCCAACACAGACACATCTGTGTCTGTCCACTGAATAATCATGCCTCTGCATAGGGTGTTTGGGCTTGTATTTTGTCGGACACTTTGTTGCTTGACACTATCACCTTTCTGTGTCATGTACTTTGTGATTGTGACTAAGCAAAATATGGGCCACAACCTCCCCTTTACAGCACAGAGAGGAGGATTGGGAGGAGAGCAGAGGTGTTCCTGAGACATCATCTGCTGCTAGAATTCTATTGGACAGGCAGGCCTAGGACTCTGCACGCAAGGCCGCACAGCATGACTGTAGGAGGCACCCCCATGGAATGCATGCTGCTGACTGCAGCGCACGTTAGCATGCTACTAGGGCAGTGGTTCCCATCCTTTTCTCCGCCGAGGCACACCTTGATACCTTTAATTATTTTGAAGTACCATATAGTCTCCCAATGAACTTGTGAATATTCATGTGTCAATCCAGAACTCAGAAGTTTTTCAAAAAATTTCGTGGCACACCTGCTCAGGCCTGACGGCACACCTGTGTGCCATGGCACACTGGTTGGGAACACTGGAGTAGAGCAGTGGTTTTCAAACTTAGAGTCAGGACCCAATACTGGGTCATAGGCCCTTGGCACTGGGTCATGGCACCCCCTGCTGCCACCACTAAAAGACTGGAATACATCGCTCAAAGATGTAATTGTTGGGTTGCGGACGTTAATGATTTTTTTCAACTGGGTCCTGAGGAAAAAAGTTTGAAAACCACTATACTAGGGGATGGAAATGCCACTAGATAATGCCTTTGAGTGCTGTAACATGTGGGCCAGTGTGGCACTTAATGCCGTTTCCTAGTCCTGTGTTGAATACTAAGTAGAGATGCTTCCCTGCTGCTTGTAGAAGGAGGAAGGCACTCTTTGCTCTTTGTCCTGCTAGTATGCAAGCCCAGCAGAGAGAAGTAAATATGCACTACATTCATATATCTGTTTAGGTCTCTAAGGGCACAGAGTCATAGATTTTAAAGCTGGAAGGAGCCATTATGTTTCTCCGGTCTGATCACCTACATAACATACACCAGCAAATTTCACCCTCTGACTCCTACATATCCCTGTTTTTATACTGTGCCCATCTCCAGGGTGTCTGAGCACACAGACACGCTTAGCTTGCTCTTGGTGCCCTGTGAAGTTACCTACACAGCTGCAGGACTTGATTGGTATCTCTACTGTTTACTTCTCAATGTGAGATTACTGGGATTTCTACCTTCACCTCACCTACCTCTCCCCTAAAGCCAGTCTTACACCCTTTCAGAGGAAGAAAAAAAACCCAAGTAGTCTTGTGGCACTTAAAGACTAACAGATTTATTTAGTGCATGAGCTTTCGTGGGAGAAATCTCACTTTGTCAGATGCTTTAAAGAGGGGAAACTTACAGAATGGGATGAAAATAAATGCAGGGGAGTATAAGACATGTCTGCATTTATTTTCATCCCATTCTGTAAATTCCTCCTCTTCAAAGCGTCTGACAAAGTGGGATTTTCTCCCACGAAAGCTCATGCACTAAATAAATCTGTTAGTCTTTAAGTGCCACAAGACTCCTTGCTTTTTTTGCTTTACTAGACTAACACGACTGTCCCTTTGGAACCCTTTCAGAGGGAGTGAGAAAGTTCCCTTGGGGGCATTAGTTTCTTCTGACCCTTGCAAGGAGCTCTTGTGCTCCCTCACAACTCCATGCCTGCCACTTCTTTCTTCCTATTTAAATCATCAAAACATTATTTTATTGCTGCTGTTCTCTGCCCCCAGCACTTTGGCTGCTGCTGTGTGCTTAGCTCTTCTAGAACAGGCTTTCTTTCTCCCTCTCGGTATAGGGATAGACTGCAGATGATGGCTACATCTAGATTCTAGTCCATGCAAGAAGCATCTTAGCCTTTGAGGGTGTCATATTAATAAACCAGGAAGCTAAAATTCCAAATGTCTGTCCTATTGCTGATATTGTTATGTGCCTCATTATACTTTAGCTCTGCAGGGGCATGGTGATTTAAAATGAGTGGTGCTGTCATTATCATAAGCCACATCTTCTCCTTACTACTTGCAGGCAATTGCAGACCATGTGTGTCTACACCTGAGGTGCTAATGAAAATTCAGAAAGCCAAAACAGCAGCAGGGCAGCAAAGGGATTACTCTGTGCTCTAGCCTTGCATACAAAGTTCCTGGCCGCCTGTCATGCATGGAAGTAGCTGACAGGAGCTTTTCAGTTCTAAACATAGCTTATTGTGTGACATAGTGCAAGGCACTCACACTCAAAGGATCATATGCAGACCTAGTGCAAGTGGTGCCAACTCCAGTGAAATCAATGCAATAACACCCCACTAAGACCAGCTCTGAATTTGGTCCTCTGTGTCTGTTTCCTGCCCTCTCCAATGGAGATAATGACATTCACTTACCTATTTCAGAGCAGTATAGTGAAGTTTGTGACACATATAGCAATTTCCTGCAATATCTTGGAAGTGGATGATCAGACAGTTCATATTCTTAGCTTTTGGGGAATGATGACTTTGAGAGAGGAAGGGGTGACTCAGACCTCCAGCCTGTCAGTCAAAATGCAAATGAAATAGCTGATAGGCACTGGGAGTAAAGCCCCCCTGCCAGTATCCAAGTTGAGTCGAGGAGGGGGGAATGACAAGGCCTACTGACCTAAAGGGGCTTCTGAGTGTCCTACATCCCAAACCAGGGAAATAAGTTGTCTGCCTATCTTACTAGGGCTCCCAAGGTAGTTCAAAGCTTGGTGATGGCAGAATCTCCATCCAAAAGTAGGGACACAATGGCAGCTATGCTGCACTGTCAAATCAATAGCTGCTTAGGGGACGACAAAGGTAACTACAGTGAGGAAGGAAGGGAGACTTTATCCCACAGTCCGTGACTGCCAGATGGTTTGTGAAAATGACCTTGAACCCACTGGGGAAGGGAATTCTCCTCACCTTGAGTCGGTGTGTGGGGAACAAAAGACCACTCCAATGGGGTGGAAGATCAGTGCTCCTTTCTGTTCTCCCAGAAATATTGAACTTAGACCAATTAAGTCCCTAGCTGTGACCTCTGGGATGGTGAAGGAGAGAAAGGAATTTAGCTATGTGAGAGGTCTGAAGAATCTCCTTCTTCCAGACCCCTCTGCTCTTAGAAGCAGTGCATAATTGAGAGCTTCTTCACCAGGAGGTGGTCCTATGTTATTTCTTCCTTTGGTCCAAAGAATGGATGTTTGTGATGATTCCAGGGAGTGGGGAATCTCAACCCATTGTTGGAGCAGCTCCTGCTGGAGGACAAAGGGACATCCCACTCACTCCTTAGAAATCAGATTGGAGATGAGAGAGGGAGGACCAAGTCTGAAGTTTCTACCCAAAGGTTTTGGGGTAACTAGAGAACAAAGGGGCATGTAAGGGCTCAGTCCCAGAGGTTCTACAGAAAGAAGGATGTATGCTGACTTGCTCACCAAATGTCTATTATATGCATCATTGACATATGAAATTCTGAAAGGTAATGGTGGAAACTCCATCCAGCCATTAAACTTGTCCAGGAAATAAGTCAACAGGTTCCCCCTAGAGCAGTGGTTCCCAATGTTTTCTCAGCCATGGCACACCTTGCTACCTTTAATTAATTTGAGGCACACCATCATATAGTTTCCAAATAAATTCATGAATATTCATGATCCAATGAGCCAATCCAGAGCTTTTTAAGTAGTTTTTCAAAAATTTTGTGGCACACCTGCTCAAGTCTGATGGCACCTGTGTGCTGTGGCACACTGTTTGGGAAACGGTGCCCTAGAGTGCTGATGAAGCACCCTAATTACATGCACTTCTCAGGGGATATGAAATAGATGCAGCAGTTTCCTGCTGTATCCTGGACAAAGCTAACTGAATTAAGTATTTTAGGCATCCATTATATTAACAAAATGGAAATGTTTATGGACTGTTCAGAGATGTATGTAACACCTCTGGGGGAGACATGACTCGTTTAAACCCTGGAAAACATGATGAGCTTCAGCGGACTATTTAAAACAACATGCCAGCTAGGCATCAAGTTTTCACATGATCAGAGATTTCCTAGGAAATCTCTGGAGGGTAGAGTATGCATGTCCCCCCCTCCAGCTATGCAAGAATGAAGCCTTTTGAAGCTCCACTCTGAGGGGACCTTTGTCTGCTGACCAACGGTCACCTGAAGATGAGTAGGGGTCCAGATGATATAAAGGATTGACTCACAAATTCAGGAGTGTGCTTGTTCTGATCCAAGGCATTATTAACTTGTAACCACAGAAGAAAGTTTGGTGGTAGGAGTTTGAAGGACTGACTCCTTGCTGCAATTGGGGTGATCTCTGGGATGCTTATTTATGTGTGTGTACATTCTATTACTGATTTTAATATTTTTTTCTCTGTTTTCACTTTAAGAATAAAATTGTTTGTGGTGACTAGTAACTGTGGGCAATTACACTGCCTATAGCAGGGGTGGCCAAACTTATGGAACTCAAGAGCCACACAAGTTGATTATTAAACCTTTGAGAGCCACACTGAGGCACATAGCCATATACTTTTACCTACTCCAAAAGTGCTGCTTAAAATTCATTGCATCCTTTAATTTTATCATAAAAAGAGGGCATATATTGATCCTACTAATGTCAGATTCTAATAATTACTTAAGGTTACCATGAAAACTAGGCCTATATGGTAAAAACTTAGCTGTTGCTCCATGTAGAAGACTGCAGGCTAGTGGCCAGTTTTTCAAAATCTGGGCAGTAGTTTGTCAACACAGTATGTAAAAACTCTCTCAGGTGCTGATCTGTAAGTATTGCACAATGTTTTGATTTCACGAATTTCATTGTGGAATACAGTGCTTCACAGCAGTAAGTTGTGCCAAAAGTTGAAAGCAATCCCAATCATGCCGTGCTTCTCCCCTCCTTCCCAACCCCCTCTCAAACCCCCAGTCCCTGGCACTGGCTCCCCTGGGCTGACCACCCCCAGGACCCCCTTACCTGGCCACACCAGTGGCTAGGTACAGGCTGGGCCCCCCCAAGCACATTCCACACATGCTCAGAACAGGCGATTGAAAACCCCTAGGCTGGGGCTGTGTTCCTAAATTGATTTGCTGGCATTCTTTCACGAGCCGCACTGTTTCATTCAAGAGCTGCATGCGGCTCCCAAACCACAGTTTGGCCATGCCTAGCCTGTAGTCTGTGAGGAAAAAAGCAAAGCAGGTCTGCTTAAGCAGTCTACATTGCTGGGGACTTCACTGAATAGAGGGGGAACTTTACAGCCTGGAGGGCTAGAAAGCTGGAATCCTGAGTGGGTGTCCACAGTTGACTATGTTGGGGAGTACACGTGCAGTTGACCCTCAACTGTGACATAAGTGACTTAGAGCAGATCTGTATGGCAGCAGGATTTTGAAGATACGCAAGGTATTTTAAGTAATTTGCGCTGTCTCCTTTCAGCTGCCTACTTGCCATGGTGTCTTCAGTACACTGAATCAGAGGGAAATGCCCACCCTTTGATTCAGCACTACTCCACTTGCCAGGCTGGTCTTCAGCGATCAACTTCCTGATCAGCCAAGCAAGTCTTCACAGACCTGATCATTCGATTGGGAAGATCGATCTAACGTCCATGAATTTGCTGCCATCAGTGAAGACTGGATCTCAGTCGCAGTTTGTAAGACTCCTCCTGCTGTTGGAGGATGTTGGATCAGACCCATAAAGTGCATTATTGTTTCCCAGTCATCAGTGGGAGTGGTTATTCTCACCCAAACAGCTGCTGCAGGGTAGCTTGCCTGAGCATAGATGCATCATAATAATCATCAGTCAACTAGGTTAGGACATTCCTGATTCAACATTATGCACTGCCTGTGTACTGGGGAAATAAAGCCTCTCCTGTTTATGACTGTGCCAGTTACACCTTCAGCCTCTGCATGTACCTTTGGGGAAGGGGGGGGGGGGAGCGCAGATAAAATCAATAGCTCCATTTCACACTGTCAGAGGATTTGTGCATTTTGTGCTGCTGGCCCTGGAAAATCTAATATATTGACCTACATTTCTTCAGAATAGTATTGACAAAACGTATAATGGCTTGGCTGGCAGCAGACTGGATAACACCAGGAGGGTCCCTTATAGCAGTCCACATAGCCTATGGAGTAGGCAGCCTAAAGCTGCTGTCATATTGATCACTGCAGGCAGGACAATACCTAGTGTTATAATTTGCTAAATCCTCTTGTAATTCCTGGCCAAGATCAAGAATAGCCTGCTTTTATTATTATTCCCTCCACCCAGTATATTTTGAACACCTGTTCCTCATTTTAAGTTGAGAAATGATTGTCTCAGCAGGTAAAGTCTTTCAGAGGATGTCAAGAACAGTTACTTCTCCTTCTCTGATTCATCTATCACTTTCTCCAAAGCACCTCTATATATCTTCCCAGGACTAGGTACTATGTGGGAGGTTGCAAGCATGCAGCTCTTATAAATTGCTGGATAATTACTTAGTAATACCTTTCCTTTGACTCAGGCTGTGGTTGTGCTGTCTCTATGCCTTCATTAGAAATAGCTGGCATTCAAAATCTCTCAGGATCAGGCCTTTACAATATCTTAATTAACTACTCAGATGTTGTTAGGGAGAAAAGAAGAGATTGTAAAAGGTTAGCTACACTGACAGAGCTTTTACGAGTACTTCTGCCCACCAATCCCAGGATTTTGACATAGAGGGGAGTTAAAAGGGTTTTTGAGCAATGATCTGTGTACCTTTGGTGTGGTCAGTTCTTTAGACTCTGGTTGTTAGGAACAGGTATCAGTAAAATAGTATCTGTGCTTCTAAAATGACCTGTCTTTTGGCTCACAAATCCATTACACAGCTAGGTGTCTTAAAAGATCAGGTGCACCTGGCAGGGGAGGATTACTTATTTACTGAGAAGGTCCCAAATACAGGTTTCTGGGTGTGTTGCTTTGTTCCCCATTTTGAAAATGAACTTCTCTATGATTTTGTAAATTCTGCAGAGGCAGGAAAGCAAACATTTGTCCTCAAAGTGGTTTCTAAAACATTTATTTTGAAAAAAAAAAGTCTCCTTCCCATAAGTGTATGATCTCTGCATGGGTAATTATTTTAAAACCCCATTCTATTTATAAGTTATTCTCTATGCTCTTGACAAAAGCAAGGGTCAGACTCTGTACTGGTAGAGAGCCCACTCCTGCCTTTTCCTTCTTCAGGTTTAAAACACAATTTTTTTTTAACAGAGTCTGACTGAAATTTACGCTGGAAACCCTTCATGGGAAAAAGAAAGGGAATAAGAAAAGCATTAAGGGGCAGATTCTAATAAGGACCTTTCATGCCACTCGGACAGCATAAAGGAGACTTCAAAAGGACAGAAATGCTCCCTCGACAAAAATTGTCTACCATAGGGTGTCACTGGCACATGACACGCAGGGTACGTGCCCCGAGTCCCAGCGCCAGTGCCCCAGGTGGCCAGAACAGCCCCCCACCCCACCCCGGCCCCGGCCCCGGCCTTGACTAGGGATCTGGGACTGGGCTGCCTGCGGCGGTGTCTGCCTCTCCCACCCCAGTCCCCAGCCAGGGGTCTGGGGCCAGGCTGGTGGTGGCAGGAGCCCAATGCCGGATCAGGCCCAGGCGCCAGATCGTGGCCAGGGAACAGGGGCCAGCCCCAGGGGGTGGGGTTGGGGCTGGGGCCCAAGCCCTGGGTCTTTACCTGGGGCAGTGACATTCCTGATAGGCACCCTCCCTGGCTGATGGGGGCATACAGAAAGGTACAGTATTATGGAAATTAGGGGCTAGGCTCAGAGAAGACGCTGGGACTCACAGTATACATACAAACAGCCATGATTAGGGTTACCAGATGTCAGGCAAAAGGAGGACTGTCCTCCTCTTTACCTTCAGGTCCTCCATCAGGCAGGCATTTTAAAAATACATGATTTTGTCTGGCTTTTTACTTACAGGGGTTAAAGTATGCTGACATGCCCCAGAACACCCTATTTTTAGGAGGGAAGCATTCCAGGGTCCCCTAAAAACAGAAGAATATTAATATTGTCAAAAGTGTGATCTGGGTCAGCCCAACCATATAGATGAACCAGGCGGACACCTTGGGCACCAAATCTCAAGGGGTGCCAGATTAGACAGAAGCAATTTTTTTGCTCTATTTTAAAACATATATTAATGTTATCTCATATAACATATGGGGTGGCACCAAAGTCATAGTTCACTGAGGGCACCAAAAACCCTTGGGCTAGCCCTGAGTATTATTCAGGTCATGCTAGGAGGAAAAATGTAATTGATAAGGGACTCTGTTTTGGTATATTTGGATATTTAAACATAACTTGAGCCAGGGCTGACCTTAGGGTAGGGTGGCCTGGGCAGCCACCTAGGGCCCCGTGCTTTGGGGGACCCTGCGGGGCCCACACAGCTGCCCCCTCCATGCCAGTGACCAGGTGAGACAGTCAAAAGGGCTGCATGGTTCAGCGATGCCGGTCCTGCCCCACCCCTCCCCACCACACATGCTGCCCTCAGCTCTGTGTCGGGACAATGGAGAGAGGGCGGGCAGTACATGTGGCTAGGGGGAGGGGGCAGGGTGTGACCAGCAGTGCTGAACCAGGCTGCCCTTTTGGCTGGCTAGCCCCATCCCTGGCATGAGCCAGCGCAGGGGTCTGCCCCTTCCCTGGCCTGGCCAGCCCCGCCCCTTCCATGCTGGGGGGCTGAGTGGGGGCCCAGCAGACGGCGATTCGCCTGAGGCCCCACACCCCTTTAGGGATGGTCCTGACCTGAGCTATTGCATATTTGAATAGGATAAGTAGTAAGAGGTTGATTCTGTTGCATCTGGTATAATCATCTCCACTGATCTGGAGAGTGAGTAAATAGGGCATAGCATTTGATGTCCACAATGCATATAGGTACGTGGCTACACAAGGTGCAAGAGACATGGAAAGTCAGGTCCTAATTATTTTCAGTACCCGGAAACACACAGGATATGATGAGATGTGACATGCTTATGACATACCTCAATTTGCACGATAAATTTCATATAATGCATACAGCAAATTAGAAGAGATGATTTATCTCAAACAGATCATTATCCCCACATTCAGTTGCATGTTGTTTTCAAGCACTGCGTTGTATCCAAAGGAGTGAAACTGCTGCAGCATATCACCAGTACCTAGTCCCATCAAGGTTATTAGTGTCGACCTCTGTGGGAGGGGAATCAAACCTTAGATGATTATATCTAGTAAAGATTACATTTGCAAAGTAATATATTAAAAACCTAGTGACCCATTAAATGTAGATCTATCTGTAGCTTAGTGTTTAGGTCTTTGTAAGGTCAGCACGGTTTGGGTTGCTGAGTCAGAAGTTTCTGCTGAAGGGCACTAAATCTCTGTTCACTAAATGGGTTTCTCCAAACATAATTAAAAGATAGTGTCAGTGAGCTAACATGTAGTTACCAAAAGATTTGCTGTTGCTGCTGGGGAAGTCACTGTGCAAAGATGTATGCTTATGAGTTGTGACGCTGATCCTGTGACAACTGTCTACTAAATTTCATCTCAAACGAGTTCAATAGATTGAAGGTCTGATTGTGTGCATATTGAAGTCAATAGGCATTTTTTCTCGACTTCAACGGAAACAAGACCGGGCTCTAAATAAGCATCTAAACACGGTTTGGAATACAGTCACAATTTAAATGGCCTGAATTTCCAACCAACCCCTATAATTATCTCCTACCCAATGCAGTGTTCCAGCTGTTGTGATTTTATTCCAAGTTCCACAATCTTTGGCATTTTGCTTAAAGCCCCAGTGTCTGGAATCACATTACATGATGATCTTGGCTTTCATTAAAAACAACTGCAAGTTTCTAGCCATGGTTGCCAAGAATCTTGAGAACGTAACCTCAGGGCCCCCTAAAAGCTCACTAGCCTAAAGGCAAAGAAAAATAATGTTAAGTTTATTGTTCCTAAAGTGGTACAATTTTTAAAAGAACTAGGAGTCGTGTGGCACTTAAAGACTAACAGATTTATTTTTCTTGTGAGCTTTCATGGGAGAAAATCCCACTTCGTCAGATGCTTCAAAGATGGCTCAGATAGTGACTTCCAAATGCTTGGGACTGGTAAAACTGCAAGTTTACAGCAGTGTAATGCTCCAGCAATCAGATTGCTCTGGGGCTGAATGAAGGCAATCCAGGACATTAGGCAAGCTATGACATGTTGCTCCTTTTCTGTGGAACTACCCCTTCCCCACCTCAAACAGCAGTGGGACAGGACCAGCAGCTTCCAGAGAGAGATAGGGTAGGAGCTGAGAACCCCCTAATACTGAGTCCAGCACTCAGGGTCTAAGAGCATATCTCTATCTCTAAGGCATATCATGAGGCCTGGACAGAGCACTACAGGAGACTTCTCCTAGGGAAACCTTCTTGGAAACCACATCCCACAATAGCCAGCCTTATCTGGCATCTTCTTCCTCTCAAGATCTTTGGTAGCTCATCCCTCCAACCAAGTCACAGAACAGTTCATGCCCCTTCTGGGATAACTCACAGTCCAACTTAGAGGTCACAGACAGCATCCAGATGTATAGTTCTTTCAACTGAAATTCTCCCTGGCTAGGCCCCCACAAAGATTCCCTTGAACTACTGTACTTCTCTCCAAGCAGGATTCCCCCACTGTTTCCCTGTGACAGGAATTCCAGCAGTTTATCCAGGAAGATCTCCCTACTCTATGTAGGCCTTATTTCTGGGCTCTGCCACAGCAGCCCAGGGGCGTTGCTGGCACGGGGCACAAGCCCTCAGTGCCAGTGCCCCAAGTTCCAGCCCTGACCCCAGCCAAGGACATGGGCTGAGATATGATGGCAGCAGCAGAAGTGGCAGGAGCTCCATCTGGCCTCAATCTGACCGCAGCTGGGAACCCGGGGCTGCCAGATCTGGCCCCAGACAGGGACCTGGGCTGGCACTGCAGGGGATGAGTTTTCTGGGGCCAGTGACACCACTGCCAGAGCCTGCTCTGATCCCTCTAGATCTCTTTCTTCAGTTACAGGGTCTGACTGAGTAGCATTCATCATCCTGGACCCTATGACTAGGTTCCAAAGGGGTAGCTATATTAGTTCAGCAAAACAAACAAGGAGTCTGGTAGCACTTTTAAAGACTAACAAATTTATTTATCGCATGAGCTTCTGTGGTAGAAAATCCCACTTTGTAGGGTGACCAACTTTCTAATTTGTGAAAACCCCACACTGATGCTATGTCTACACTAAAAAAGTTAGTTTGAATTAACAAAGTCAAACTAATAAGTTTGACCTTAATTCAAACTAAATTTGACCTTAGTAAGTCAAATTAACAAAGTGCACTAATTCAACTTAAACATTATATCAAATTAGTGCACTTTGTTAATTCAAACTAACTGCCCTATTTCGAACTTATTTAGCTCAAATTAAGGCTTAATTCTGGTCAATACTGCCCTTAGTTCAAACTAAGACTCTAACTAAGTGCTTAGTTTGAACTAAACGCAGTTGTTACTAATTCAAACTAATCCTTCATTAGTTTGAATTAAAGAATTCCTTAATTCCAGCTAGAGAAAGTCTATGATGGATGGAGACAAAGTTATTTGGAATTAAAGCTCCTTAATTTGAACTAACTTGCCAGTGTAGATGCACTCTAAGATCCAGAACTTCCCTCTGCTCCCCTCAAGGTCCCATCTACTATGCTCCTCCCACTGTTGTCCACCAGCTCCGGGTGTGTGGGAGAGGATGGTTGGGGCAAAACAGGGAGGCAGTACCCCAGGACAGAGGTGGTGCTGGGACGGGGAAGGATCCGGGGCAGTGGCCCAGCTCCCGCCCCCAGCAGGCAGGTCCCACCCCCAGCTGGAAGGCCCCGCCCTCTGGCCAGGAATAGGGACAGGGACGGAGGCTGTGCCGCCGTGGGCAGCTAGGCCGAGGCACAGCCCGGCCAGAGATCGGGCCCGTGCCCACGGCTGCAGGTGGCCAGGCCCCCAATCTCCGGCTGGGGACGGGGCTGTTGTGGCCTCCGGCGGCCAGGCCCCGGATCACCGGCAGTGGACGGGGCCGCCACGGGCTGCCAGCCGGGCCCTGGATCCCCAGCCGGGGATCTGGGGCCTGGCCACCAGTGGCTGCGGCGGCCCCGTCCCCAGCCAAAGATCAGAGGCCTGGCCACCCGTGGCCACAGGCATGGGCCCGGCCTCCAGCGGCCACTTCTGGCCCAGCCTCACCGCGGCCTAGTCACCCATGGCGGCGCGGCCTCCCCCTGGCCCTATCCCTGGCCAGGGGCGGGGCCTGCCGGGCAGCCAGCTGGGCCCCGGATCCCCAGCCGGGGACGGGGCTGCTGCGGCCAGCTGGGGATCGGGCCCCAGATCCCCGGCCCGATTGGGCCGGAGATCCAGGGCACTGGCGTTGGGACCTGGAGCACGTGCCCTGGGGTGCCCAACGCCAGTGACGACCCTGCCCCAAGATTGCTGCAAAGAGAAGGCTGAGATAGAGGCCTGAGCAGCAAACGTGGCCACTGGCCCCACTCATCAGATGCCACATGCTTCAGGATCCCTCCCCTCTCCCTGCCAGAGCCAGGCAGTTTCTCAGTGCTTGTGCAGCACCTACTCTTCCCACACCCCCAGAAGCAGAACAGGAGCCAAATGCAGACAGTTACTCAGGTAACTGGAGTTTGGCATCCAGTCACCAGTACTGACTGAACACTTCAGGTCCCCTTTACAGCCAGACTTTCCTGTCAACAGCCAGACACCTGGCAACCATCTTAGCCTGAATTCCTCAGCCCCTTCTCTGGAAACCAGCAGGTTCCCTGCTTCACTGCCACAGCTGGGAGCAGTATTTCTAATTAAGCCCCATTACATCCAATTGCAGTGACTCATTAGCCCTTGCACACAGGGTTTGACTGAGCTCTCCCTGTGAGAGCAAGTGAAGAGGACTTCAGGAGCTAACCCTGGTTATGTGGTCACACCCATGCTGTCTTGGTGCTCAGCATTATGAGGTTGCTTTACTCCAATGATCATTTTGGCAGGTGTTGGGTCACAGGTCACTTTGTTGTTGGGGCAGGGCGTTGTTAGCCTTGTACAAATCAAGGGTAGCAGAACTGTGCTTAGCATTCCCTGATTGAGGGATTCATCCTCAACTGATGTGCACCTACTTGGCAGGGTCATATGGTTCAGAGCCCTGTGGAGTTCAGAGAGGATGGGAACAGGCACTTGTACCAGCAGTATGGGCTCTGCCTCAGGATCTCAGATGCTATTTGAACCTTCCCCTCTCCACTGTGTAATAACAGAGCTGATTAAGGCTCCCCTGAGAGTTCTGATGCCAATCAGAAGAGCTGCAATCACTGATAAATCAGGTCTAAGCATAAGACCTGCTTTAGTACAGTATTTCTGATACAAGAGGCTGCCCCAGTCTGCATTAGCAGTAACGCTCCATTACTAACAGCTGAAATCACTGTGATCTGCATTAAAGTGTGGAACCTCAAAACATCCCAGAGTGGCTGATAGAGCAGCAGATGCTAGAGTACTAGAGCAAGCAAGGAGCTGGCCCCCACCTACCAGGGTGGGATGCAAACTCCACAGATACACCTATGAACTTTAGGTCTTCACTGACCAAGGACAACTGTGAGTGGGGTGTGGTGAAGGAGGGTCATGTCAAAAGAAATTTTGGTTGCTGAACTAAGGAACCTGCAGCAGAAGGATGCTGCCCCATGAATACAGGGCTCATGGTTTTAAGCTTTTGAATCCTGTCTGTGGTATTTTCCCAAATTAATTTTTCACCCTTTTCTTTTCTTTTCTATATTCAGATTCAGTGCTTGTGAAAGAGAAGATATGGCCTCTTGCAGGTCTTAATCCAGCCCTGATTGTGATGTTACTTCATATTTTTTTCCATTTCTTATTTTTCTTGAGAATTTTTTAGCTGTAACAGCCCCTTTTGCAGAGCAGTGTATTTGCCAGTCTGGCCCTTAGCCACCACAGGAAACAGTATATCCCTTCTTGGCCTATCTGTCCTGCTCATAGGGTAGCTGGAGAGGATGGCTCAGTTGGGCAGCCCCCTATCCTCCCATGGCTGAGCTTGCCACTTGTCAATTTCCAAAGGGATAGCCATGTTAGTCTAGTCCAGCAACACGACTCCTTGTTTTTTTGAGCTTGCCGCTTCTATCATCAGCAAAGCCTGAGTTATCTCAGGATCTGTGTACTGGCCACATCCTGCCACTAGTGTCATTAATATTTATTCTGGCAATTGGCTAACTGGACCAGATCCATGACTCTAACTAAGCTGCGCTTCAAGCCACCATTCTGCCTCCCTTGATCTGAGGAGCAGCCAGAGGCTTGTTTAGCCTTTGATATAATTTAGAACAGCTTCACAGTGACAGCCCAATGGCCTCTTTGCTGGCCTGAGAGCTGGAGCACTATCTCTTCCAGCCATACACCCCTCAATGCCTGGTCTGCTTCTGATGTGTACCCTTTGCTGCAGTGGAGAGCAGGGAAGAGGGGGCACCAGGGATTTCCTTAACACTTCCCCGCCTACATTTCCCAACACTGCTCCAGTTGTCAGCTAGTAAGAGTGTTATACCAATTTAGGGAGCACCCCAGCACCCTACCCCCAATTTCAAGTCTTGGGGAAGCTGCTGGGGGGTACTGAGCAACTGTGTTGCTCTTGTACCACCCAGGGATTCCCACATGCGAGCAGCTCAGGGCAATTACTCCACTTACAGATTTTTTTTTTTCTGGTTGCTTTGTGCTACCTCAGCAGCACCAAGTGACTGGATGGGGAGGGTGGGCTTGAAGGTCTAAACCACAGTGTTTTAAGGCATCCCTTATTCTGGGCTTCATATTCTCTGAATATTTGTATTTTACTGGCCACTAGTGCCTTCCTATACACAGGAGCTGCTCTTGGACTTTGGGCCATCCTTTTGTTCTCTTTCCTCAGGAGGACTCTAGAGATTGCTTCCTGTATCCTCTCCCTTGAAATTCCATTCTAAGAGCAGGGCTGACTTTTAAATCAGCTGACAACACAATGACACTCTTTCCTATACAAGCCTTCCACTGCTTCAAGGCACTTCATCCTGCCTGAATCAGCTGTCTCATTGCTCCTCCTGAGCCCTGATCCTTTTCCTCTGAAAGTCAGGTGGGCAGGCAGAAATGGCCCAGCGTGTGTCTTTGGCATGGATCTCAAGTGCCTAGCAGAACTCCCCTCCCTTTGCCAGGGCCTTTTGTGCCCAGTAGGTGTGTAATTAATATCACATTGCAGGATGCAATCCAGATCAGCAAGGGGCTGTTTCACCACCTGCCCAGGAACCTTGCAACTTCACTGTGTTTTGCTACTGTACCTCCCAACCTAGGTCTCTCACAAACAGCCTGCCAGCATGTAGGTCATAGCAAGTGTCTGAACAGCACAGTCCTGGCCTAGCAATTCTGACCCAGCACCCTGTCAGCAATGCAGTGGCTTCCAGCAACCTTGGTTACTCTAACAGTTTGCTACTTTAATTGGTGTTGCCAAACAATACAGGTTAAACAACATTGGATTAGTATGGCTTAAAAAAACCCCAAGTTTACTTAATTACACAAACAGATTTTTTTGCAAGTACAAGGTATTAAAATCAGTACAAGAGAAATAAAGGTAAAATGCTTTCCCGTCAGCAAAGGCTGTGTCTATATTACCCCTTTTGTCAGCAAAATTTTATGTCCATCAGATGTGTCAATATTCTACTCCCTGAGCAACAGGAAAATAAATTAAACCCCAACTCCCACAGAGAAGCAGCTGGAAACCCAGGATTCACTGTGTAAGGGACTCACAATGAAGGTCACTTAGTTACCCTCCCCACAATAAAATACTACATAAGACCAAACATAATGAACTTCATTAACTAGTAAAGTGATAAACCTTATCCTAAGAAAATCAAAATGAATTTAAACAGAACACTACCTACAGAAACATTCTGGGAAGGAAACCTTTAAAGTTTAGGTGGAGTTCATGCTTATCTCAGTTGCAGTCTCTATTCAAGTCCAAAGGCTTGAGTTGCAAGAAGCAGCAATCTTCTTCTTTGGTTGCAGGGATCTTATCCATGCAGGCTTTCTTTTCCTTCTGGAACTAACTCCATGCAATCAGTTGGCGGCTCCTCCACAGAGCCATGAGCACGGGAGTGTACTTTGTGCAGTTCAGCCCACCGTCCTGACACCTGCCCCTTTTGTGGCGTGAGGGAAACCCTGGTACATGCCTACCTAGAGTGCGGTAGGTTGCAGCCCTTTTTCCAGCTCCTCCAGAACCCTTTATTGAGGTTCTGGCTGCACTTCTCCCCACACCTGTTCCTCTACACACCCCCTATCTGTGGCCCCACAAAGTTGCAGGACCTCCTCGTCAACCTCCTCCTGGCTTACGCCAAGATCGCCATCTATAAGACCAGGGAGAGGAGGTTGGCTGGGGAAGGGGCCTGTGACTCTGGGGCCTATTTCTGGTCCCTTGTATATGGACACCTCTAGGCAAAGCTCCTCTGGACAGTGTCTGCTGGCTCCCTCAACAGCTTCCGGGAGCAGTGGGCGCTGTCTGAGGTTCTCTGCTTGGTGTCCCCTTCTGAATCCCATATTATAAACCTGTGACCTTCACACTGATCCCTGTTATTACCTTAGTTGTCCCCAGAACTCTTTTGAAAAATGGCCCAGTGCCACCTCCCCTAAGGCTGGGGGAGGGGTTTTAGAAGTGGATGGGCTTGCGCCCACCCACCATTGTTCTTCAACAAGACCAGCTCTTTGCAGTCAGTTTACTGGTTAACTAGCAATCAGTCACATAAGCATGTGAGAAAACTCTGCTGCAAAATGCTCCACAGCAGGGAAGAAACATCTTGCTGTCTACTCCTAGCTCAGCTTCTTCCAGTCACATCCTGAGCACATGGACTCTTCTCACAGCTGCTCTCATACCACTTGATCACAACACCAGTAGAAAACCTTGCAGAGCATGTTCAATGCACCCACTTAATTTCCAGAAGCTTCTGGATCTGAGCAGTCAAATCTGCCCAGCAACATAACCCAGCCTCAAGAGATCCCTAAAAGACAGAGCTCCTTTAGACATATGGGTTACATAGCATCTTATCCCTCATTCTAACGCCCCCTGCCACCATTTTTTCTCTTCCTCCTCCATGCATATTCTTTCATTCTTCCCATCCATCTCCTCCCTTATCCTCAATCTGTTCTGTGCCCAGTGGCCCATATACTTTTTCACACACCCACACACAGCCATCACCATCTCACACACATGCTCTTTCCTTCTCATGAATGCACTCCTGCCCTACCGACTCTCACTAATGCAACATGGATTGCAGTGGTTTTCAATCTTTTGTGGGTCGTGACATGCTTGGCAGCGTAGAGCACACAGCAGCCCGCCCACCCAGCCCAGACTTAATCCAGGCATTTCTGCAGCTCTCCATGACACACTTAATGCTGTATGGCAACACAGTAATGCGTCCTGACACCGTGGTTGAGAACCCCTGGATTGGAGGATACGCAGGGAGTCTCTTTATTCCCCTCCTCAAGCTAGATAGGGCTAGAAGGATGGTCTTCATCCTCCCAACTAGGCTTATGGTGCAGTGGATTGGGGTGGGAAGAATTCATAAAGGATGACCAGATTTTAGATGCCTTTCAAATGAGGTAGGAGTGATGCTCTCCTGGGAGGGGATGATTCTTGGTGAGCACTGGGAATGTTAAGCCCGGGAGGATGAGGGGTAGTTGGGTAGAGGCATGCTTCTTTCATTTCCTCAATCAAACAACCCTTTCCTGTTACCATGTGGATTTACTATGTGTAGAGGAAAGGCTTCACCAGCTTGCAGGAAGGACTCTGGGGGATAGGGGCGGCCCTTTGGAAGGTGGGTGGAGGAGGAGCTGTGAACACACGACAGGCCTGGTTGAGGGAGGAGGAGGAGGGTCCTGGAGTCTTGTGTGTTTAGCCCTCTCATCCTCAACTGCAGGAGCCCAGCTACTTCAGGCGTCCAGAGTGAAGGGCGTACAAAAAAAGAGTCAAAACAGCTGGGCTGGCTTTTCTAAAAGTGACGTGGGGATCCTAGCATTTGGAAATACTTGATCCCCTTTCAAACTTACCTTCTTTTATAGGTAGAATAAGGAGCAGGAACTCAGCCCTCACCCTGCTTTGTCTCCCACTGTGAGACTGGCAGAGTGAAGAGGGTCTAGATCAGTGGTTTCCACACATTTTTCCCTGTGTGACCACATTTTCAGATGCATTGTTTCCTACAACCCCAAACAGCACTTAAGTTGCTGTTTAAAAATGGTGTCCTCCCTGCTGTGACCTCACGCATTGTACATGCAAGGTCGTACTGCAAGAAGGGTGCCAATTTGCTTTACAAACCTGGTTCTGTGGACTGCATAAGCTCACATGCATACTGTATGTGCAGGGTCTTGCTACATTGAGAGCACCTTCTGTAGAGCAAAATAGCTTCCCCTGTGCAACATGACCTTGTGCAAATGTTGCATGTGAGATCATGTTGTGTGGAGCAGGCTATTTTGTAAAATGGTATTTTCTGCGTGTTCAGGATTGCCATGACTCTATCTGCTGATGAAGTGATCCCACTTGGAGTCACAACCCACAATTTGGAACTGCTGGTCTAGATCTAATATGTTTGGTATTTGCAGTCTAGCCCTTGGTCCTGCTAAAATGTTCAGCCTACTTGCCAAACTGTGTGTGGCCTGAGAGCCCAATCTGTAAGGAACTGCTATACTCAGAACTTAAGTTAGAGCCATTCCGAGTCTTCTGTAACTAACTGTGGAGCTGGGCTGAGAATATGGGGAGGCACAAAGGCTGGCACACAGCTCCGTATTCTAGTGCCTAGCTCAGCTCATATAGGAAGGATTGGGGTCACTGAGAGTGCAGCATCTTGCTAGAAAAAGATGAAAAGAAATCAGAAGATAAAGTGCTTTTCAGCTAATTATTGTATAAAATTCAATAATGCTCTAGTCCAGGATATGGGTTTGTTACTGTAAAATACAGATTACTCAAGTATGTTCAATGATATGCTTATAATTTCAGCATTTAGACAGAGCCTTTCACTCAAGGCTCTAAAGAACTTTACAACTATTAATTAAGTCTTGCAGCAGCCTATAAAGTTGGTAAGGAATAGAGAAGTTAAATCACTTAAGATTCCAGAGTGAGTCAGTGTCAAAGTGGGAAGACATAAGCCTTGGAGCAAAGATGGCCTTTAACTATTGCTATAGCTACAGTACAAGCTGCCTCCCCAACGTATGCAGTATTTTAAAAAGTTTTCCATGCTAGCAGTGAATTATTAGCTTTTCAGTTAACTGATGCTAAATACTTTTTGTAGTGATTTTTTTTTTTTTGTCTCTTGACACACAAGCTCATTATCACTGTGTGTGTAAACTTACTAGGAGGAAATGATTATTCTTTCAGATGCTTGTAGAAAGCTAATATTCTTCAGGTGAAAGAAAACTACATTTCGACAGGAAGCAAGTGGATTTCTCATTTTTACCGCAGTTCACGGCAACAGCATGTATTCCTGTATTCCCCTTCAGTGGTCCCTTTGAGGGCATCTTCTCTAGATTACTTGGTCACCACTTTTTTTGGTCAGAGACCTACATCTTTCAATCTCTTTCATCTGACCTCCCCTCCACCCCCAAGACTGCATTGTTCTCGTTCAATACTGTGGTATTTGCAGCTAGCCAGAGGTCAAAGTGCTCACTTTCCTTTCTCTCCAAAGGCTATTAAAGCTGTAATTGCCAGAAGTCACAAGTTACCATGCAGCTCTTCATAAGCAAGCACATTTACTCTTGAGGTGAAAGCATTGCAGGAAAAATACATTAAAACCATAAATGAATGTACACGCATGCCAATAAGCTTACCAGAGATCACCCCTCACCTTTTGACAACAGTTCTGGTAGGAGTTGGTTCCTCAAACTCCACTAAGGACTTTTTCTATGGTTATAAGTTCCTAAAAGCCTAGCTAAGAACTAGGAATCTCTGACTAGATTAGTCTTTCCTTTTTATTGTTTGGGGCCTTTGATCTTGAGATTCTGGGAAAAGGTAATCAGCAGACAGTGACTGCTCCTCAAGTCATAGCTTCAGAAGTCTAGATTTTTGCATTATCAGGGGAGATGAAGGAATGAGGCATTTGAATTCCCTTTCCAGCCCAGGAGATTCTTGAGGCAAACCATTTGATACTATCTGTTGCAAAGGTCCATATTTGTTTGGCATGTTAGGCCACACAGAAACTTGCCATAAGTGCCCCCAGCCTTGATTTATCTGAGGCAGACAAGAGTTTTATGGCTAAAAGACTGGTAGGCAGCTTTCTCCCACTGCATTAGAAATCTCATGGCACTTTCTGTGAGAGTAGGGTTTACTAGTGTCATGGGCCAGATTGTCACCCCCTGTGTACTACTGTCTGTTTACCACAGTACAGTCCCCTGCAAGGGAGGAGGCTGCATCTCAGCTGTGCTGTATGGAGGCCCCAGTGTGAGTTCTCTCAAAAATCCTATTGAAGAAAACAGGTCTTTTGCCTGAGTAAGGCCCTGGTGAAAACTGAGCCAGAACTGGAGTGTTAGTGTGTAAAGTGCTTGGAGAGTCTTTGGGAAGCCAGGCACCTGAAAGGCTTCATCAAGTGGTAGGGGCCCTGTTCTCCATGCACACATGCTGTGACTAGGTAGCTATCTGCAGAGGTGGCTTTTGGGGTAG
This sequence comes from Podocnemis expansa, assembly GCA_007922195.1. Taxonomy (NCBI): domain Eukaryota; kingdom Metazoa; phylum Chordata; order Testudines; family Podocnemididae; genus Podocnemis; species Podocnemis expansa. The sequence goes on along the minus strand of ML682061.1, from coordinate 1,442,021 downwards.
GTGAAGCAGGTGCATCCCTAGGGACCTAAGCAGAAAGGGCCCTATCACCTGCTTTGCCTACCCCAAAAACTGATGGCCATGCTGGACTGAACGCCCCTGATCTCGTCTGATCTTGGAAAGTAAACCATCCCTTGCCTGGCTAGTACTTGGATGGGTGACCGCCTGGGAATCCCAGGTGCCATAGGCAACTACCCAAAAAACTGCATCTGCCTCAACTGACTGCAAAAGGAGCTAGCTGCTGGTGAGGGTCGGGGGGGGGCCAGGGCTGAAGCTGGTGGTGGAGGAGCTGAGTCCGTGAGGGGGGGAGCTGGGAGCATGGGAGGGGGAGAGCCAATGGGCCTGTAGCGCCCCCCCACACAATGGGGCTTTGCTCAGGGCCCCCAATAGCTAAAGGTGGCTGCCTCAGGCTATCTGCACAAGGATGCTGGTCCAGCTTGTAACTAAGCCCAAGGCCAGGGATGACTGTAGAGCCCTGCAAATATGCAGCTATCCGCGGATACGTGCATTAGATCTGTATGCGCAGGTACAACACAGCTATCCACAGACTGTTTCTTGCAGATGCAGATCAGGTTCACGTCCACATATTTTTATCTTTACAGAGCTAGCTGCATATTTGCAGGGCTCTATCTGTGGATATCTGCATCCACAGATAACTATAGACCACTTCTTGCAGGTGCAGATCAGACAGGGATCCACATATTTGTTTCAGTGCAAGGCTCTAGGTAACTGTGCTTGCCTCATGACCCTTCCCTGGTCCTGGCCTGCTCACACTTGCCCAGGCAGTGACGTTGCTTGTGCGGTGGCCAGGCTGCTGTTAGCCACTGGCCCGTGCCATCTGCCATCGTGCAACTCCGCACCTCCCCCACCCCTTTGGGCACCCAGTGCGCACTGAGGGGCAGCCCCTCCCCCTGCTCGTTTCCAGTAGCGCGCCCTCCCGGACGCACACTATTCTGCCCCCCACGGCCCGCCGTACACCCCCCACCCTCCCGCGGCACTGGGAGGAGGCGACGAAGGGGCGGAGCGAAGGAGAAAACCCCGCCCCCAAAGCCGTCTCCGCGCTCCCGCCGTTCAAACAGAGCCGGCGTCAACACGTCATGGCGGGGGCGGGGCCAGCAGGGTTTCTCGCCCCCGCCCATTAGTCCTAGGCACCGCCCACTGGGCGGTCTCCGCGCTGCGGCGGAGGAGGTGGGCGGCGGTTACCATGGCGATGACGTTCTGCCGGCGCGCGGAGGGGAGGGCAGGGTGAGCGAGGAGAGAAAGATGGCGGCGGCGGCTGCGGCGGGGCCGCAGTGGGCGGCGGAGCGGCGCCGCTGAGGAGACCCGAGCGGGGCAGGGGGACGCGGGGCGGGCGGCGGGAGGGGGCCCATGTGCGGCGGCGAGGGCAGCAGCCCCGGCCCGCTCGCGCCAGCTACCGCAGGGTCCCGCGGAGCCGGCTCCGGCGCGGAGGAGTGAGCGCGGCGGCGGCCGGGCAGGGGCGGCAGGATGAAGTTCGCCGAGCACCTCTCGGCGCACATCACGCCCGAGTGGCGGAAGCAGTACATCCAGTATGAGGTAGGCGGGACGCTGCGGGGCTGGGAGCCGGGCACGGCGGGGAGCGAGGGCCTGGCCGCCAAACGGGCTGGGGACGGGAGCACGGCTGGCCGGGCTGCCGGAGGGAGGGGCGGGTGGCCGCCGCTGGCGTCTCCCGGTCCCCCCCCCTCCACGCCCGGTGCTTTCAGCGGGGAGCCCCGTCGCCCCGGTGTGGAGGCGTCGCTGTCACCCTGTCCTCTGCCGCCGGCGCTGTGGCGCCCCCCACAGTCCAGCGTCTCCTGGCGGGGTCTCCCCGCTGCTCCTGGCGTCTGCCAGCCCCCGGGCGCGCTTTCCTTCCTCCCCAGCCCTGGCCCCGCTGGTTCTCATCTGGCTTGGCACCCCTCAGTCCCTGTCTCTTTCCTTCGCTCTCAGCCACGCCTGGGCGAGGAGAGTCTCTGCAGGGGCTCGCTACCTGGATGGCAACTTGCCCCGAAGAAGCATGGTCCGAAAGACTTCTGTTTCCAGCTGTGTAAACTAAAATGTTGAAATTGAACACCCTCATTACGACAAAAAAAGCAAGGAGTCTTGCAGCACGAAGCGTCTGATGAAGGGGGACATTCTCCCACCAAAGCTCATGCGATAAATAAATCTGTTAGTCTTTAAGTAGCATAAGGCTCCTGCTTTTTTGGCTTTATTAGGCTAACACGGCCACTCCTTTGGAGCTTGCATCATTGAGGACAGTAGTTCCCAATGTGGGGTCCGGGGATGCGTTGCAGGGGGTCTGCAGAGCCTCTCCCTACTGGGCTGGAATGTAGATTCGGCCCCCAGTGCTCCCCACCAGGGATGCCTCTCCCTGCCCGTGGCCAGTTCCTGGGAGGGGATGGGGTCACGGCGGCTCCCCAGCAAGAGCAGGGGACTATAGCCACTGTGGCTGGGCTCCCCAGCCATGCAGGCCATGATGGCATCGGTGCCACTCACCAGCTATCCCAGAGCCATCACCAGAGTGGCGTGGGCTAGAGTCTGCCTGCACAGGCCAGATTACAAAATCAGGTGGGGGGGAAGGGTGCAAAGATTTTTTTTTTTTTTTTTGTTAAAAAGGGGTCCCCTGCCTGAAGAAGGTTGGGAACCACTGATCTAGGATATTTCTGCTGCGGTAGCTTTTGTTCAGAATTACAGATGTGAACTGTAATTTTTGCCATTTGAGGCTGGGAAGAAACAGATAACTGGCACGGCCATTTAGGTAATTAAGCATTATATGGTATTATACTTTAAAAACTGAGTGAACATTGCTCTCTATAGATACATTTTGGGTGCATATAATTGAGTGTAGGACAGTAGCCAGAAAAATATCTGCCTGATGAGCTCTAAGAAACTGTATTAAATAAATATGGCTATATTGCCATTGGGTCTGAAAGTATTCTTGTGCTCACCAACATTATCTAGCATCCAGTGGTTTGTTTACATGCTCAACAGGATCACAGTGTAAAGTCGATATGTTTCAACACTTGGATAGTAAGAATGAGACTGCAGCTCATTCATGCCACCCTTGGTGCTTGGGCAAAAAAAAGTAACTTGAAGTTAATAGCTGTGATATTAAAGATCTGCACTGGATTTTTGCATATAACCTTTCCGATAGCAGGTGAGTTGGCGGGGTTTATTTAAAAAGAGTTAATATGGATTATTAGGAGAAACCAGGTGGCTGATGGTATGTGAGAGGCTGAGTTTTTCTTTTTTTGTGGTTATTTTACATAAATTAGGAATATAAAGACTAGAAATAACAGTAATACAGAGTTGCATATAACACTGTGTTGTTAAATATTCTTTCAGTTTTGTGACCCAGGCGAGAGCCCAGATTGTTTTTTACTAAATTTGGTAGTGTTCTTACAGCTGCTTGTGAGCAATCGATTTTCAGCACCACTGTCAGTTCTCTGCATGTGCAGGCATGGAGTATAGGAACTCTGGTTCAGAGTTGCCCGTCAGTGAAGCATGGCTTATGACAATCAGAACTGAAGAGACAGCTGTGGTAACTACAAAAATCCACCTGAGTGGTTGAGAATGTTATGGTCTTTATAGCAAAAGCTGCTTAATTTAAGGCTGGTTAGGCCTTCTGGGGAAATTGACTTTGCAGTTGCCTGCTTCCGGCTTGATTTTAGGATAAACCAGTTAAATTGCAGACTCTTGATTTTCGTGAACACAATTCATACAAGGTAATAATGGCTTACTTGCAGAAAAATAAGTTCAATTTTTTTTCAGATTTTATTATATTTGTTATGATAAGAGAAAACAGACCTTGGAAGACAGCAATAAATTATCTCTTGATTAATCCTAAATTAGGGTATAAAATGTTGGGTTTTTTTTAAACAACAAATGCGAAAGGGAATGCAGAAAGGACAGGAAAAAAAGATAGTCAATATCTGACATCTCTTTTACCAGTTCAGTATTTAAAACTTATTAAATCTTAATGGTTGGAGTATATATGAAAAACTGGTCTGTGAGAGAGAAGGAGGGAGAGAGGGTCCTCGGGGGTTTCTTGAAATTTATTTTAACCAAATAGCAAAAAATTAACATCCACCATAAAAATCCCCCTCCCCCCCCATTCTTCCAGTGGGATTTGTGCATGCAAATCCATCTATCAGTTGGATTTTTGCATGGATGTCTCTAACAATATTCAGCATGTAGCTTTCTGAACGCTGGCATCCTTTGTTACTCAGAGCTTTGCAGGAATAAATTACTAGTGCAATACTGCTAATACTGATATTATTTAAAAATCTACTTTTCTTCTTCGTATACATTTTAGGTAAGACTGGTAGGGAAGTTAGTGAAACTATTCTCCTTATGTGTCTATTCTGCAATTTTTTGGAAAGACACTACAGAGTGAATAAATGTTAATATAATACATTTTTCCTCATTCAGATGCTTGTGTTTTCATACCCAGTAATACTATAGCTTATTTTACACTTGGCTGTTAGTACCTTCTGTGGTATTTTCTGGAACTTGTATGTGTTTTATCTCTGTACAAACCTAGCATTTTCATTCATTTCAAGTTCAGGGAGGTTCTTTTTTTTTTTTTTTTTTTTTTTTTTAACCATCATCTTGCATTCTTGTTCTTTAGAACATTCTTGCATTAGATGTTACAGCTTACAAAAAGTCATGCTAATTACTTAGGTCAAAATCTGGCTTGAGGGATTTGTTGGAAGATTGAATTTTGACCTGATGGTGTTTGCACCTAGGGGAAAAAAGAAATTGTGCAATTGTTTTTAGAGACTTCAGTAACAGTTGTTGCTGCTGGTGATATGTCTGATTCCTCTGCAACACGAAATATAGGATAGACACCAGGAAGCTTTAGGAGACCTATGACCAACAACAGTTTCTGAACGAGTAATAGCTTATCTTAAAAACAAACCACAAAACACCAATGATATTGAGCTTTTGTTTTTTCTGGGGAACTTCATGTATTTAATATGTAGAATAGAAATAAATGGATGGAAGAGAACCATTTTGAAAGGAAAAGAGCTCTGAAATCATCTTTGTCTTAGTTCAGTTCATAGGAGCTGAAACAATCTGAAGTGGGGTAGCAGAGTAATACTGATTGTCTGCCAATTCGACCAATTCTGCCACTTCCCTTCATTCTCCAGTTTCAAAGGAACTAGTCGTTACATTTGAATACCAGTTAATGATCATCCTCATAAAAAATGGCATAGGTTTATTTTGATGGGAAGAAAGCTGCCAGTTCATTGGGCAATGAAATTATATAACCCAGTGGTGGCTAAAACTTTCAAGGGAGACTTGTTTTCTAAAACCATGGTTTTCAACCAGTGTGCCGTGAAAACTGTTGAAGTGTGCAATGAAATTTTGAACAAAGGGTAATGAAAATCAATATAAAACAAACATTGTTTCATCTTAAACAATATTTTATGTAACTGAAATTATAACTCATAAAACTAGTGAAAGTTAATCATCAGATTAAAAGAGAGGTATTGGTCTTTCAGTTCTAAAATGTGAACATTCTAAACACGGGGGGCCAGAGGGCAAAACTGAGATAACGTGTATTTTTTTCCTGGAGGATTTGAAACATTATTGCATTTGATCCTTCTTTCGCTTGTTGTATGCAGTGTTGCAAGTCTCTCTAGTAAAACCACAACCATAGTAGATGTAAGTGAATGTGACATTTATGAGCAATCAGTTCAGCTGAAAAAAGTAGGTGTGTCGTGGAATTTTGTCGTCTTAAAGTGTGCCATGTTGCTGAATAGGCTGGGAACCAACATTCTAAAAGAGATTAATTTTGCATCTTCTGATGTATATTTTCTAGAAGAAGTATTAGAAACAGAAAAGGAAGATAAATTCTGAATGAGGCTTCATAAAAATATAGGGCTGGAAAGGACCTTGAGGGACATAGACCAGCCCCTAGCATTGTGGGAGATCAAGTAAACCTAGAATTTCTGTGTCTGGTGCTGGTCTAACCTGTTCCTAAAAGCCTTCAATGACAAAGATGCCACAGCCTCCCTTGGAAACTTATTCAAGTGTTTAACCACCATCACAGGTGGAAAAAAAGTCTAATATTTTACCTAAATCTCTTTTGCTGTAGATCAAGCTAGTTCCTTTTTGTCCTAATTTCATTAGTTATGAGCAATTGATAAACGTCCATTTTACAATAGCCAATATAATGTACCAGTGTAACCTATCTGAAGACTATGGTCGGTTTCCCCCTCAGTTGTCTCTTCTCAAGACTAAACATGCCCAGTTTTTAAATCTTTCCTTATAGGTCAGGTTTTTACACCTTTTTATCATTTTTGTTGCTCTGGGCACTCTTCTGTTTGGCTACATCTTTACTGTGGCATTCAGAATTAGATGCAGTACTTTGGCTGGGGTCTCACCAGTAACAAGTAGTGTGTGACGATAACCTCCTGTGTCTTAGACTTGAGACTTCCTGGAACTCCAAAACAAATTAGCCTTTTTTGCAACTGCATCACATTGTTGACTTGTATTCAGTTTGTGAGCACCTACAACTCCCAGATTATTTTCAGTAGTGCCACTACATAATCAGTTGCTCTCCATTTTGTAGTTGTGCATTTGGTTTGTTCTTCCTACATGTAGTACTTTTCACTTGTCTATTAGATTTCATCGTGTTGATTTCAGATCAATTCTCTGATTTTTCTCAAAATCATTCTGCATTTTAATACAGTCATCCTGAATACAAGGCTCCCCTCTTAGTCTGTCATCTGCAGATGTTATAAACATAGTCCCCACTCCTTTATCCATTAATGAAAGTGTTGATCATTCTAGACCAGAACCAGATCTCAGCAGGACCCCTCTGGATGCATCATCACAGTTTGACATTGAACCATAAATAGCTATTCTTTGACTGTAGTCTTCAACTAGTTATGCTCCAATCTGATAATTTAATCTAAACCCCATTTCCCTAGTTTGCTTATGAGAATGTCCTGTGGAACTCTCAAAAGCTTCACTAAAATCAAGACGTATCATGTCTATTGCTTCCCTCTTATCTGCTAGGCCCACTTATCCACTTGCTTGTCAAAGAAAAAAATTAGGTTGGTTTGGGATGATTTGTTCATGACAACCCTGCTGGCTCATCCTTCTTACTCTATTATCCTCTGGGTCAGGGCTTCTTAACCTGTGGATCGTGACCCAAAAATGGGTCACCATGCCATTTAGGGTGGGTTGCTATGATCCTCTTTAATAAATTGTAAAAGGAAATACATTATTAATTCAAAACTGAACCACGGGTTGCAAATGACTCCCAAACTTAATCTGGGTCTTGGCTGAAAAAGGTTAAGAACCCCTGCTCTAGGTACTTACTGGAACAAATGATTAAACAATAAATCTGTATCTTTCCACATACTGAAATTAATCTGACTGTCTTTAGATCCGTGGGTCCTCATTGTAGCCCCTTCTAAAGATAGGTACCATGTTTGCTCTTCTCTGGTCGTCTGGGACCTCACTGGCTCTCCATGAGTTCTCAAAGATAATTCCTAATGGTTCTGAGATTGCTTCAGCTAGTTCCTTAAAAGTGCCTGTAGATGAATTTAATCAGATCCACCCTGCTCACTTAGATACGTCTGACTTATCTAAATATTATTCAGCCCGCTCTCTCCTTATTTTGGTTTGTGTTCCTTCTCTCTTGCTGTTACTATTAACTGTGATACTTTATCTGGTTACCCTTAACTATTTTAGTGAAGAATGAAACAAGACAGGCATTAAGCACATTAACTGCCTTCTTGATATTGTGTCCTTAGCTCTCCTTTCTCACAAAATAGTGGCTCTGTACTTTGCTTTGCCTTTCGTTTGCTCTTAATTTATGTATTTATAGAACCTCTTATTGTCATTGATGTTTCTTGCTAGGAGTAACTTAGTTTGCATTGAATCTAGCCAAGTTCTAAAGGGGCAGCTGTGTTAGTCTAGTAAAGCAAAAAAAGCAAGGAGTCTTGTGGCACTTAGACTAAACAGATTTATTTATCGCATGAGCTTTTGTGGGAGAATATCCCACTTCGTCAGATGCTTTGAAGGGGGAGAACTTACAGAATTGAATGAATATAAATGCAGGGGAGTGAATCCTTACAAATGCTCTGATTTGCTGTTGCAGTGTGACCTGATCCTGTGTCTTGCACTCCCTTGCATTATGTTCATCCAATTCTGTAAGTTTTCTCTCTTCAAAGCATCTGACAAAGTGGGATATTTTCCCATTAAAGCTCATGTGATAAATAAATCTGTTAGTCTTTAAGTGCCACAAGACTCCTTGGTTTTTGGTGTTTTTTTTTTTTTTTTCTGATTTTGTCATGGCATGGCTGTGGTATTCTTCTTGTGCTTATCTTTTGCAATTTGTACGTTTCTGCTTTTTGTAGCATTTCTGATTGATTTTTAGGACACTCAGAAGCTTCAAGTCATACTGGCTACTTAATAGCCTTCCTTTCCTTTGTTCACATTTGTATCATTTGCTGTTGTGTCTTTAATATTGTTTCTTGGAGAAAGTGCCAGCTTTCCTGAATTTCTTTTCAACTTGTATTTTCTTCTAATGGGACTGCCTGTGAGTTCTGAGTTTAAGGACCGTTCTTTTTGAAGTCTGTTGTCATTCTGCTGCTGTCCCAGCCTTAGAATTATGAAATCTATTGTTTCTTGATCCGTTTCACACAAATTGCCTCCAGCCTTCAGATTCACAGCTAGTTCCTACCTGTTAGTCAAAATAGTCTAAAATTGCTATCTAGCTGCCTCTGGTTACTTCTTTCACCTTCTGAAACAGAAAGTTGTCCTAACACATTCCAAGAACTGATTGGACCTGAGCTACTTAACTAGTGTACTTTTTATTAAAAACACATTTAAAGATGTGAGTGCATTAAGATGTAGAGGAAAATACTAGACTGATAGTACTGGATTTCTGTTTACCCACAGTACAGCTAGAGCCGAGATAGGTTAAGCTTACCCTTACTTCCCTACCAGTGTGCCTCAACCCTGATCCCTCTAGAGCAGTGGTCCCAGCCCTACTTCTGAAGGGCAGTTGCCATTGAAACCTATGAGTGTTGCGCCATCTGCTGGTGAAAGGTTGGAGACCACTGCTCTGCAGTTGAGACCACGGTTGGCAACTTTTGCTGACCACTGTGCCAGTTCCTCCTCCCCAACCCTCAGCCAGTGCCGGCCACTCCTCCACTGAAAAAAAGCTGCAGCTGTATAATTTAGTGGGGGTCGCAGCTGGAGGGTGGTACCATGCTTCCCACGCATGCCACCAAAAGCAGCTGGTTGTGGAAAGAAGCCGCCTGGAGCAGCTCCTCTCAGTGGTGTGCCTGGGACGGGGTCCTGAGGAATGCCACAGAAAGAAGTTGCTCAGAGTGGCTCTTTTTGGAGGTGGCATGCTGAGAAGAGGAGCCACTCTGGCCAGCTTCATTATTTGGCATGCCTGGGGCATGGGCATGGTGAGATGCCCCGCCATGCCAGCTGTCCCTGAAAAAAGTTGTCAGTAGTGACTTTTGGTGGCAGAAGTGGCCATTTCTGTGGCTCCGCAGTGGGTGCAGCATGCTGTTCTGAATGGGCTCATGTGTCACTGTTGTCACCTGTGCCGGAGGTTGCCTATCCCTGGTTGAGACCATCTGTGTCTCTGTATCTGTTCAGCCCTTGCTTTCTGTGCTCGGATTGCCACACATTGATATCAGTTGTGCTCTGGACACCTGTCCAGTAGAAACTGGATTGAGGGTTATGGTAACACATTTTAGTCACAGTTAACCTGGGCTGGATTTGAATTGGTTATCTGGCTGTGAGAGACTGTTTCCTTATCCGTTTGTTTAATGATTTTCTTAGCCAATGATGTGTTTTTCTGCACGCCCACTTTACTTGGTACTCCCTTCTACCACAAAGTCTTTCTTTTGTGCATTGTATCATATTGAAGAAGAGAGATTGTTGACTTAGATTTTTGAAAAATTTTTAATTGATAGCTCTGTCAGTTCAACTGTAGTACAAAAAGGAACTAGAAAAGATGTTAGATTGAAACTGCAGTACCTATGAGGTGAAGAGGAGGGAAGTAAGAAAACTGGGATCAGAGATACTGACAACATTGGAGACTAAGGGTAAAATTTGCATAAGTGCCTAAGTTCCTTTGGCTTTCAGTGAAAATTGTCCTACATTTCTGAATGTGGGCTTTTTGAAAATTGGACTCAAGTTTTTAATTCAGGCATTTGTGAAAATTTTACTATATGAAAACTAACCCACAGGAAAGGTTGGCAAAAACTGGTTTTCATAATGTAGTTTCTAGCTCATAACTGGTGGAGCAGAGCTGTGCAGCTTTCACATTTAACATCTTTTAAGTTCAGTTCATGTGTCGGCTGGCAGCTTATCCTTTCCAGTTTTCAAGGCTCTTTAATGTAGAATATTTCACTAGAACTACATTTTTTCTGAAGGTTGATCTTGAAACTGTGACTCTAAAAAATACATACGTTAAAGAATTTTAAATTCTTTTAGAACACCCACTGTGTCTTAAAGATTTTCAGGGAATTTTGCATTTTCCAGTCTCCTGTTCTTGTGTCCAATAATTTTAGTGTAAGTTATTAGTACTAAATCGATTTAATCTTTCACTACCAAAAAATCCTCCTCATACATAGTAGTGTGAAAGCTAGTTGAGCCCAAATATGATCCAAGCCAGCTCAAAAAGGCATTTCGACTGACTTGAGCAAATAAGAATATATAAGCACACTTTGTTCTTTAGTTCTCTCTTAACCCTGAGGAACATTTTATTTTCCTTCCTTTACCTCTGTTTGATAGGCTCAAGAAGAGAAAAGCAAAGATGTCCAACTTTGGAATGTTTTATGCCTTTTACTGAACTATCTTAAATGGGGAAGGAATCATCTCAAGCTAAAATCATTCATACAGATTTGAGTGTTCACACAAGGGCTTACACTGGTTTAACTTCATCAGCTTCTAAACTGATTGAGTTTTATTGGTACAGTTCTTGTGTATAGACAAAGACTAAGAGAAAAGATACAGTAGGCTCCTGTTTGTTAATCTATAACACTGACACACCACCTGAATTATCGGGGAAGACACCTCTGCTGTAGCAAGGTTCATTTTGTTTACATTTGTTTCATTACTTGTAATCTGCATTGAGTGTCCTGTTAGTTGTGAATTAAGTTGTGTTCTGGTTTACTTAGTAGAAACTAGACTGAAGCTGGGGATCTTATTAGGCTTTAAATCATTATTAGACTTGTACCTTCTTAAAAGCTGGTCTTCATTTTTTAGATACGCTTTTCAGCAGAGGGATGCTTACTAACTGTTTAAATACTTAAATGGCTCAGATTGTGGTGATCCAATATATCGTGTTCAAAATGGTGATTACCTTTCTCTTGAGTGTTATGTGCTTCTTCGGGGATTGGGGAGACAAGGAAGAGAATTTAACTAGCTTTTTTTCTGCCTTGCATTTCTCCTGGGCTGTGTGAATGTTAGTGCATAGAAGAAGTTAATAGGTAGGCAAATGTTAGCAGGAGTCAAAACAAGCACACTTTTGCTGTTTGTTAGATTAGAGTGCAAGTCACATGAAGAAGCAAACTCAAATGCCAGATGTTTGCTGAGAAAGTTTTAAAAAGAAAACAGCTGAGGGGGAAGGAAAGAAGACTGAATGGCATTGAGAAGATCAGGAAACAGCGTCTTAAGAAGGAAAACAATTATCAGCGTGACCCATGCTTGGGCCTCAGTGTGGATTCAGGAATTAAATCTTTGGAAGATGGCTAGAACATGTTTAACTTGCGATCCATGGTACCCAAAATAAAATTGTGCTCTTTAGACTTTGTATTTACCCTGCAAGTTATCACTATTGTGTTACCACAGTTCTTTTGATTTACTCTCTGATTGCTCAGTTTGCTTTTTTCCTTGAGCAGTGTTTGCTAATTATGTTATAGCGTTTTGACCTTGAAGAACTGGAGTGGGGTTCAAAGGCTGGGTTTCTCATTTTATAGTTTGCAGGAAATAGGTTTGTAGATCATGGTCTCGGAAAAGGACAGGTTGGATCTTCAAATACAGCTAGTCCTCACTTAGGGACCTACTTGTTTAGTGACCCCTCAGAGTTATGACCAGCTCTCTGATGAGTTGGTATTATGGCGATGTACAAGAACTCGCATCAACTCTCTCAGATTACCTATATTTACAGTACACTATGCAAACTAAGTTCAGTACATTAGAGCTTAAAACATTTAAAATATATATTAAAAATGTTATAAATGATGCAAAGGTGACATTAAAACTATCTACCGATGGTTGAAAAACCCACTACCAGTAAAGTACATTATGCTTGAAATACCGGTAAGGGCTGCTCCTCGTTTAGTGACCAATTCGTTTATCAACCGGGTTTCAGGAACGGAACCCGGTCACTAAGTGAGGACTACCTGTACCCAAAAATGGAACCAGACAATGCAACTCTCACTAAGTCATGACAGTTTAGATCTGAAAATTCAGTTATGGTTTACACAGCTGCTGTATCTCTACCACTTGCACATTCCTCATGCAGTGTATATGGTAGGTATTGTTCACCTTAATTTATGCAATGGGCTTGAATTATCATTGCAGTGGATAATACGTCTGCCTCTCCCTTACTGTTTCTCGCCCCAGCATGACTAGTTCAGGCATAACATCTTTCAGCAGCAGGTCACAGTTCATCCAATACCACTTTGCACTTGTGTAGTAGCCAGGAGTATAGATCGTATGATCCACTCTTGAATTGTTGGTATTGCTTCAGTAACTATGCTTTTCAGCTGATATTAAAAAATACCACTACTGATGCACTGACTGTAAGGCTGGAACGCATCCCTTTTGGGATGATTAAATACCACTCTTGAACCCTGGTTGTGCATGTGGAAGTTGAATGGATTGCCGTCATTGATACCCATGTTGTGTATCTTCAGCTGTGTGACTTGTGAAACTGCTTTCTCTATGGGGGGGGGGACTAGTGTACTGGATTTCCTGAGCAGTTTGGTTCCTTGAGCTCTGGAGCATGAGACACTATGGTGTCAGAATTCTGGTTAACAATCCTTGTCTGGATTAATGTCCCCTTTTAGTCATCACATGAAGGGAAGGCTAAAAGGGAACTGAGTGATTCTGCTGGCTTTGTCATGTTGTCTTTCTCTTTAAAGAAAAGGATATATTTTTCAGTACTTTACAACACCTGTAAGCAGGCTCTGAGGCTCTTTTTTTCAGTTGCCGTGACAGATTCCTGTTAACTCACACCAAAGCTCTGGATTGGTCATGTTTCTCTGTAGTAAAATTCTGTTCTATAGTAGGAAGTAGGAATATTTTCCCAAAAGGGAATATTTAGCATGGTGTAGGATTAGTCTTTTTAGGCAGAGCTGTCAGCAAACACAGAGTTTGTGTGTCATCTTTGTTGTCTGGAATAAATATAAATTGCACTGACTTCACTTTCCATAGCCTTATATATCAGTCTTGAGGAACAAACAGACTTTAATTGCTCTAATTTTCGAACAGGTTTATCAGAGTAACTTAAGTTTTTTGTGCTGAGTGATTTAATTTTTGCTTGTTTCTGTTTGTTGCAGGCTTTCAAGGAGATGCTTTATGCAGCTCAAGACCAAGCTCCTTCTATAGAAGGTAAGCAAAAGTGACTGAATCATACTTGCATTAGCAGCTGGATGTTCAGTGCCAAACTGAGTTTCCCCTTGCCTGTCCACTGAAACTTGCAAGCTTAATAGACCAAAAAGGAAGCAAGATCCTGGCTGCTTTTTTCTAGTGCTTTTTGTACTGAATTGTTAGAACAGTAAAAGGGTATTTATATAATCTCATGGTTGTAACAGCTCATTCTTCTTGTGTAGAAGGGCATTCAGTGGTTGAAGTGACCACTTTGTGAGTTGAAAGTAGTATTTTGTTCTGTTGCAACAATTCCAATCCCCAAAAGTGGCTAAACAAAATGAAGTGCTGGACAGGGAAGTAGATGTATTACAGCTATTTCTATTTAATTTTTGCAGTATTGCACTTTGCGATAATTATTTTTTGACCCCTCCTGTTAGTCAACTTAAGTTCTGAAACAAGTGAGTCTCTAACTTTTGTCCTGTGTTCAACTGGGATGCCTGTCATCTTTGTGTAGACGCAGAATTCTTGTAATATTGTTCTTACTAAACTGTTTATCTATTCACTGACATTGAGTTCGCTTGATAGGATTTTTTACATAAGATTATCAGCTTTAAACTTGTTGCATTATTTGATTAGGCCAGCTAATCAAGTGATTACCCATAAAACTAATTTTCTTGTTAAAGCTCATTACATTTATTTCTGTCCCCTTTCTAGGAGAGCTGCAAAATATTTCCAATCTTTAAATTGCTCCAGCCTCTACTTTTTGTTGCCTTCTTCATAATTTTTTGCCTGTTTTTACATTTAATGTGACTAAAACTGAAAGCAGTATTGATGGTGAGAATGTATTGTTAACTCTAGTGACCCTTCTGTCCATATTTTAATATGGTTAGTGACTTTATTTACAGCTTTAAGTATATGTAAACCAGGAAAATGACCTGTTGCTGCTAACATGGTCAGTTGGTTAATCTTGGTCATGTTTTCTGTAATGGTGTTAAATAGTTCTGTTCCAAAGGGTGGGGCATTGCTAAAACAACTGATTGGCCACTGTCCTAAATGATGCTGAATCTTTGGTCACTACTGTGCCTTACTCATTACTCTAAGATTAGCTTTTTTTTCTCTTCTCTTCTCTTCTCTCCCAGAAGACAAAGTATGATAGAAATATAACAGTCTTTGCAGAAGGGCTTTGAATTTTCTGTTTTTCTTGAAAATTAGAGGTCCCTGGTATCTTTCCTTATTCTGTAGTATCATTTTACCTATTTATCTGTTGTGGGAAAGGCAGCTATGAAAAAAAATCAAGCATTAAATGTATTTTCCCCTCTCTTCACAAGTCTGCTTCTACAGTCCTGCCCATAAGCTCTTTGTATTTCCTTGGACTTTAGTAGACAGTTTCTTATTGCATCCTTAATATAACTGATGGGGAATTTTAGCTTCTTGATTCCTGCAAGTTAAACTGTACTTCCAAGATGTTAACCTACCTCTTCTTTTTAATTAGTAAAAATATTTTTTTAAAAGAACAACATTAATAGTAAGTAAATGATCTCTGTGTAGTCTGGATGGGTTTTGATTATACTTTTCAGAGGAACAGTCCAAGCCAATAGAAGTTTCTCTGATGCCTGTTGATTGGAAAAAATTGGTTTTAGAACAGTTCACAGACAGCTCTAATTCTTAATCTTAACTTGGCACCCGAGTAGTTATTCGACCCAGCCTATTAATTTTGTTGAAAACATACTTTTCTGTGAAGTACATGGCCCCAGAACTGGCCATCTACAGCTGAATGACTACAGTCCAACCATCAGCTAGACTAGGGGTAGTTTTTGAAACAGAATAGAAGATTTTGTCAACATTGGCAAATGAAATTCCCAGTGTGTGTCTTGTTTTTATCTCTGTGCAAAACAGTTCAGTAATGGTCAAAAATACTTTGTAGACTTCCTAATCTAGAAGACTGATTTGATCCTAGTTTTACCTACCAGTACTAGTTTAAACTGACTATGCACATTCTTTTCACCTGTGGTTTCCTGATTGTGGTGGAAGTCAAATATAAGTGGAATGTGTGAGGACTAGATGGCTCATGTGGTAACAATGGTCTATAATTGCTTTCCATCCCAACATCACTGGCTTGCTTCTAACCAGTGTTCATACAAACTTGCTATTTGATGGCTCTTCAGTGTCCTGTATTTCAGAGGGGCCAAGAACTGAGTAGGCAGGATTTGTCAGCTAATTTCTGAGTCATGGTTCAGGAATATTGATAAGGCAGTGTGAGGAAACTGACCAGATGGTCAGATTTCAGGTTTGTCCCCTAGGGTATCTTTTTAACTTCTTTTGAAAATAATAAGACTACAAGTGGTTTAGATTCTTAGAACTTAATATTTATTCATATCTGAACTGTGCAAAGAGGTAGTCTTGGGTATAAGACCATTGAGAACTGGTTGTATTAGACTTTACTTTTGAGTTCTGCTTAGCCTGAGCCGATCTTTGAGACTTTACATTGCCAAGTTATTTACTGGGAGTATTCTGGAAATGAAATTAAGCTTTTACCACCCCATGCAACCCTTTGTTAAATAGCATCTGTAGCAGTTTAAGAAAGAGCCATGTACTAATACTTCCCTGCGCTTGTAACAGAGCAGGAGAAACTCAGAAGTCAAAAGAGGAAATAGTCCTAAGGCTCTAAGGAATCAGAGACTGTCTCCTCCTAGCTCAAGTAATAATATAAAGCCTTGACCAGTAGACTAGCCTTCCATATTAAGCCAAATCAAAGCCAATTAGATGTGCCTATGCAGGGGTCTGTATTACTTTAACTGGATAAATTAGAAAAAATGATTTTCCTTAAACCAGTGCAGTCTGTTAGGCAAGGCCTTCGGTAGAGTGCTCATCCTGGACAGTGGTTTGAATAATAGTGAAAAAGGAACTAGGCTACACTTGCTAGAATTATGCATTTCTTCTGTAGGTGCTTTTCAGAAACAAACATCAAACAGCCAGTGCTTGTAGAAGTTGGTTGTGGACTACTGCTCTTCTGAGTCTTAAAAATCTATGTAGGTTGCAGTCCTTTTCCATGATAGGAATTGAAAGGGTATTCTGTCCATATTTTGCAAGTAAATACAGTCCATTCCCCTGGTCCTACAATAGCATGTATAGGCAAGCTGTCTAGAGCTAGTATAACCAAAATATAGGTAGATAATGGTGCTGGTCTTTTTGTATCGCTTTGAGAAGTTATGTTCTCTATTTCCAGAGTCTGACCTAACATTTTCATTATGTGTTATGATACTTCAACTCCATCAAACATTTTAGACAGACATACTAAATAATGTTAGTAATTGTCACTGTTTCTCAACCTTGAGCGCTGTGTAGGGGAAAATCTAACTCTGGCCCTCAGCTTCAGAAAGAGGCACACCAGAGCCTTCCCAATGAAGCAGACCCGTTCCCAGCTGAGACTCCAATAGGCAGAGAACAAGGTGTGGTTCAAAGTTTATTATTCAGCTGAATAATAAAAGGAACTGCAGCAGAGGGAAGCAAAGAGAAGCTAGCCTCTCTGAGCAAGAACCCCCAGTATAGGGGCTACAGGTCATACATACTTTCTAACATGCAAAATACGATATACATAATGCAACAAGCTCATGCATAATACAACAAGTTACATCATGCCTAAAATCCATACATGGTATTACTACTTTTAATATGCAGGTTACATAATTAGATTATACTTAATAGGCAGCATATAGTTAGCCTGCCTCTGTTGTTGTTTACTGCTCATTTGGGTACTAATTATTGCTCTTGACCAATGAGAGTGGCCAAATTCCTGTGACCCCTTGGCTACCTGGCCCCCGTCAACCTGTTTACCAGACAAGGTTGATAGCTTCCCATCAGGGTCCAGACAGGAGGGATTGTCTTTATAATCAACCTCTGTGGGTTACCTCTTGTATCTATAGAAACAGTCTAACTTCCTATCAATCTAAACCCCCTAGCTCCCTTGACTAACTAAACTTGTCTAAGCAAACACAACAATCTCTGGCACAGAACTTCCAGACCAAACTTACTCCATCTTTAGACACTCCCCCCACAGCTGCCATGGTGAGAAGATACAATAGAAGAGGATTGGAACAGTGAAGATGGAGAGAAACCTGGCCTTGAATCTCATCTGCTATTAAAAGCCATCTCCAAAAGCTGTAGTTCCTTGGTCGTATTCTATGATTCCATAAAGACAGAAGATTAGGGTTGGAAGGGATCTCAGGATCTCTTCTAGTCCAACCCACTGCTCAAAGCAGGACCAACCCCAATTAAACAGTCCCAGCCAGGGCTTTGTCAAGTTGCATTTTTAAAAACTACAAGGATGGAAATTTTATCACCTCCCTAGATAACCCATTCCAGGGCTTCACGACCCTCCTAGTGAAAAAGTTTTTCCTAATATTCACTGGGTCTACCCACTGCAACTTGAGATCATTGCTCCTAGTTCTGTCATCTACAGTCACTGAGAAAGGGCTAATTCCATTCTTCCTGGAACCTCCTTTCAGGTAGTTAAAGGCTATTATATCCCCTGTCATTCTTCTCTTCTGCGGACTATACAAGCCCAGTTTTCTCAGCCTCTCCACATAAGTCATGTGCTTTAGCCCTGTATCATTTCTGTTGCCCTCTGGTGGGCTCTTTCTAATTTCTCCACATCCTTTTATGTTTGGGGGAGGAGCAAGGGAACTGGACCTACTCCAGATGTAAGCTCACCAGTGCTGAATAGTGGGAAATAATCACTTCCTTTTCTGCTGGCTGAGCAGCAACTAATCTGACTGGCCAAAGAAACAGGTTGGACTGCAGGTTCAGGCAATAATCCACCAGCCTGAATTTCTCTTCTCCTCTAGTACTTAGATCAGCCACAAGAGCACATGCAGTCTGAGACAACATGTGCACCTCCACATCTCAGGCAGCATATATCTTATAGGTGAGAGGGAAGTCAGTAAAAGAATGGATGCAATATACAGAAGCAATAGCAAAAGAGATTTTATGTGAGAGCAACAATGAAGGGTGGGGGGGGAAAACAGAGAATTATGTGTAAGAACAGTCATATGCTGACAATCGTGTTGATACTTAGACAGAATAGGGAATATCCTACTCGCAATCCACCACACAAGTTACTCCAACAAAAAAGAATGGAACCCCTAATTTAAATGGCCTCATTGAGGCATGTGCAGTTACTCTTGTCTAATGGCAGACAGTTTTAGCAAGAGGAAGGTAAAAATAGATTAAAATTATTTTATGCCATTTGCTGCGCCTTTGTGACATATTAAATGAAAATATTCTTCTTCTTGGTTTTTTATATTAACGATATCAGATTGTCACTTAAAACTCCTTTTTAGTCAAAGATTTTGACAAGATCTTTTAAAAGACATTACAGGAGACTGAAACACAAATTAAAATTCTCCCAACACCCAACTAGAGGGACAGTATGAATATTACACTATCTGACAGTTTATACACATACATTGTTTGTTTTTTTCCACTGGTGCTTTATATAAATGTATACCAGGGGTGGCCAAACTTATGGAACTCAAGAGCCACAGAAGTTGATTATTAAACCTTGAAGAGCCACACTGAAGCATATAGCCATATACTTTTACCTACTAAATTGATTTGCTGATGTTCTTCCACAAGCCACACTTTTTCATTCAAGAGCCACATGTGGCTTCTGAGCCACAGTTTGGCCATGCCTGATGTATACACTGCACAAGGACAGTACATCTAAAGACAATACAAAAAGTGTCAGGAGGACCCCCCCCCCCAAAAAAGAAAAAAAAAAAACCAAAAAAAACCCCAAAAACAAACACACCACAGCTCACAAAGTTTAATCATCGTATTTAGAAGTTGCTTACTGGAACATCATCTCAACACCCATGACCTAGTTAATTTAAAAATCATATTTTGAGTATCAAGGAACAACAAAAACAAGTCTGTGCTGTTATTGAGTATCACACCAAAATGTATAAAGTTTGGACAACACCGTGGTATCAGGACAGAATGCTGCGAGTAAAAGCAGACACATTATCTGTATTAACAGCTAGTCTGAAATGTTAAGCAAAGAAAAATGCTTGAAGTACCGGGATTTTTTGGCGTACATAGTTGCCTAATTACTGTAGTAGAAATTAGAATATAACATTTTGACAAATAATGGTTCAGACTGAATGAACTGATGCTGTCATAAGACTCCTCCTCCCTTTGCTTTTCACAGCTCACAGACTCAAAGGTCAGAAGGGACCAATATGATCATCTAGTCCAGGGGCCAGCAACCCAAAAGAGAAGAGCTATTCACCTCCCTCTCGCTGTTCCCCCATAAACAAGTATTCTGAGAGCTGCATATAGATGCTCTTTGCCACCCCTCCCCCCCCCCTGCTCTTTTTTGCCCCCCCCCCCCCCCAAGCATAGCTGAATCCCATCCTTTCTCCCTGCCCAGCTGCAGTCCCTCTCCCTCCCTGGTCCAGGGGCAGCCTACTGCCCTACCTCTTCCAAAACACAATCAGTGTTAAGGTCTGTCACTGAGACACTTCCCCACTGCCTGCTGGCTCCTGGAGTCCCCAACCCCCGGGTGCCTTCCCCACCTGCCAGCTCCCTGACGCCCCCCCTTCCCTGACCTGCATTTCCTGCCCCCAGCTCCCCTATCCTCCCTGGGATCCTTCCCTGCTGCCCACTGGCTCCCTGACCCCCCCCACACCTGCCGGCTCCCTGACCTGCCCGACTCCTGGGCCCCGATCCCTTGCTGCTTTTTCCCCGCCAACTCCTGTCCCTGACCACCAAGCCCCTTCCTCTTACCTGGCCAGGCTGCTCCTGACCCAGGAGCTGAAATGGCCAGCTCCAGGGCCCGGGGGTGAGGTGGCCTCTGTTCCATGCTGGGGGGGGGGGGTGTCTGAGGGCAAAGCAGCCCAAACTCTGCTGAACGACCTGCTCCAGGGCCCTGTCACCAAAAGCAGTGGCCCCAAGCTGGCCACTCTCCACCCCTTGGGGAGGGGCAGTCGGGAGTGTTGCTCTGCATGAGCAGCAGAGCAGAGGGTGGGTGGCTTCTGGTCCCAGCAGCCTGCCTTCCCCTGCAGTGCCATGGGGCTGCAGCTCCAGGGGCTGCAGAACAGTCACTTAGCCAACTCTGGCCCATGTGGTGGGAACACAAGGGCAGGAGACTTGAAAACTCCCCCAGCCTGGCTGCAGCTGCTGGTACCACCCCTGCCTTCCCATCACATGGGCCAGAGGTGGCTGAGTGGCCATCCTGTGGTCCCTGGCACTGCGGGGGGAAAAGGGCGTCTGGGACGAGAAGCTGCCCACCCTCTCTCAGCTCAGCTGCCCCTCTCCAGGGGGTGGAAAGCAGCCACATGGAGCTGCTGCTTTTGGTGGCGTGGGCTGCAGGGCCCTGCTCAGCATTGTTTGGCCACTTCATCCCCACCCCCTGAGCCTGAAGGTGCCCAGTCTAGGGTCGGGGGTAAGGTGGCTGAACAATGTTGAGTGGGACCCCCAGGGCCCCGCTGCCCAAAGCAGCAGCTTTGCGCAGCTGCTCTCTGTCCTTAGGGAGGGGTAGCTGGGGATGCATCTGTGCTTAAGAAGCAGAGGGAGGAGAGTGCAGCTTTCATCCCCAGCTACCCCTTCCCAGGGATGAAGAGTGGCCACACTGAGCTGCTGCCCACTCAGTGTTGTTTGGCTGCTTCATCCCCCCCCCCCCGCTTGAGCAGGCCAATCCAGGGCTGGGAGTGAAGTGGCTAAACAATGCTGAGTGGGGCCCACAGGGCCCTGCCGCCAAAAGCAGCATCTCTGTGCGGTTGCTCTCCACCCCCACGGAGTGGTAGCCAGTGAGGGGTAGGTGGGGCAGCTGGGGATGCCACTCTATGTTGAGAGGAGATCAGTGTAGAGAGAGGACAGTGCAGCCACCATCCCTGGTTGCCTGCCCGCCCACCCCCCCCCAGTTTCAGGAGCTGCAGCGTGGCTGTCTGGGCACCCTCCTGCTGGCCTGTGTCTCCAGAGCCACCAGACAGCTCTTAAAGAGCCACATGTGGCTCCAGAGCCCTGGGTGGCTGATCCCCCACTCTAGTCTGACCTCCTGCACAGTGCAGGCCACAATCCCTCATCCATCCACTCCTGGGCAAGTCTCACCAGCCAGTCATCCAGAAAGAATTCTCTGTAATAACTCGGAATCCATGCAACCCCCTTTCTCAGGCTATTGGCAAATCCATCACCAGTAGTTAAAACAGCTCTCACCCTTTGAAATATCATAGCTTCTGATGAGAAGCCGGTACATGAGTATAGCAAGTCAGTAGAAATTGGCACCACGGCTTTGCTGTGAGAGGAAATGCCAAGGAAGCAGCTCCTGTTTGTTTTATAGTAACAGTCCAGTATCATTCCTTGTTTTGTTTTTTTTCTTTTTTTTTTTCCCAGAGGTAAGAAGTGCCTTATGACAAAACTATGAAATATTGGCCTTGTGTTGGGCGAGTAGTGCTCTGCTTTTCTTCTATTGTTGCCACTCAGTAAAACAGGTAGCTGGACTGTTGTTGCTTGGACTCCTACTGATTATTCCACCCGGTTAGCAGATGTGTTGGCATCTCCCTAAGCTCCTTAGAATTCAGCTCTTCTCTGCAGCAGTGAAGATGAAAGTGTGCCTGTAAATTATTCAGTCTGATTATCAGCTTGAATGGACAGGGTCCACTCTAAATATTTTCCCCAGGATCTTCATTATTCTAAGGGATTTTGAAATTTAACCTTATTTTAAAATATTATTGTATGTATGTTGCAGTGAGCTGCTCTGCCCATTTAGTCCATAAATCTATAGCTCAGTAGGACATCATTTCAATCCCTTTTGCCCTGTTCTGGGCAAAGATCACTATCTATAACAAGCAAGGAGTCCTGTGGTACTTAAAGACTAACTGATTTATTTATTGCATGGGCTTTTGTGGGAGAAAGTGGAATTTTCTCCCACAAAAACTTGTGTGATAAATAAATCTGTTAGTCTACCTCAGCAAAAGAAGCAAGGAGTCCTGTGGCACTTAAAGACTAATGTGTCTGTCCCTTTGGAACTTATTCATAAGAAGGTTAAATCATGTACAGGATTTAGAAAATATAGTAACTTCTTGATGGGGATGGTGAATAGCAACATGTCAGTTTATATATAATATGATTACTTAAGAATAAAACTAGTAGATAGCATTACAGTGAAATGATACTGGAGATGGAAAGAAGAAACTAACAGGGTTTCTCTTAGTATCTATTTAATATATACATGCTTGCTCTCTATATGAAAAGTCACGGGAGTGGGGCTCAAACATTTGAGAGTACAAGTGCTAGAGGGTCTGCCTACTGAATTACACACACACATTCTTGTATAAGAAGGTTTTAATCTTCATTTTGCAGTAGACCCTGGATTAATTTCGGTCTAATGACATCAAACCCCTTTGTAAACTGACTTGGATTTATTCCTGCAATTAAAATAAATGAAGGTCTTATAATATTCCTTAGTCTAGTATGTTATGGTGATTCAAATATTCAGCACTGAATATTTTTAGGACCTGGAACAAATCTTATTCCCTTACTACATCACTGACATATGGCCGAGAGGCTGCAGAAGTAGTGATTTCAGGACCTAATCCTAGAGTTGCTCTTCAGGAATTGGTATAGTCATTGTGACAGATGACTTGTGAAATGGTGTGATTTCTTAGAAAGCAATGAGGAAGGTAAGAATTTCAGAAGACCAAGGGAATGGGGAAGGAGGGGGAGATAGGAAATAAGGACTTGTCACTAATTTTTCTTCTTACTAGATATGGCCTGTAATGAATTATTTTATTTAAAATATCCATTCTGAGTAACAGAGTGCTTTGGGGTCATGTAGTAATTTTTCTTGTCAAAAGGAGGTCAATGAAATGAAGGTTGAGAACTGGTGATATAGACCTTGTAATTTAGTCATTCAGGTGTTGGACAAAATTTTTTAGTCATGCAGTTAAGAAAGTGAAAATCTTGGATGTTGCTGATGATTGAGACTTACATAAGGTGGTATAAACACACAGCTCTGTATGTGATTGGGGAGGGAGCCTGTCATTGTTTTGGCATGGCTCATTTACATCTTTCTTTTTTGAACTCTGGTGTTTATAACTAAAAGCTGAGAAAGCTGGGACGACCAAAGAGCTGGTTTTTGTACATTACTTGGTAGTGAAAATTGGATCTAATAGTTTGAACTGTCCCATGTGAAATGGCAGCTGAAATATGGTCTTTTGGGACCAATAGGTCTGGTGAGCTGCTTATTAGTCTAGCTGCATATGTGCTATGGATTATACACTGATGGCTCTGGATAATACCTTTGCCAGAAACAGTAAACTGTACTTGTATTTTTTCAGCTTCTACCTCCTTGTGTTTAATAAAAAACACAGAGAAAACTAAAGAGACCCAGCAAATTGTTTCCTTTTCAGTGTTTAGGAGAATTAGTGAACATTTATAATTTTTAACAGCTATATCCCACATTTCATATTAGTGACTGGCATCAAGAGAAGTAGAGCAGGGAATATTAATTTCCATATGTGGTTCTTTTCACAAAGGTGGACAGTTAGTAGCAGCATTTTGATGAAGGAATTGCCATCTGACAGGACCAGCAGTGAACAAAAGCCAAAACACATTTAGTTGCAGCTATTTAAAAAAAAACAAACAACCTGTTCACAAAATTAGGCTGTTTTATCTCATACACAGTTAAAATTTTTTTTGCATACAATCACCTTAACTGTGAGGTGGCCTCATTAGTATGAGGTCGTTTTGGGTTTCTAATAATTCCTTGAATAAAATGTGATGTTTGAATTGTAATAATGTAATCAAGACTTAAAATGAGATCAGCTATTGTTGGTGAATAAATAATGCAATATGAATTAAACTAGATTGGTTTCTTTTGGTTTAAAAATGCATGCTGGGGGCATGGAAGCAGCAGAATCATTGAAATGAGTTCTTATCCTGTCAGATGAGAATTGCTTGTAAGATGCCTTGGAAAAATGGCCAACTCACTTTACAAACACCCCATGGAATACTGATGTGTCTGCAAAGTACAGTGGAGGAACAAAGGATTTCCCCTGTGATTATCCTTCTGAGGCAGTTCCCTTCAGTTTTGTTACATTAATCTGCTTAAAGGTCACACCATGCACTGGTTATATCAATAAGATTGTGATGGGAGCATGAGAATGACTGTTGTTAAGATTAAATATTATTAAAGTAAACAAGGGCATGGATAGAGTAAAAAGTCAAATCACTCTTGGTCCTGCTTCCTGAATCATGTATGCTTAAGGATGAGGGATAAAAAGAGGAGCATATAATAGTGAATTTAGAAAGGAATATTTATAGTTTAGTTGACATAGGCCTTAACGAATACATCACAATTGCATTTGAAAATGCTACCTTTTTTTATTGAGAGCTCAGTGGTTGTATCGAGTCAAAATTTGACCTTTTGTTACTGAAGGTAAATAAAAATTATTTTTAAATTAAGAAATTTATTTATATTTTGTTAATTCTTTAACTTCATGTTTACTGTATTAAATTTATGAAGTGACTGTTTTGTACTTAGCTTAATTTTGTGCATGCCTAACTTTAGGGACCTCAGTAGTTTCATTGAGGTCAATGGGACTTTTTATATGGGTAAAGTTACACATCTATTGAAGTCAGGGCTTGACAAATTTCCTTTGAATCTAGGAGTCAGCCCAAAAATTATGCAATCCGACAAATGTCACAGAGAGAGAGGACTCAAGAGCAGCTCCCTTTCCTGTGGCATGTGAGGAGCGGGGTCTGCTTCCTACCATACCTGACATGCCACAGGAAATGCAGCTGCTCCTGAGTCCTCTCCCACTGCTGACATGCCAGCACTCCTCCCATAGACTGTCAGCAGTGGAGGGAGTGTTCCCCACTGAAACTGAAATGCTGCAGGAAAGGGGGTGAGACCTGACAAATCCTAGGTGCCAGGATGAAATTTCTAGGAGCCATGGTGACCTGGCAACTGGAATTTGTTGAGCGCCGATTTAAGTCTTTTGCAGGATCAGGGCTTTCACTTGAAACTTTTTTTTTTTTTGCTATAATAATTTTGTAAAAGTCAAATAATAGATCCTGCCAATAGCAGTGTTTTTTGGGAAAAAGCATTCATAATCATAGTTTATTTTTAAACTAAGATTGCAGTTGTTCAAATTGTATTATTTTTACAAAGCCTCAATATGACTTTAGTCAATGATTATTTAAAAATAAAAATTAAATTACCTTACTTGAAATTGATTCACTGTTCCTGTTGGACATGGTAGCCACTCTTATTATCTGGGTTAATGTCCTACGTGCTGTATAAATAAATCCGAGCTACTGGAATAATGGTATTTTGTTGTCAGATTCACAAGTGCAGTTGAAAAAATCTTTAATCTTAAACGTCATGCCATACCATAGTCATTACCTACAGTTTCAAAAGAATAATGTAAGAACTAGGGACTTGTCAGTTGGAAAAGGTTCCAAAAGCCCGTCTCTGTAGCCAAAATCTATAAGGTAGGCAGCTATTTCCAAATGTATGAATTTACTTTGAGTGCAAAGCAGAGTCAGCATTATTGCGTACAATAACATGGTTCGCAAAATGGGTCTTAAATACTGCATTGTGATGGGTCATTAAATTTCTTTAAACCAAACAAACAGGGATTCTTGTGTACTTAAAGACTAACAAATATATTTATTGCATGAACTTTTATGGGAGAAAATCCCACTTCGTCAGATGCTTTGGGGAATCCTGCGAGCAGCAGCTGTCCATACAAGCATTGGGGATTGAAGGTGATATTAGTAGGGCCTGGGGCCCTATAAGGTTGTACATTTAGTTTCTCATTTTCTCTGTTGTGAAGAGGGTGAAGCATAGTTAATCACCAGGGAGACTGAATGCCAGCCTGTGGTTCCTGATGAGAAATTGACTAGCTGTATGACTTTAACAAGAGATGCAATCAGTGGATCAGGAAAAGGAAAATTGCATTTATATTGCTGCATTATGGCATGCAGTTGTTTGGTGTCCCCCCCCCCAATGTATTACCCAGGCATGCCAATTTTTATTAGGCAGTGAATTTTCTGTGCTCTAAACTGTAGCACTATTATCCCCCAAAAGCTAAATTTGATCGGAGTAGTTTAGGGCATATTTTATAAGATCTGCCAACCTGTTTGTGGGGAAGGATGGATTTGAAGCAGAAAAGAGGTAAAATGGGGATGAGATAAATGATTCTGGATATCCACCCTGTCCCACAACAGCAAACTTGCTCTGAGAGCTGTAGCCAAAGCTTAAGACACCTTGAAACACATGTCCTTTTGCTGTGTCATCTGTCCCTAATGCAGTTGTCTAAGACAGTCCTCTTATTTATAACCTAGGAGTCCAGGCTTCTCTCTCCTTCTGAAGTGAAGTGGAACCATGTTGGCTAGATTGTTCAGCTGCCAATCCATTGCAAGGGGACTTATGAGAGAGAAGGGCACTATTACCATAAATTTTGGAGTCTTTTGTTTCTTTAGTTTGGATAACCCTAGCAGGTTTGCCAGTGGCCAGGCACACAGGCACGTTTTGTAAAGAGATGAATGAAAATACTTCACAGAACATATTTTTATTCTGTAATTTTTATTCAGTATTGTTTTACCACAAGCCATAAATAGTGGTGCCCTTTTGTGTGACACAGACCAGTGAACTCAGGTTTGAATATGAAGTAACTCTGGCTCTGTGACGAGTGGTGGTGACTCCATTCTACATGTCTGGTGCAGTGGGATGGAATATTAAACAATATTGACTCATGTTCCCTTAGGCAGTTTGATTAATGGAATTCCAGAAGTGTGATAGTACCTCCACTTTCACTTGGCATGTTTCGAACTGGAGGTTGGGGAATGGAATAGATTAAATAAATGTGGGGTCTGGATCTTGCCTTCTTTGTTGACCTAAAATTCCACTTGAAATCAAAAGGCATTTTAGGTGTACAGGGAACAGAGTGGGACCAAATAAAGAGCAACAAATGCCTTCACATTAGATGAGTCTGCTTTACCTTGGCTAAGAGCAGTTACAGGAAAGAGACCATTTTTGGACTTCAATCTGATATTATAGAAGGACAGTGCACACTTAAACCCAAGAATACATTCTTAGGGATGATTAAGAACTATTAAAAGACTGTGTGGTTCTCAGTGATGCTATGGGCCCAAACAACGTTTATAGATTATAATTGTGTGTGATCTTCTAGAGTTGTTGTATGTGATGGATTTTATTTAGCTCAAGCACATTGTGTTCCTTTTGTAACAAACAGATTTTTTTTTACTGATTTTTTGTAGTTTTAAACCAAAGTGAATTTGATGAGTTGTAGACTTTAAATGCCACAGGACTCCTTGTTTGTTTTGTTGAACTAGACTAACATGGCTACCCCTTTGAAACCTGAAATTTCATGCATCAAGATGATAAGTTTAATTGCTATAAATACAGGTCTAGAACTAAATCTTCTGTTTTTGGAATCTTTTATGCAGCATTATAGGCTTGACCGTATACTTCAGGGAAACTGGGGAGAGGGATTTTTGCCAGCCTCTGAAAACTCATGTATGTGTTGTTAAAGTCAGGGTAGCAGTTGTGGAAGAACCAATGGTCTGATCTGGTATGGCAAATGCAAATTTTACTCGCTGTGGAGCAATCATTGTTACTGGTGAACACCACTGTCCTCACAAGTGTTTATCAGGCATGAACACAAGCTATGCATCAGTCCTAGGAGAGCCTGCTACAGTTCCAAAACAATTGTGCTCAGCAAGTGTCCTTCATGGTGATCTCTCAAAGCCTAAAATCAGATTGGGATAATTAAGAGAAAGGGTGAACAGGTTCATCTCTCTGCATGCAGACAATAGTCTGCCAAGAGCTGGGATTATGGCTGAGCCTTGTGCTCTGGGATGAAGTTTATTGCGCAGTGGAACTTAGTTGACTGTTTTGATGTCTGGCTAATGCTTCTGAATTCATGTGAACACTGATGCTCTTTCCTAGCTTGTGTTTTTGGCTCTGTGCTCTTAAGATGTATCAGTCACTTTTTAAAATGGAAGATTTGACTGCTGCTGCAGATAGATGGTAAACAAGTCCTTAGGAGTAGATTTTCAAAGTCAATTTGAGTGCCGAACTCCCAATGAAAGCCATTTAAACTTTGGTACACAAACGTAGACCATTTCTGGTACAGAACAATTTCCCATCCAGTTGTGAATTCCTATAGCTCTCTACTAAGTACTACTCATTTAATACTTTCTTTTGTGCTTAGTGGCTTGAACTAGGGTGATGTCACATGTCTCAGTGCTACGTTCTGGTTTGAGGATTTGTGTACCTTATCTCTGGCTAGCTCAAATGTAATTAAGTATCAAAAGAGGTGTGATCTCTGTTCAGGCTTCCCAAAACACAAATTCCAGCAATGAATTAGACAGATGTGGAATTTATTTCCCTGGGGCCACAAATACTGAGACTGCTACAACCCAGTTGTCATCCAGGAGTTTCTGATTCAGGAAACTTTGTTGCTGGCTGAATTTTCCAGTCTTTGTTAAAATTTGTCTGTTATATACTTCAATTTGGTGCTTCAGTGGTTAAAAACGCTCTGGCCTCTGTAGCTAGCTTTTGCTAATAGTACAAATAAGTATAAATTCAAGAAGCCTATCGTGTTCAACTGCTAGGGAAGCCGTAGTTTTCATTTGCGATATAGTTCTGTAATCCCACAGGTGGGACGTTTCACTGACCTCTGCCTTAACTCAATCAAGGTGTGACAAAAGGTTTGGCTTTCTTGCTCAAATTTCAGGACTGATTGACAGAACTATCAGTGTATGAGGAGAAAGATGCAATAGCATTATCATCCTTTTACTCTTGGCCACAATTTTCCTCCTCATATCTTCCCTTTTCTTTGGTGTTTTATGGCATGTGGCTCTGTGGGGGTTGGTCTCATTCAGTGATGATATGTTTGTAAACAGCTAGTGCTGTATCACTGTACGTGTTCTTTCACCTTTCAGAAGGCTGAGAACATAGTCTTCATGTTTCATGTAAGTTCACCCATCTTCGAAGCATCTGAGGAAGTGGGATCTTCTCCCATGAAAGCTCATGCAAAAAGTAAATCTGTTAGTCTTAAAGTGCCACACAACTCCTTGTTGTTTTTTCATGTTTCCAGCCTCCACTGCCTTTAGCGCTTAAGACTGAGCTAACGGAGGAGAAATGGAGCCATTACTCTCTTTTACAGGCCAGATAATTTCTTTCAGATTGATAGTTTCAGTCCCAGATACAAGCATGGATGCAATCCTGTGCTGCTTGGGGTGAGGAGAAGAGACCAAAGTTAGTTTATTGTCAACCTCCTATAAAGCCCCCATCAGCCACAGTAGCAGCTTGTATGTATGTTAATCTAAGAGAGCTTCCTCTGTGGGCCCTCAGGAGAAATAATGTGAAACAGGCCAACTTGTTAGTTTAACTTGTCTGTTGCTGCCACTGCTAAGTAAATTGTTCAGTTTCTTTTCCACACATAAGTGATTTTCCACTGTGGTGTGGGGATGTGGTGTGAGATGCTCAAGTTTCTGTACAAACTTAAACTCATGAGCCTTCTTTATAAGAAAATCTTTTCAAATACTGCATGCTGCCATGAGTTCTCTTAGTTGTCATTTTGTCTAAACTGTGGGTTTTATAGACTAAATATTTTAAAATTAAGTACCTTTGTTTAATCATGTTTGTAATGTAAAGCTTAGTTTTCAAAACTGTACTTTTTCCCCCAGTAAACTTCATCCTGAAATGTGGCTACTGTCTAGGATTTGTATGAATCTTCAGATTCCTGAAGCTTCCTCAAGCCTTTATTAATTCTAGTAAAGTTATGATGTACCTTGAAAACAAAGTTCCAGAGGGGTAGCACCTTAGTCTAGTTCAGCAAACCAGACAAGGAACCTTGTGGTACTTTTAAAGACTAACAAATGTATTTATCATATGAGCTTTTGTGGGAGAGATCCCACCTCGTCAGATGCTTGAAAATGGAAAAATCCCATTTTCAAGCATCTGATGAAGTGAGATATTCTCCCATGGAAGCTTGTGATAAATTTATTTGTTAGTCTTTAAGTGCCAGACTCCTTGTTTGTTTTACTGAACTAGACTAACAGGGCTGCCCCTTTGGATCTTGGCAACAAACAAAATAGTCTTTTTACCTCCTCCTTTCCATCTGTTTAATCTCAGTTGTTACTTGTGACAATTGTAGGTGAAATACCTAATGTGTTTGTGCGTGCAAAAATTGAGGTGTCCTTTGAACAGAAGGATGTGGATGTTGCACATTTTCTGACATTTCCAGTGCTCAATCATAATTGTGTTGGTGCATGAAGTGTACTTTAAAGTATAAAACAGGATGTTGGGAAGCCGTCCTGTAAATATAAACATAATGAAGTAATTGGCTTAGTTTTGCTGCTCTTTTCATCGTGAAAACTGAAATTGGGGGGAGCTGATCTATTTTAGACAGCATGCAAGTGTAGGTTTGGGTCTGCTGTTAGATTCTTGTGGTGGCTGCACAGTTGAGTCTTACAATTTTGGTTCATGCACAGAATAGCAAAAGTGAGGAAACATTTGATGCAACATTATTAGCTTTGGCCTTCCTTGGTTTTAGGTTATTTGCTACAGCTGGAATTCATATTATGGTTATGTTGTATAAATAGACCATATTAAGTTTACACTGCAGTGTGTAACCAATTGCAGCAGATTGCTGGTTATTTGGTTTGAATCTTGTATGGTATGAGTTCAGCACTTTGAATTTATACTTATGCTTGGATTTGGTCTTGGCTTTATTAGTCTTTCAAGGTTTACATTGTCTGACTCAGGTTTTTCCATGCTAAATTCTGTTCTTGTTCTTGTTTAGAAGTCAGTGACATCTCAGGTGGTATTATCTGAGTATTTGTTTGCAGCCAGTTGGTACTCTTAGTGGCTTCTGGATTACTGGGAAACCGACATCTGTTGGTTCTCATTACACTGTACCCATCCTGGGCTAAATCTTTGGTGGTTTTGTATTTGCATGGTTACTCAAGCTCTCTAATAAAGCTGGGACGATGCTTTCGTTGAAGTCTTATGCATTTATTTGTATTTATTCTTTACCCCTCCCCCATTTCCCACTCAATGGAGATGCCCAAGGAGAAAGGGAAGGTTCATTGTTCAGGTATATAAAAGTCGACTGGTGCTGAGGGGGCAGAGGATGTAGACCGAAGAGGCCCATGTTTTGTGTTCAGCTATATAAAACCGTACCAAACACCAGTGCTGCCTTTTTTTTTTTTTTTTTTTTTTTTTTTAAGGTGTTGGTTCTCTCCTTTGTCTTGCTGACCCCTCCTCCCCCAGCTGGGCAGTGGGGCTGGCAAAAACTCTGCACCCCTACACAGTCACAAAAAAAGCACTGCTGAACACAGACCCATGACTTTTCTGGTCCTTAGAGCAGGTGCCTGCAAAGCACATCTTTTGTTTTCTTATTTTCATTTTTGTTAATATTCAATAATCTCTTTGAAGTCCAAGAAAGGCCATTTTTAATTGCAAAGCATTCTCTACATGCAGGCTTAATTTACAGTGCTCTGTAGTTAACATAATTTGCAGAAATCAGCCCTGTTATGCTTTTAAAAAACTTGACTCTAGCGGTCACTCTTTGCAGAGTAGGGTTTTTGGAAGCTGTAGGCTTCTCTGATGGTTTGAGTATTCTGTTGTGATCTGTCTGCTGAACAAAATGTTTGTAGTTGATCAAAGCCTGGGAGGATGATGATCCTGTCATAGAGGTAAACTAACAAATAGAGAAATTCCAGTTCTGAAGCAGGACTAACTGAACAGATACTCTTAAAGGCTGTTGACAGGAAGATATAAATGAAGTTTTTTATCAAAGGTATTCTCATTCTCTTGCAATAATATTTACCTTTCTGTGTCAACAGCCAAACTGTACTAAATGACACAATTTTACTATGGAAACCTCTGGGAAAAGTAGAAAGTTTCTCTTTATTTTTAACTGCTACTAAAAGATGTAGGACATCAGTTATCTGCAATTTCAGTCTGTTAGGACATTTCCATACTTTACAAAAACATATTTGTTTATCCATCTGAATCCATATTCTGATTGTGAGCCCTGCACAGATCAGACTTTTTTTATAAATAAAAATGCATTTTTCTTGGAATGGTGTTTGAAACCTAGCAGTTAAATAGGGGATGAAAGTCTTTTTTCTTTGGTGCTAGAGAAAATTAGACTAGGCTGAAAAGGGGTAGTTGTGTAAGTCTAGTTCAGCAAAACAGTAAGGAATCCTGTGGCACTTTTAAAGACTAACAAATTTATTTATTGCAAGAGATTTTGTGGGAGAAAATCCAACTTTGTCAGACACTTTCTCCTATGAAAGCACATGTGATAAATAAATTTGTTAGTCTTTAAAAGTGCCACAAGACTACTTGTTTGTTCAGACTAGGCTTTCTTTAAATCCAGGTATTGTAATCACCAGATATTCTTTTCTAAATTTCATTCACATAGGAAAGTGTTTGGATGTAGCCTTTTTGCTTTGTCTAAAGTGCTGGTTTTCACCTAATTTTCACCTGGAGTGTGGGAGTCAGATGACTTTAGTAGGGTCACACAGCAAGAATGTGACTTAGCCTGATAGCTGCAGAATGACTGGTCTATCTTCTAATTCTTAGATCACCCTGCTTATTGTGTGATATGAGGTGTGGCTGTATTAGGTAATACTTTTTAGAAGCCAGGAGCTGACACACAGCTGGACAAAGGTGCACTGTAATCCATCAGTGTTGCATTAGAACCTAATCTAAAGATAGTGGGCCAAATTCATACCTAGTGTAAATGGGCATAACTCCATGGAAGGCAGAGTTGCACCTGCATACATCATGTCTGAGTTTAGGCCAGTGTGGTGTTTTCAGTCTAAAATCTATTAAACAAATCTTAATACTCCAAAGACATTTGGGGATTTGTGAATGGAGGGGAGGGAAGCCTTTAAAATGTTAAGCATAAAATATTTGACACTGAACATTTGGCGTTAAGCAAGTCCTCTGAAAAGTAACACCTGGTCTGTCAGTAGAATTGGATGACTGTCAGATGACTTGATTTCTGTCTTCACGGGAATGGGTTTCATGCATATCTGAATACTAAGTAGCTGTTGCTGGCATGGGTAATTTTCCTAATTAAGAAATCAGTAGATGAGCATTGTCAGATAGCTAGTTATTAAAGAAGCTTTGGGTCCAGTCCCATCTGTGGTTATTCTCCTGTTTTTCAGCTGAGGTTGAAAGGGCAGAGATCAGATGATATCTTGAAGATAGATCCCCTTATTCTTATAAAAGATAGCAAATAGCTCAGTTGAGGAGGGGACTGTGGGGAGCAGGCAAGCTCCTGCACCTGCAGGTGTGCATGTGTGTCAAGGAAGGAATCTATTCTGTGTGTGACTCTGGGCCCTAGTCAATACTTAGGGC
Source organism: Podocnemis expansa (assembly GCA_007922195.1). Taxonomy (NCBI): domain Eukaryota; kingdom Metazoa; phylum Chordata; order Testudines; family Podocnemididae; genus Podocnemis; species Podocnemis expansa. The sequence goes on along the minus strand of ML682061.1, from coordinate 1,408,033 downwards.
AAATTTGGTGGCAGTCGACCACCAGTTATGCAAAGAACACAAAATTCCTTGTGTAACTAGCGGCGACTTTTAAAGCCGCCGCTACACATTAGGGAAAAGCTGACCGCAAGTCTCTTGTGGTTGGCCTTTCCCTATGTCCCCTGGCCCCCAGGACTTCTGGGGCCAACTTTTGGGAGTGGCGTGGCAAGTTCATACTCACCGCAAACCCCTACCGGAAGGGCGAACTGATGGCAGCGAAATTGCTGCTGTCAGTGTGGACGTAGCCTGGGAGATGGCTTATATATTGTAATGCCGCAGAAGCTCTTCTTAACTGCAGGCAGATGGTCTGCAGAGTCTAATCCTGTTTAGAGTAGACAGGTCACTGCAGAAGACCTCAAATCAAGGGGAAAGGAGCATTGTATAAACTGTTTTAAAGAGTTTATATTGGAAGAATAAAACTGAAATGCTTAAAAAAAAGACTGAAATACTGTGACTGGCTGCAGTACTTTCAGCCAGTAACAACCCACCAGCTTACACATGTATTCATTTTTTTCTAGTTTGTGTCTGTAGATGTCATTCATGATAAACTAATCTCTCTAGAAATTACACTGTTTAAAAAAAACCAAAAAACAAAAAACCAAAAGGAGTCTAGTGGCGCTTTTAAAGATCAGCAAATTTATTTATCACATGAGCTTTCAGGGGAGAAAAATCCCACTTCATTTGATGGTATAAAGATGGGGGGAACTTGCCCCATCTTCAAAGCATCTAACGAAATGGGATTTTTCTCCCATGGAAGCTCATGTGATAAATAAATTTGTTAGGTTTTTAGAGGTGCCACCAGACTCCTTGGTTTTCCTGGACTAGACTGACATAGCTTCCCCTTTGGAACTATGTCAATAATGAGGATTGGCAGTTGGAATCATAGGCTGCCATTGAAATCTGGAAATGGTTACAACTTCATGGGCAGTTTCTGTCCTTGCAGAGCCGTTTCAGTTTTCAAATTAAAGAAAAATGATGGGAAGATTTTGTGCAACCTTAAACTTTGTTTTGGAGGAGATCCCTGTCTTCTTTGTTTAAATAGCTGCAATTCAAAGGTCAAGCTTGCTTTTAAAAAAGACATTCATGTTGTTAACAATAGTTATTTTGATATCTGCAGATTCGTCCCCCCTTCCCCCCCTTTGGGAAGTTAGACACAGACTAAGCATATGGCAGTGTTGGTTGGAGAAGAATTGGTGATTGAAGTATGCTGATAAGATTTTCTTGGCTATTTAAAATTCAGTAACTTTGTTTGCTACAATTCTCTTTCCATAATGATGCAGCAAGCAATGAAGGAAAATAGGAGTATGCAAAGCAAAGTTAATGCTAGCCTTCTACTGGGACTAATCAAAGGGAAAGAGCAGGTCAGGTATTCCTCCTTCACCCCACATGGAGCAGGGGAGGAATTCAAAGTAGATATACTGTATCATTCATGGAGTCATAAAAGAGTTATAGCAGAAGCTGCCACTATACTTAAGGTTGCATAATATTTACTTTTTAATCTTTTTACTGGCTAAATCAAGGTAAAGGTGTTAATTGGCATCTCCACTAGGAAAAAGGTTGTTCTTAGGTCATGCTGACTAACCCAGACTTAATTGTCACCTCTTCTAATCTAGATAAAGCTCTGTAGAAAGTTGGGGAGAAGAGAAAGACCTGCTCAAGAGGAGTTCTTAGAAGTAGAAGAGGGTAGTTGCAAAACCAGAGAGATGATGTGGATGTGTGAGAGAGAGCAATTGAACTTGACATGCAGTTGGAGGGACACAAGATAAGGCTAGAATACATACACTTTCCTCCTCCCATAATTTAGCTAGTCATTAAAGATCTTGGTAAGGACAATTATGGCAGACTGGCTAGAGCTAAAGCCAGACTGGCAGAGCTCCAGGATGGAGTGATAAGATAGGTATTTTAGGAAATCTCATTAGAGGCTAGAGGGATAGAATATTTCTTTTAGAATGGAGAGAGTGCTAGAGTTTGCTTCTGTTTTGAAGGAAGTAGGCCAGAACAGCAAGATTGAAAAGGGAGGTTAGATGGCTAAGAAGTAGTATGAGGAAGGAATAGAGGTAGACAGTGAGTGAAAGAAATAAATATTCTGTAATAGAAGTTTTGGTCAAGGTCAGAGAAGGAACTTGGATTTTCAGAGACCCAAGGAGGAGTAATGTTGAGAGAAGGCTGCAATAAGTGATGGTTTAGTGAGTGAGAAAGCTAATCCAGGGCATGAGATCGAACAAGGTGAGGGCAGGGAGTGTGGTGGAAAATGGAGCAGATGGGATATTAATGTAATGGGAGGGAGAGCCAGATATCAGAGAAAGGTGTTTGGAAATCCTATGATTTGATTGATTGATTGATTGAAATAAGTGGGATGGAAATCATGTTGAAAACTGCATGAAATGGAAGGGGAAGGGAGAATTGGATGGGAGGTAGTTTGATGGAGGAGCAGAAGATGGGAGAGGAGAAGAGAATGTTGTTCTGGAAGTGACAGGAGAAGGAGATGAAAGCCCAACATCTCTGCATTTCTTTGGGTACTCTTAGAGGCAATGTGTGGGTTTGAGAATGGTTAAATGTAGTGGTGTTGCGGCCATGATAGTTCCTGGATGTTATACATGTAAGTTGGGGAAGACGGTATGTTTTACTGACCAACTTCTCTCACCAACAGGATGGTTAGAGAAGTTCATGGTGGGATCCAGGTTTCCATGAGTGCCATGAAATGGACAGGCAAGAGGTGAAAGATTGTGAATGGCAATTGTCTTCTAAAAGAGATGTTCCTGGAGGATCAGAAGAAGGGGGGAACATGAGTGGATGTGAAGTTTGAACGAGAGGGTCCAGAAGAGGGATGAAAGGAAGGTCAGGGCTGAGGCAGAAATCACAGATACAAGAAGGAGAAAGTAGAAATGAGAGACAATGATGGTGAGAAGGTATAGCTGTTGGGCAGTAGTAGACAGGGAGCGTAAAAGAGGAGGAAAAAAGGAAGAGAAATAAGATAGTAACAGGACAAGAATGATGTATAGGTGGGGGGGTAATGACAACAGTTGGTCAAGAGCAATCAGTTGCTGTGTCAGGACTAGACCATCAATTAATATAGATAAGAATTATCAAGAAAACTGGGCAAGGACATCAATTTTGCTAAACAAGTAAAAAGTACTAGAACAAGAGGAGCAAGCAACAGTATGAGCAGTTAACTTAGTCATGAAATGAAAAATTTAAGTACAGAACCTTAATTCTGTTCTCCTTTGAACATAAATAATTCTAATTTCAAATGTAACAATTTTATTTTTTCTGTAACAGTAAATATGCATGTACAGCTTCTTTCAGTACTGTTATTTTTCATGTCACACAGTCCACGAATAATTTTATTGGAAGTACATAGTAAATGGTTCTTTGAGGACAGTACAGTGGAAACTGTAAGTGAAAATCTGCTGAACCAGAGACCACCAAAATTTGTGGTTAATGGCCTTGGATTTTGATCTGCATCTAAAGAATCATGCTGCAGGTTGGAAAAAATGATAGAAATACATGGGGGAAGCAAATGTATATTATCATAGAATCATAGGGTTGGAAGGGATCTCATAGGTCATCTAGTCCAACCCCCTGCCAGAGGCAGGACCACTCCCACTAAACCATCCCAGTCATGGTTTTGTCCAGCCGGGCAATAAACACCTCCAAAGATGGAGACTCCACCACCTCCCTCGGCAGCTCATTCCAAGGCTTCACCACTCTCCTAGTAAAAAAATTTTTCTAATATCCAGCCTCGACCTCCCTAACTGCAACTTGAGACCATTGGTCCTCGTTCTATCCTCTGTTATTACCGAGAACAGTCGAGCTCCACTTTCCTTAGAGCATCCCTTCAAGTAGTTGAAGGTTGCTATCAAATCCCCCCTCAATCTTCTCTTCTGCAGACTAAATAAGCCTAATGCTTTCAGTCTGTCTTCACAGGGCTTGTGCTCCAGCCCTTTAATCATTTTGGTTGCCCTCCTCTGAACTCTCTCTAGCATGTCCCTGTCCTTTTTGTAGTGGGGAGCCCAAAACTGAACACAGTATTCTAGATGTGGCCTCACCAGTGCAGAATAGAGGGGAATGATCACATCCCTCGATCTGCTGGTAATACTTCTTTTGATGCAGCCCAGTCTGCCATTGGTCTTTTTGGCAGCAAGAGCACACTGCTGACTCATATCCAGCTTCCCATCCACCATGACCCCCAGGTCCTTTTCTACACTGCTGCTACTTAGCTGAATGTTTCCCAGTCTGTAGCGATACATGGGTTTTTTCATCCCACGTGCAGGATTTTACACTTGTCCTTATTGAACTTCATAAGATTTCTATTGGCCCACTGTTCCAGTTTATCTAGGTCTCCCTGAATCCTGTCCTTGCCCTCCAACGTGTCTACTGTTCCCCCCAGCTTGGTGTCATCTGCAAACTTACTGAGAATGCAGTCTATTCCATCATCCAGATCATTGATGAAAATGTTGAACAGAACCGGCCCCTGGACCGACCCCTAGGGCACACCACTTGTGACTGGCTGCCAGCTAGACATGGAACCATTGATTCCTACACGCTGAAACCGTTGATCTAGCCAGTTTTCTATCCACCTTGTAGTCTACCTATCCAACCCATACTTCCTTAATTTGCCAATGAGAATGCTGTGGGAAACTGTATCAAAAGCCTTGCTAAAATCAAGGTATATCACATCAACGGTTCTTCCTGCATCCAGAAAACCAGTCATCTGATCATAGAAGAAGATGAGATTGGTCAGGCATGATTTACCCTTGGTAAATCCATGCTGACTGTTCCTGATCACTTTATTTTCCTCTAAGTGTTTGAGGATGGATTCTTTGAGAATCTGCTCCATAATTTTTCCAGGGATTGAGGTGAGGCTGACTGGTCTGTATTTCCCTGGATCCTCCTTTTTCCCTTTCTTGAAAATAGGCACTACATTTGCTTTTTTCCAGTCCTCTGGCACCTCCCCCGTTCTCCATGAGTTTTGAAAGATAACGGCCAGCGGTGCTGCTATCTCATCGGCCAGTTCCCTCAGCACTCTTGGATGCAGTTCGTCCGGCCCCATGGACTTGTGCACATCGAGCTTCTTTAAGCAGTCCCTAACCTGACCTTCCATCACCAAGGGCCTCTCTTCTTCTCTCCAATCTGCCATACCCTTGGTAGTGGGCTGGGAGCTGATCCTGCCTGTGAAAACTGAAGCAAAAAATGCATTGAGCACTTCAGCTTTTCCCTCATCCTCTGTCACGAGGATGCCTTCCCTATTCAGCAAGGGGCCTACACCATCCCTGATCCTCTTCTTGTTATTAACATACTTGTAGAACCCCTTCTTGTTATCCTTTACATCCCTCGCTAGCCGCAACTCCATTTGTCCTTTGGCCTTTCTGATTTTATCTCTGCAGTCCCTAGCAATATCTTTATATGCCTCCTTGGTCATCTGACCAAGCTTCCACTTCCTGTAAGCTTCCTTTTTATGTTTAAGCTCAGAGCAGAGTTCTCTGCTAAGCCATTCTGGCTGCCTCACGTGTTTGTTCTTTCTCCTAATTGGAGAAAATAATTAAAATATATCTGACTAAGGTAATGGACCCTGGTGAAAATAAACAATTGACATTCTTACACATGCTGTTTCAAGATGCCATAGGTATCTTAGGCTGGCTTTAAAAAAAAGAAGGGTTATGTGTATTAAGGATGCAGCATTTAAGCTGCATGCACAGCCTCAGGTTTGGCATTAAGTAACTTTGAGTGTTCAATCATTCAGCTGTAATATTATCTTAATATGTGAATTCATGGTATTTTGCCCAATGTAGGAACCAGATGTTAGGGGCCCAGTATACCTGGTATGTCTTTTTTTTTAAACAAAAAACCCAAACTAAAATAATACGATACTCATTTGCAACAGAAGGAAAATTTAAAACTGCACCACAAGCAAGGCCTAGTCCATTATAGCAAAAAGTTGCAGGAAAAGTAATCACCATGGAAAAGTCAGCAGTCCTGACACCTCTTAACAGCTTAAACATTCCCTTTTTATACTACCACTAGTGTACCATCTCCCAAGGGATGGCACTTGAAAGCTATCTCCCTACCTTTTATGTACTTAAAGGAGAAAACTGTACTTTGTGAAGCAGTGTTCTGTGGACAGAAGCTTATATTTAGCTACCTTTTTGGAAAATACGGACCACTGCTAAGCTATGTTCCCTCTAAGCTGTGCGCGGGTGCGCATGCATGCAGGTTATGAAGTCTATGCACACAACAAAATAAAGCACGCACAAAAAAATTCAACAGTGCCAATATTTTATGCTGCTTTTAAGAAGGCAATTTCAAGTAAAATGTTTCAAATAAGGTTTTGTAATTTATAAAATCATTTCCATCACCAGATCAAAATAAAATTTAGATATTATTTGAATCATACACACTTACTTCATTGCACTCACAAGTTTGACCATACTTACTGGAGTGCGTACAGACTTGAACACTGGCTCCAAAAATTTGCACGAAAGAAATTTTTTGCACACACAGCCTATGAAAAATTAGAGGGAACATTGCTGCTAAGGAAGGAATAGTGTCAGGAAAGGCCTAAGAACTTACAGGAAGGTTTTTAAAGATTAAGCTGACTTGTACTGATTTGCTGTCTGCTCCATACCTCTTCCTCCCTCACCCTGTCTCAACTCCACACCTGCCCCAGAAACCCTCTTCCTTCTACCCTGTCCGCCCTACCCTTTTTCCTTCAATGGCCCCTCTCCCTTCACCTCTTTTTCCACTTAGCTTATCTGTTCCTGAGTCACACAGTCCTTCTCCCTCCTCCTCCATGTGGAATTAACAGGGCCTTTGCAGCTGTCACATTTTTCATGGTGCACCCCTTTCCCTCATCTTGTCAGTCTGGCTTGTTTAGATTGTGACCTCTTCAGAGCAGGGGTTGTCTGCTGCTCTGTCTGTGTAGTGCCTAGCACAAGAGGGCCCTAGTCTTGGTTTGGTCCTTAAATGTTACAGTAATAAACATAAAAGTAAGATTGCCACAGACCTGGCCTAAAGAGTTCTCTGTGGCTTCAGATTTCACCCTGCTATGCTGTATTGCTTAGTCCTACACTGAGGCTACTTAATTAATTTCTATTTGATGTCTGCAATGTGCATCTTTTGTGGAATCTGAGGAACTAGCTAAGAATGAAGAATTCTGCAGTATTAGAAAAGGCAATAAGCAATATTCCTCAGACAAGCGTTGATCCAGTTATAGGCAGCATCTGTGACTTCTTAGGAGGAATGCTGAATAATTGTTCTTGCAGAGTTTACTCCCTTGATGTTTTAATGGGTTTTAATTTAGTAGTTTAACCAAGTTGGTGTTTGCATCCTTTGCTTGTACTCTGGACTCTTGCACTTGGCATCAGCTTAGAGCAGGATAAGAAGTTTATTGCTAAGGGGAGGGGGGGCAGAGTGCTCATTTTCATTGTACACCCTGAGCTGGTAACTATTACACAAGATTTTGACATGGAAGATGCCTAACAAGGTAAATCATTTTGAGTAGCCTGAAAAGTTGCTGGATCAGGTACCTGCAGTGAGTACAGAATGTGATAGTCTGACTATTTGAGGAGGCAGTGGGAGATCTGTTCTCCTGCTGCTTCACATTCTTCTTTAACTTCCTTATAATGGTCTGTCGCTTTTTTTTCCTAATGTTGACATTTAAAACTCTTAGAGCAGGTTAGGTCCCAAGCAAAGTATCTTACCAAGGTTGGCACGTTGTATAGCATCTTTTTGTTTTATAACACATGAGGTGGGGCGTTTGTTCTCAGGAAGTGGCAGAATTGGTACAGATGTGCCTTTTGGGTGCTGCTGCAGCCCAAAATCTATTGCATAGCCTATCCTGTATATCTAGAATTCTGCAAAATACTATTTTTTGCAAATGTTTTAGCATGGTATTGTAATAAACTTAAAATTCTTGTTTATATCTGAACCTGTTAAAGATTGTACTTCACTTATGTAAATATGGGACTCTGCCATGCAATTAAATCACTTGAGTTGAACAGTAGGCTTTATCCGTATGTGAACCTGAGAGTGGAAAGAAGATCTTCCAGGCCCAACGGCTTTTGGAAAGCTTCCCTCTCTTCTGGGTCACTTACAAAACAAAGTATGTTGCTAGCTTTTCTTGGTAATGATCCCGATTCCCATTTGATTGTGTGTGTTTTGTAAGCGTTGTGATAAAGTTGTCATTTTCCTGAAATATCTTTGCGAGCGATTGATTTAAATTTAAATATCTTTGAAGTCCATTGTATTATAAATGGAGAACTTGTGTTACTGTGGGACTGTATGCATCTTTTCTAGGGTGGAGATGTGGCTAAAGTAAACCCTGGGAAGAGTTAAGATTATCTTAAACAGTGTGCCAGACAAGAAGCAACTTCTTGGGCAAAGAAAGTTAAGTGGGTTTCCTAGGAAACTGATGAGGGACAGGTAAATGCAAATTTCCACCTCTGGACCCAGCCTTTTGAAGCTATGCTCTGAGGGGAGAAAGATCAGTGTCTCTGAATATCAGTGACTCAAGCCGTATAAAGGAAGGCTAATTTATTGATATGTGTGCTTGATCTGAGTGAATGTCTGTTATGATTGTGTAACCACAGAAAAACCTTTTGGTGGGATTTGAAAGGAGTGATTTCTGGTGAGTTTCTTTATTGCATGTGTTTAGGTTTTTATTGTTTTTAAAGTTTTTCTGTAATGTTTTCATTTTAAAAATTAAAGTGCTTGCTTAGAGGGGCTGTGTGGTAACTTGTAAATGGGGCAATTCCATACAGTTCATAGCCTCTGTGAATAAAACAAGCCGGTCTGCTTAGGCAGTTTGACTTTCTGAGGAGCTCTAGATAGGGAACTATGCTGTCTGACAGTACCTTGGTCAGGAAGGAGACAGATGTGGGTCTTCATTCAAGAGCGGTAACAGCTATGGAGCCAGAAGCCTAAAAGTACTCTTGCTTGATTATCTGGAGGGAATACAGATGCAGTTGTCCAGAGCTGAGATGCATAATTTTTTGTATTGACGGATATGAGGGAGGGGATTTATTTTATTTTATTCTGGTCTGAAGTCCTTTAATTTTTTCATACTGTTTGTTGGTAAATTATATCATCTACTAGAAGGTCCCGGGGTCTTGTCATGTCTTCCAGGTGAACTGATTCTAAGAGCCCTTTTAGACTCTCTTCTTGGATGACAGGCCTGCCTTCCTGGACTTCAGTGTGAGGTGGGTGCATATGGTACAACCACACTTGGACTGAATCTTCTGCCTTGGAGAGCCCTTGCTTCCAATACATTAAGTTACAGATCCGGCTTTGTTTTGGCACATAAAGGAGTTTCCTTTTCAGAACCTCAGTCAAAGGTTTTAAGACAGAAAGGGTGTCTAAAAACAAAGCATTATTTATTTATTCCTCAATGATATAAAGCATGTAGGGCAAAGGGAACAAACAATGAAAGGCCTGCAAGCATGGATGTTACTAAAACCATCATCCACTCCCCTTAGCTCAACTAATACAATCTCTGATGTGGAGAAAGGCTCTGCAGTTTCCATCTGTGTGTGTTGTCAGCTTGCTAGCTTTTAACTCTCACAGCTGGGCAACCCTTTTGATGGCCTTGGTATAGTCTTAGTTGCTTTGAAAATGTGTACCTGAAGCTGTTTTATCTTCGCTGTTATTTTGTTTTCTGTAGGTTGCTACAGCTGCAGATCACTTTGATTTAACACTATAGCAAGTAAACCCTCATAAGCAAATACCATATTCATAAAAAAAATACTTTCAAGTTCATCACAGCCCTTGAGGGCTTGGACTATTATAAAAATTTCTCAAGGGAAACTCTCATAATGACTTGTGATATTATACAGAATACAGTCTGAATAAAACTGATGAACAGCTGTGCCCCTCAGTTTTCCGTTCACAGATGCCTTTTATTCAGCTTTACTATGAAAGCAGCCACTCCTGGTTTGCTTACACACAGCCTCCAGCATGTAAATCACTGCCAGCTATATTGTGTGTGTGTTAAAGATAGCCACTCATAAATTACATTTCAGGGCAATACAAGCAAATTCCCAGTTCCACGTTTTCCCCCAGAAATGTGCATTTTGTACTGCCCAGCACCCTCCTGGGCAATATGAGCTCATACAAAGTTCATTTATTTATAGAAAATGATACACGCAGATCTTGCAAATAGAGTTCCCTAAACACTTCAACCTGAACACACTGGTTTAGATAGAACAGGAAAACCAACTTATTAATTACAGAAAATTAGCTTTTAAGTGACTATAATTAGAGGCATAAAAGATAGAATTGGTTGCATGGAAAGAAGGGGTGAAATGCACATAACATCTAATTTAAGCTAAGAGATACAAAGGTCTTTCTTATCATGTGTTCCAGCAGCCTTACTTGCTGATCCTCTTTCAGTCAGGATCTACTTTCCCTTCCCTGTTCCTCAATCCAGTGCTGCTTCCTTTGTTTTTTGGGGGGTTAATGATGCTGTAGGTAGGCAGCAAAGGAGAGATGATTTGAGGGCCTGCCCTTCCCTGTTATAGCCCTTTCTCTTATGCAAGAATCATCTTTAGCTGATGTATAGGAAGCAAAATTGGTGTAGACAGGAACCTTAAATTGCTTATTTGTTGAAACAGATTTTTTGACCACACCCTCTATCCTGGTGAAGAATGGCCTTAGGGGCTATCACCTGATTTTGATACTGTTGACAGCTGGCTGAGAGTTTGTCTGGAGGGGTGGGGTGGGGGAATTGTTTGTGCCTGCCCTCCAGAACATGTCTTGACAATATTATATAGTGGAATCTCTCATCTTTCCATACAGTGTTGCAACGCTATTTTACCAGGAGAGTAATGATCAGCAAACTGAGTTATCAGATACCTCACACAGTATGGATTATACAAAGTTGACCATAGTCTTATGACAGGGGTGACCATGGGGGTACAGATTCTCACACATTGTCAAAAGGTGGGGTTGGGGGCTTACATTCATATTATTTACTGGTCGATACTAGAAGCTGTGAATTAACAGGGATGCTAGTTTTATGACTTCTTACAACAACTTGTAACACATAACACTGCCTGCTACCCTTACTTGACCACTTCAAACCCTTTATGCATAACAGTAAATCTGTAATAGCTGATTTAATTTCTAGTGATCACCTCCTACATGTTACCCTTCTGTTTTACAATCTGCCCCAATTTGTGTTTAGCTCAACTTGAAGAGCTCTGGTTGCTCTTCCACCAACAGAAGTTGGTCTGATAAAAGATATTATCTGCTTATCTCTTTCATATTCTGTGGCCAACATGGTTACAACAGTACTGCAAAGAAAAATTTCTAATAGTTCCAGTTGTATGCTTTTTTAAATTATATCCAGTATGCTTTGAAAGAAAAGTGCCAAAGAAATAATGTGCTGGTTTCAATCTCTAGATGAGTCTTGACAGATTGTCACTGCTGATGTTTTATCCTTTTCTGGCTAAAGACCTAATGACAAGATGCAATGTGTGATTACTCCAGCCTGTTCTCTGAATTAAGACAGTTCTTGTTTGAAGCGCTAAGATACTTAAGCAAAAGCTTTCTCACTCTGGGTAGGTATCTGAAACAAGTGGTCTGGCTTGCAGAAATGCTGAACATCTCTCACTTCTGTTAAAATCAGTAACAACTATGGATGCCTAAGAAAATCTGCCCACTTATTTAGGGTCTCAATTTTAAATACACGTTTGAAAAAAAAATTGTTTATTGCTGCAAGCTAAAAATCTTGCTAAATTTCCTGCTTTTTGTAAAGGGAAGACAAGCCAACAGATTTGCATTTACATTCGATAGGAATGCTTGTGTGGGCTGATGTGAACTGTTTTTAAAATCATTGCTGCAGACATCTTACTCTTAAACAGACTTCTTGACTATGATACTGTACAAGTACATTAAACATCTGAGAAATTGCAGAGTGTTAATTAACGTCAGTATATGGATTTTCAGTCAGGGACATGGAAGCTATTATAGTATTTGGGAACTACTACTTGGTTTCTGGTTCCAAAGAGTTTGCTGGTTTTAAAGAAAAGGAGCTTCCCTCTGTGTAGAGTCCATCGTTTAGGAAATATGCCAGTCCACTGCCTATATCTGTAGTTTGTAGACTAAATTTGGATCAGGAGTTGTAATGGCATATTCTGGTGAATGTGTACTGGATGTTTTTCTGCTTCAGAAGAAATAGGGTTGATGTCACAAAGGAAGATATTTAGTCTAAAACTTTCTCAGCTGAGCTTTTGTTCTTATTCAGGAGCATTAAATAGGGTTAACAGTGTCTTCACTTAACAGTCTGCAGCAACAACAGATTTTTCCAAATGCAAGTCTGATCCCCTTCCCTCAAATGTTTAGTGGTGAGATCAAATAAAAAGGAATGGGTGCTGCAAATTAATATTAGATCTTTGTTTCAGTAATTTACTAACATTTCCGGTATTACCTTCACAGACCAGTCAAAACATCTTGTGTAACCTAAAAAAAGAGTAAAGTAGAAGGTTATGGTGCTGCAGTGATTAAGATAAATTTCTAGTCAGTGCTTTCAGCTATTTATGGAAAGCTGGGCATATATTTGTGTTAATAATTTGCATTGTGAAGCTATTTGAAGGTAGAATTTTATACAGAAGTCTGAGAGATGAGATTTATATGCTTTTGCTGTAGTCCCTTTGCTACAGTTCTGATATGGGTATTTGGTATATTGATGTTTCCTTCTGAATGCTGCAGTGTATTCTTTATTGTACTTCACTTTGTTCAAGAAGTGAGTTAGAGTTTACAAATCTATGATTTCATTGCTTTCTTTCATTAAGTGAATTGGCAAGGACATAGAGATTAACCATTCGTCTCTCCTGGAAAGTGGTGTGGGATCTCTTAATGCAGCTGTTAAGAAATCGTTTATTTTAGCCTGAAACTAATATGCGTTACTTCTGCAGAGATTTGCCCCCTCCCTTTTTACAATTCAATAGCATATGCAAACTTCTTTTTTTAAGCTAATACAATATAGGGCATAAGGTACTGGTTGAATTCTTCTCTTGGAATCTGTGACAACTTCCAAGTTTCAGCAAGATTTGGAAATACTATTGTACTGTGTGTATATATATGACTGACTGGGTCAAACTGATGGGAGCAGTGAGAATTAGGGCTGCTGTGGAAAAAAATGGGACAGCAGCACATAGCATTTTATTTTCTTTTTGAATCAATGAATAACATGTTCTTTAGGATGTTTCCTCTCTGTTCTCTGTCTGCATGCTTCCAGGAATGGTGACAAGTTCCAGAGGGATAGCCATGTTAGTCTAGTTCAGCAAAACAAAGCAAGGAGTCCTGTGGCACTTTTAAAGACTAATATATTTATTTATCACTTGAGCTTTTGTGGGTATAATCCTTTTTCATCAGATACATGAAATGAAGACTGTAGTGTGTCAGGTGAATAAATATATATAGAGAATGGTAAGTCACAAGGTCAGTTCAGTCTTTTTCAGCCAACCAAACAAGTTGTTGTGATTCAACCAGTGTAGGAAAAAAAGAAGAGGATGTAAGAATGTTAAGAGGGAAATCACCTTGGACAAGGAGTGAGCCAAGCTAGGTCCCTAATCTGATCTAATCTAATGGTGTCAGATTTGCACATGAATTCCAATGCTACATCAGGGGCTCATTCACCTGCTCATCTACCAAAGTGATATATGCAGTCACATGCCAACAATGTCCTTCTGCCTTATATGTTGGCCAGACTGGACTGTCTCTGAGTAAAAGAATAAATGGATAGAAATCAGATTTTAAGAATGGTGGTAATCAAAAACCAGCAGGGAAACAATTCAACCTCCGTGCATGTTCTGTGAAAGATGTGACAGCTTCAACAGAATCACTTATAACCAGACTTCAACATGAAACTGCAGAGCTGGAATTCATATGGAAATTTGATGCCGTTAGATTAGGTCTGAGTAGAGGTTTGGGCTGACTCACTCATTATCAAAGGTGATTTTTTCTTTATCATTCTTTCTTTTTCATCTGTTCCTTGTTGTTTTAATCAAAACAACTTGTTTGGTTTGCTGATGGACTACACTGGCCTTATGACATTCCTCTCTCTGAAGGAATTTATTCACTCAACCCTCCACAGTAAGGGTGGGCAAACAATGGCCAGTGGGGTGGATCTGGCCTGGCAGCACATGTGCTCTGGCTTGTGCTCCCCTCCTCCCCCCCCAGCTCCACAGGGTGCTATGCCGGAGGAGAGACGCAGGAGGCTCCAAAAGCTGCAGCGCCCCTCCCCTGTTGTGAAGGGCCAGTCCAGTGTCTCCCCCCAGTAGGGGGTTGGGGGTGGCTGACCGCATCAGAGCTGGGGAGGTGGAGTGCTTGGGGGGGGGCAGCAAGGCTGGGTTAGGGAGAAGCAGAACCAAAGACAGTTGGGTGCTGCCTCCTGGGTCCTAGTGCTGGGAGGGTCCCCTCTCTGTGCATGCTTATCGACCAGCATACATAGAAGGAAAGCCCAGCAGTACAACACTCAAGCCCCATACAGGAAAGCAAGTTAACCTGGGTCTGATGATGGTATCCTCCTGGGTAGCTGGGTTAGCAACAGGCTGCCAGTGCAAGAGCCCTTCCGCAATGAGTGCCTGGATCATTCTTCCCCAGAGCCAGAGATCCCTCTGCTCCAGCTTCCTGGAGCAGAGCTGTTGAAGAGGCAGGAGTGGGGGTGAGGGATTCCCTCAGCAGCAATATGGTAAATAAGGGAGAGGGGAACTCCTGGGACTGGCAAAGGTGTGAGCTAATGGCTAGCCTGGATTCCTTGGAATGGGCTGCCTAGGGGTGTGTGTATGTTTGAGGGGGTGGGGCCTGCCCTCAGCCCTCCTGCTGCCAGTGCACTGAGGCTGAAAGCTTCTTCTAGCCCTGATGGAGTGTGGGGGGAGACACGGCTGGGGGGCTGTGATCCCTTCGTGCAGCCCCCTACTGCAGCTGAACATAGGGGCTTCCAAGTTCCCTGACTTACCTGGTGGGACTATTCACAACATAGCATTGCACTGTGAGTGAGGGAGGGTGGGGAGGAAGCCAGGGGGTTCCTGGGGCTAGGGGAGCTCAGACTAAGGGCTGGATGAAACCTGCTGGGGTTAGGGTTGTTGTAACCATGTCTCTTGCTGCATCTGCAGAAGCTGAAAAACCTGCCTCCAGCCCTGAAGAAATCAAGAAGGATGGGCAAAACTGAGGGCTGCAATCCCCTACCCCCATCCAGGGGCATTACTGGAGGGGGGTCAGGACCTGTGACCTGTCGCCCCATGCCGCCCCAATCCTGCACCAGGGCCCAGTTTGGCTGCTGCTGCTTGCTAGGAGCAGCAGGGGCCTGATCCGGTTTCAAGCCTCCTGCAAGAGGCTCAGTGCTGCAGATGGTTTGTGCTGCTTTTTACAAGCAGCAGGAGCAGTCTCTGGATGGCTGCTGCTCAGAGTCTGCTCCTGCCACTTGCAAAAAGTGGCACAGACCATCTCCGGCTCTGAACCTCTTGCAAGAGGCTCAAAGAGGGAGGTGATCACTGCAGCTGCTCACAAGTGGCAGGCTCTGTCTCCGAGTGGCTGCTGCTTTCTGGAAGTGGCCCAGAGCCAGATTTGCCCCCTTCCAGCTGTGCTGCAGGCCAGAGATCCAGGGCTTATGCCCTGCTAGCCTCAGCATAGTGAAGCCCCTGCCCCCATCCATAGCTTAGCTTTCTTTTGTAGCATGGCAAATGTTGTCCTGCAGAGAAGCACCTCTGTACTTCCACCCCTACTCCCTGCCCTGTTATGCTGGGATACCTCTTTCCCCACATGGTGGGCCTGCAAAGCATGGGGGGGGCCACAAATGTGGACTTGATTGACCCCTGGGTACCAGAAACCCTCACTACACCCCTGCCTTCTGTCCCCTAGCCGACTCTCTGGTGCCCCTGCCTCTCCCCTCCACCACTGGTTCTTGGACTGGATGGAGGGGGAAGAGTGGTGGTTCTTGCTGGGGCCTCAACACTGCCCCTGAAGCTGGGACGAGGCCTTTTTTCAGGGGGAGGGTTGCACTGGCTACTCCTGCTCAAAGTGGTACCTTCCACTCCCCCCCCCCCCCCCGTCTTTTGGCCACTACGAGTGGCCATACATCACGTGTGGCCCTTGGGCCAAAAATGTTGCCCACCCGGGTGCTAGTCTCCAATTCATGCATGTGATGAAGTTGGATTACACTCGTGAAAGCTCGAGCGATAAATAAATTAGTCTGTCTTTGAAAGTGCCACAGAACTCCTTGTTTGTTATGCTCCCAGGACGTTTTTCAAAACTACTTCCTGAGGCAGTACCAACTCAGATGGATGTTGA
This sequence comes from Podocnemis expansa, assembly GCA_007922195.1. NCBI lineage: Eukaryota > Metazoa > Chordata > Testudines > Podocnemididae > Podocnemis > Podocnemis expansa. Next base: position 1,391,728 of record ML682061.1, on the reverse strand, counting down.
ATATTTGTCGTCCGGCATAAGGCAGCAACACGTTATCTATCTTGGCAGCCTTCAGTCAGCAGCATTCAGAGAAGAAATGCTTCTTCCGTCAGCGCTTCTTTTTAAGATCTTCAAACAAGTTAATTCTGTAGAGTTCATTTGCTTGCCCAAGTTGCTTATCGCTGTCGTCCAGGCTTGTGAATTCGCTTAATGGTCTACTGTAGGAGATTTGGAGGGGAGGAGTGAGGAAGTGATCTTACAACTTTAATCTCAGTTTTTCAGTAAATTTTGTGTTCCTTGTTTCAGTCTTGTTTATGGGCTCAAACAGATGAAAAAAGAGGCTCATTTTAAAGCCTGCTGAATTGAGAAAATTGATTTTATGATGCAGCACATTAACATTTTAATGTTGCTTGAAAGATGGTTGAAAGTTGGTACTTACGACAATGGGGTATGATTTAAATGGGGATGATAGTTGAATTATTTAAACTCCTGCATTTCTGGTCTGAGATAAACTTAAAGATCTCTTAATCACTATCATCAGACAAGTGTTCCTTGTTCCATCATGCAGAGATTTTTCAGTTCTTTCAGTTCATTCACACAATTTTAAACTGGCAGTACTTTTCAGAGTTGATGAGGAGAGTTTGGTTTGAAAGCCAGAACAGATTTCTTGTAAAAATATTTCCTGTGTTTTCCTGAAAGTTTGAAGCTGATGGTTCTGTTTTTTAAAGATATGACTTAGCAAGAGGAGCAAACTTCTTTCTATCTCCTCTTTTAGCTTCTTTAAGCTGCATAAAGAAGACCTTGAAATATTTTTCAGTTAGTAATAAAACTTTAGGAATATAATATACTTTTATTGCAGGAAACCTCCCTTGGAAGATTCAAGGAAGCTGATTGGAAACTTTCTTAGTCCTTAATTGAAAGTGCATAGCCATTTAATGCTTTTTATTTTTATTTTATTTTATTTTATTTTATTTTTTGAGTTTCCTTCTGCTCATAAATCTGTGTGAACAAAAATGCAACATTGTTTGGGTAAAATTCGCTTGGTATCTGATTTCATAAACCTAATGATGTAAATCTGTAAAGCAGAAATAAAAAGATAAAAATCTCTGCAGATAGGAGTAAGGACTTTTCAGGCCTTTTCTATTTTGTAGAAGCATGAGAGCACACATCTGTTTTCCTTTTGTCTGTCACTTTTTAAGCTGGCCCAGTTCAGAATACCAGCATTGGTTCTTTGTTGCAATTTGCAGAGTTCCCCTACTTGCGGCTAAGTTACTGGAACTGCTGATGATGCAGAAGTTTCAGGATCTGCAGCAACTCTGGTCTTTACACCAGGATCTCTGTCAATACTGCTGAACATGCTTAATGAAGACAATTTTTGTAGCTTTGGCAGTTAGGCAAATGTCAGAGCACTTGGGTGAGAGCACCACAGTCTCAAACTAAATCTATTTAAAATCTTTTCTTCCGCCCAAGTTAAATGCTTTTATTTCTGCACAAAGAATAAACCAGGTTTAATATAATAAATATAGTCCAATGGAAGTTGCAACCTTGTCAGATATTGGCCAGATTTAGAAAGAAACTTAAACCATGTTAAATTCTGTGGGGGCTTTTTGTTTTTGTTTTGGCAGTCTGAGTAAACTGCAGTATATTGTTCTATACATTCTAGTTGTATCCTTACTACAGCATTCGAACCAGATAAGATTAGTAACTGTGGGGTACAACCACAACAGGGTAGTCTAATTCGCAAACATAATTTCAAATGATAAACAATTTTTTATTGTAAAAGGGAATTAGTGGGTACATTAGTGGGGGTAGCGGGTATCTGGGAGTGTGTATACATTTTTGTCAATTTCAAAAGGGATAGCCGTGTTAGTGTAGTCCAGTAAAAAAACAACAAGGCGTTGTGTGGCACTTTAAGACTAACAGATTTATTTTTTGCATGAGCTTTTGTGGGAGAAGATCCCACTTCCTCAGATGATTCGAAGATGGGTGAACTTACAGAAAGGAATGAAACTAAATGTAAGGGGGTGTAAAACATAGGATCAGGTCATAAAGTAATAGCAAATCAGAGCAGTTTACAGGCTCAAACCGTGGGAAGCCTGAAGTCAAATTACCCTTTGTAATGGGAAAAGAACCCATAGTCTCAGTTCAGTCCTGCTTTCACAGAATTTAGCTTGCATATGAATTCGAGTTCAGCTGTTTCTCTTTGAAGTCTTGATGACCCAGGTACATCTCTAACGACAGTCGTTAACAAATCCATCATCGAGTGATTAGGAAGATGGCAGTGCTCAG
>ML682061.1:1299113-1387420 GCA_007922195.1 Podocnemis expansa | reverse complement strand
TCAGTAAAACAAACAAGGAGTCCTGTGGCACTTCAAAGCATCTGATGAAGTGGGATTTTCTCCCATGAAAACTTAAGCAGTAAATAAATTTGTTAGTCTTTAAGTGCCACAGGACTCCTTGTTTTAAAATATCAGGTCCCTTTCTGGGGTTTTATCATTTTCCAAATGAGGACCACTTTTTCTGTGATGGGAGGGGGAAGAGACACAGGCCCACCCATTACTCTGGATCCCAGTGAAGGAATTTTAAGAATAGCAGCCAGACACTGCCCTGCCCCTTTTTAATTAAACTGCTTTCATTTCCTTGGGCAGCTTCCCAGCCTTCACTAATGCTTTCACCCTTACCCCAGGGCTCTTTTTATGTTCAGGCCCAGCAGCCAGCTAGGAAATCATTCTCACTACTCCAGTTCCTACCAGCACTGAGCTGTCCCTGGTGCTGTAGTCCCTTTGACCAGCCAGAAGTGCTATGTATGCTACCTTGGCTCCAGACAGGAGTTGTCTCTGGTTTGCACTATGGCTCCTTTTGTAATAGCCTGCAACCTTCTTATTGGGTATCTCTTTGCAATCTCTTCCTGACTGGCTGCTTTCCTGCAGTCTCCTAGTCTGTCTGGAGGACTTACCTCCACTATCTTTTTCCTTCCCACCCTGGGATGGTTGTGGCAGCACCCTGACACCTCCAGCAGGGGACCTTTTAGCCTAGTCCACCTTATCATGCCTTGTGATAATTTTAGTAAGTAAAAATACTGCAGTACTAATAAATGGAAGTGAATTCAATGGATCAAATTTTGACCAGATATAAGCAAGTGCCACTCAAGTTAATGCAGTAGCAAGTGCTTACACCAGATCTGAATTAGGCTAAATATGTTTACTTTAGAAATTGTCCTCGAGTAGGTCTTGAATGTGTTCATCAATTGAGGGACAAGTGCAAGCACTTGCTTTTTGGGTGGCTGAACTTTTTGAATCCTGTTAGCTAATCAGTAAATTTATACGCAAAGCTCCATTTCCTTGCTGTTCTAGTATATGAAGTCACCAGTCAATGGTGCTATGGGAGCCAAATATGAAAAATTAATATGCTTGCATTGATAAAAGAATTAACTTTTTTCCTTAATTTAGAACCTTTGAAAAATGGATATAAAGTATTGTGGTGAATTTTAAAAATATTTTGACTTTCTCGGAAGCCTTATGCTGTCATCAGCAAAAGTGCTGGGAACTATGTGATTGTAATTGTAAACTACCTAAATAGGAACTTAAAAGAGACAGTTCTGTGTTCAGGACTTTGTAGGCTACAGTACATAAAAGATATTGGTATGTTTGGTAAATGTTACTTTTTCTGGTATGATTAAATTACATTAAATGTTTTAGTAGTAATAAACAGAATTAATGGCTTTAAATCACTGATTTAATTCTTATTTATCATGATTTAAATCAGCAATCAGGAAACCTTGATTTAAATAATACATTTTAATTGTCTCTTATCATTTAGTAACCATTAATACATTTCGATGTGCAACTACATAAAGCTTTGTCAGTAAATTTGGTCCTTTTTTTCTAATAAAGTGTTTACAGTATATGGTATCTATATACATTATTTAAGCAATCACATAGTTTAAAATTTAAAAATGAATAAATGTAAGTTAATTGTTACATTTTTATTATGTTATAAAATGGTGAATGAGTCATTTATTATTTGCAAGATTTTTTTACTCATGATTTGTGTGAAGTTCAGTAGAGAGAAATTCAAATTCAATTACAAATCTACAAAAAGAGTATTAAAAAAGCTATTTTAAATGTGTTGAATACATATATTTTTTCTTATCAAAATATGTTTACATTTAAAGCTGACTGATGTATTAAATGGTTTATCTAAACTATTTATCTGCAGATAGTGAACTGAACTGATGGTTTCTGGTCACCTGGTCTTTTCAAGATTTCCAAACTCATATCTCATCATTTCAAACCTAATTTTTATTCAGAGAATGGAGAGGGGAAAACAAGCTTTCCTGCTTCTTTACCTCCTAGCTGGTTTCTCAGATTTCAGGAAATCACTTGTTTTAATTGTAAAATGAACTAAGGAAAATATTTTCTGCTCCTTCAGAAGCGGTAACAACTGTCAAAATCTCATTTAGCCCTTCAACAGATTCTGGTTCCAGGTGCTTAGGCAGTGACTTCTACCAGTTCAGTGCTTTGACTTCCTTTAAAACTTGGCAGCAGATAGCTACTGCTTAATGTGTTTGTACTGAATTTGGATGATTTGAATAATTTATATCATGTTTAGGCCTCAACATAAATTGTCTTAATTTCAAATTTAATTTTAAATACGTTTGGTTTGAAAAAATACACCTATTTAAATAGTCCACTTCAATTAACAAGTTTTTTTTTTTTTTGTTTTTGTTTTTTAAAAAAAGAAGCCTTGATTTTTATCCACCATGGTGTACAATTGTCATTTTTGCTTGTCTATTACTGTGCTGGGTAAACAAGTAATAGTTATTTGTAATTAGTCAATTTCTGCATTCAAGCAATACTAAATAATGGGATAATATCCCTGCTAAGGATATTACTACAAATGATTTACAGAAGAATCAAATTCTTAAGCCATTCTTAAGAAATTAAAGTACTAATTTAATTTCTTTGGATGTGGCAGTAATAGGCTGAGATAAACAAATAATGTTTGAACCAGCTAATTGTTTACTTAGATAGCTGGATGCATATATGCAGCGTGATATTTTAGCTACATACCCATAGACTTGAAAGTTTCTATTGTGTATTCACAATAAGTGATTTTCAGTGGGTTATCTCTGCTTTTGATCTGTGTTTTTCTAAACCAAGTAAAGATACTAATCCTGTGGATTTTTATGCCAAGCTTCAAACTTGAACTTTTTTTGCTCTAATATTTGAAGAGTGGCCAGAAACTTTCATATCTGGAAAATTTGTTTTATGGTTCTGTTTCCCTTTCCAAAATGCTCAAATGAAGAGACTTTGGTCAGGTCCTGTGAAGAAGTCATCTTTGGGCAGAGATCAAGCATGGAAATTTTCAGTTCAGAATGTGACTCTTTCAGAAAGTTTGTGATTATCTGAAAATGCCTGATTATTAAAACAGTAATACTATTCAGTTTTTAATAGCAGTTTAATTAGAATCTGATAGTTTCCACTTTTCTAATTAGAATATAAAGTGGAGGTATTAAAAATGGATTAAAAAAACTGAGCCCAAGAACAGGCTGGCTGTTGTTGAAACCCATGGATGGTGATACTTGTGTGTTGGAGAGAAGTGTTATGAATAATAGCTATGGGAAACTTAAAAAAAAAAACAAAACCCACCCTGAAATGATACAATATGAAATAAAATAGTAAAAATTGTAGGAAAAAAATATTAAAACCCCCCCAATAATATGCTTTAAACAGTCTCACTGTAGGAATAGAGTATCAGAGTGGTACCTTCTATCCTTGACATGTATGAGAAGTAAGTTTGTTATAGGGATGCTAATTACAATTTCATAGTTCAGGCTGAAGGTTACTTAAGAAATGATCATATTGTACACAAAAACTACATTAAAAATTAAAGCTGTGAAGTCAAACACCCCCCCCAAAAAAAGTGGGGGGCGGGATGCAAGAAATAAGACTGCTTTGGCAACCTTAATTTGGGCCTCTTGTGCACAGGCATTACAGCATGTGGTCATGTTCCAAAAGGGTAGTCTAGTTCAGCAAAACAAACAAGGAGTCTTATGGCACTTTTAAAGACTAACAAAGTTATTTGTCATGTGAGCTTTCATGGGAGAAAACCCCACTTTGTTAGCAAATCAACACAAGAGATAATTTTGCTTTCTATCCCCCACACCCTCCTCCTATTTGCTGTTCTCCACTGTAACAGTCTGACCTGATCCTGTGACTTACACTTCCCTACGTTTGTTTTCCTCCCATTCTGTAAGTTCTCCATCTTCAAGATCTGATAAAGTGGGATTTTCTCCCACAGAAAGCTCATGAAATAAATCTGTTAGTCTTTAAAAGTGCCACCAGACTTCTAGTATATGGTCGTGTAATTAAAAACTGTACAGAGTTTTTACTCTCTTCACAGAATGGATGATGCTCACATAAATAAGTTGTCATTCAATATTTTGTTTTCTCTTCATTGTTTATGTTGGCCACTTGCCTTATTTTACTACACACTATTTAAATGCGACTTTGGAGACAAAAATACTAATTTCTTCATAGTCCTTTCTATGGCACTCATCACCATGGTATGAATGCTATATTAAATATAAATGAATTTATTTTCACAACAGCTCTTTGAGATGACTGGGTATTATCCATGTTTAACAAATGGTGAAGAGGGAGCCAGATTAATCTCAAATGTACAGTAATCTTAGGTGCCCAATTTGTGACAGGGAGGACCTGATATTTTCAGAGCATTTAGCATTATAAAACACTTTGTATGTTCATTATTTGAACTTTAGCTGTGAGTATTCAGCACTTCTGCAGTTCATACTCAGTCTCAAGTTGCTCACCTGGAAAATGAGGAACATAGAATTAGACCAGCTGTGAAGAGCTTGTTTTAAGTAATTTGCTTGGCATTGCTGAAGAACTCTGTCAGTGGCAAGAGATAAAGTCCAGTTTTCCAGGATGACATTCAGCTCTCTTAACAACACTGCCATTTCTCTTCCTGCAATCACCTGCTTCATTTGTTAGTTTCCAATTTCTGCAACACCTGAGGTGGGGATTATACAAACTGTTGTCTCCCTTAGTACTTGTCCCCCCTGAACCATCCTCAAGCAGAATGGACAAAGCAATACCATCTTTTAATTAAACACTATCATAATGAATCAGGGTGGATTGATTTAAATCAAGGTGATTTTCAAATAACCCAGGAAGTCTAGGTTTATATAATTGATTTTAATAACTTTTCCATTTCTACTTTAGTCATTTTGTAAAGAAAGATGTATTCTTACTGATTGATATAATCATTAAAACAGATTATTTACAATTAAATAAATCCTTTACTTTAGATTTGGTACATCTTTTTGCTGCCTCGTAGTATATACTATAACTATATACATTTAAGTAATCATGTGGCTGAATATTCAAATTTTTTAATTATACACCTCTAGTACATTAAAAATGGTGAATATTATTACTTAAGTGCTGAATTGATTGCTTATGATTCTTGTCAAGCTGCGTTACATTAGTAATTGGAATTTAAACACAAACAGCATATTTTTTATTTAAACGTTTTAAGAAATTATGTTAGGTCTTAATTTTTTGTATTAAATTCATGTTTCTTTGTAAAGATACTTAACATATTTTAAGATGTCATTTAAATAAATTATTTTTAAAAATTGAATTAAAATGTCCTGTATTCTTTTTAAAAGGTCAGTTTTTATCCACCCTGTAATGAGTATGCGAAAGGACAGAGGTTGCTAAACTTCTGCAGGCATGAGACTGGAACCTTCTGAGATTATAGCAATTGAGTGCTAACAAATCTTTACTGGTATGCACAAACTGAGATCCCTGCTGCCTCGGTTTGTAGCTTGGCCAAATTTTGATGGATTTTCACAGGAATGGCCAAAAACACATTCAGGGCCATTATTTGCCAACTGCCCTTTCCCAAATTTCAAATTCTTACTTGAAAGCATTACAAAGAAAAAATTTCCAGAATCTTTCAAAACAATTTTTTCGTAGGCCAATTTTTCTTAGATACGGTTTAACTGTTCTGTCTGAAATGTTCCAGAAAATTCAGCCTGAGTCAGACACGGAGCATGGAAAATATCAGGCCATGCTCTTAGTTTGGTAAAGTCATAAGCAACAGAAAACAAGGTCATATAATGAGAAGTGTTGGACAAATGTAGTGATGAGCAAGCTCCTTGCCCCATCTGCAATAGGCATTTCTTGCTCTAATGAAATTACCGAGAGGTTATGCAACCCCTGTGAACTGTACTAATGCCCTTGGGTAATACTTCCAGCTCTGTCCCTTTTAATGCTGTGTTAGACTTCAAGTTGTGTGTATTCTGAAAAAGCTGTTGCAGTAACTGATTTCTCTACAGTTTCTTGGTGGTTATCATTACTCAAAGAGCTTATTGGACATGTGTGATGGTACTAGAAGCTGAGCCTGTTGGAGGTAATTGTCCATATGAGGTGAATAATTCAAAGAATAAACTCATTTCAAAGTTGAGTTTGGTTATTCAGATCTGCCAACCATATGCTCAGAAATGAGTTTCTGTCCTTGGCCAGGTTCATGAGAGCAAGCTAACAGGCTGTTTGTATCATAGGGGTTTGTGAGTGAGACTTTTCTTTATTCAAAACTTATTCATGTCTCCTAACATAAATTTGAATCTTAAGTAGCATTTGTATTTAAGAAGTTAGGTGGCACTTATCATCCAAAGTATATGTTTTTATATGCAGATTGTATGAGATCAATCACTCCCTTTTTGTTATAAAGTTCTCTCTATCAGTGCATAATTATGAGCCACTTTCTAACTGTAAAGCACATTGTTTTGGTCATCAAGTTATTTTATACTAGAATAGTTGCATTTAGTACCACAAGATAAAGTTTAATTTATTCTTTACTGGAAAGATGAAAAGCTTTCTCTTGAACCAATATTTATTCCATTTTTATATGTGGTAACTTATGTTTTAGGTTGATGAAACCTTTAATGTTTGAAGATTTGGCAGCGCCATCTCTGGTTGAGTAAAGTTTACTCTTAAAATGACTCAATGAACAACTTTTGATCATCACTTTGTCAGGGAGCAGACAGGAGTTGTTAATGGCTAAGGAGGAAAGAAGATAATGGAAGTATAACTCAATTCTTTTTATGTGAAACCGTTATATTTATTATTTGGATTGTGTTAGGAGCTAGAAGTGTATTTGGTAGCATTTTACCAGATAGTATAGACACACAATGGAGATGGCCCCTGTCCTGAAAGAGTTTACCTTTCAAGCAAGTATCAGAGGTCGGCAAAGGTGCTTATCAAGGTAGGTGCATACTGAGGTTAGTTTCCTCAGGGAGTGATGTTTTCTTCATTCCTGTCTGGAAACATGTGGGTTCTCACTTCTGTACCTTTTCTTTTCCATTCTGGTGCCCCATGATGTAGCCACCTTTTATCTGACTAGAGTGGAGTTTCTTCAGAGGGGTACCACTTTTGAACTCAGATCTTATGAAGAATGCTTTTGATACTTCCTTCAGGGGTTCATCACAACAGTCACACTTGCTAGTTTAGGAAGCGAAAGACTGGAAACTAAACCAAGGTCTTTTGCATTACATACAGTTGTTTGGTGAAAACTCTTATCTGCTGAACAGGCTAAAAAAAACCCTGTGTTTTAGTGTTCAGTTGGCTAATTTGCTGTGAATGGATACTTGCCTGCCCTTACGCTCAGAGCCAGATTTCTGTGTAAATCATTCTGGATTTTAGAGATTAGCTCCACAGACCCACCAATGTTTGGTTCAGCTGAAGGCAAAGAAGTAGGTGATTCTGAGCAAGGTATTTCAGTCATGTTCTAAATGACCCTGATAAATGTGTGGGAGACAGATGGCCCATTCTTTCATACCAGCCTTTTGTCACATGATCTTCTGTATTTAGAAGGTTTAGTTTACTAATTTTGTGTTAGTAATTCTGTTGAATCAGTGTGGTTCAGTCCTTGAATATTCAAAGTTTTTATTACTAAACTGTTTCTGGAGTCAGAATCTGTTCTAGGGATGGGAACTCTGCAGCTTTTTGCTTCTCATTTGGTTTCCATGAATTTGGTTGTCTTGAAGTTTGCATGCCTATATATTTTACTATATTATGTTTTTTCCTCTACGCTGCTTCATTAAAACAGGAAAAACAAAAATTGAAGCAGCCTGATTAGCAGGGAAACCATGTGTTGAAATCACAGCCCTTTGAAATACCAAACATTTGAACAGCATAGACTCAACAGCTGTTCTGTTAGTGTATGGGGAATACAGATAATGAAATGAGATGCATTAGCTGTTTGAAACGTGTGGGGTGGTTATTACTAATACACTTTAAAGTGTGTTTCAGGTGATGAAATGTGGACATTTGGGGCATTTCTACAGCACACCCATGTATTTGCATGTGATAGGTATTTATGTATTTTGAAGCTTAACCATGTTCTTTTGTTTTCATTTATTCTACAGTGTAGTCTCCTTTAGATCTTAAGTAACTGTAAATTCCATAATCAGAACACTGGGTTATTCTATTCTCATTGAAGTGACAGTTGTAGTTTTTTCTGCAATAATTATGGGCAGATGTCACAGCCACAGAGCTGAGAATTTTTCAGAGATGATAATTAATGCTGTCAACTTGTTTTCCAGTGAGTCTCCTTTATTCATAAATTCCATGGTTATAACCTTACAAACACTCTTACACTCGGAGAAACACCTTTTTATTGTAATCACAGGAATGCTTCAAACAAGGAGCTCATGTGAAGGAGCATCAAGCATTCTGTCTTGAAGTTGTTTTTGTGAAGTTTTTTAGACTAGACGACAATTATTCCTCATATGAACAATGAGAGTCTTGGACACCTTATAGACTAAGATTTCTTCAGGCATAAGCTTTTGTGAGCTCCAACCCGCTTCATCAAATGCATCTGACGAGGTGTGCTGGAACCCAAGAAAGCTTATGACTGAAGAAATTGCTAGTGTATAAGGTGCCACAGGACTCTTGTTGTTTTTTGCTGTACATAGATTAATATGGCTACTCCTCTGGAAATTCCTTGTATGGGATAGTGAAATTGAGCTGCTAATGTAATATATGAAATTATTTTACTTTTCTTCCTCATAGAATCTGTGTGATAGTTGCTTGTTAGCCTATGTGATGGATTCTTGGTTCTTAATTCCTGTTCAGCTGGTTGAAATATGGTATTACAAGCAGGGGCATAGCCATGGGTATGCACAGGTGGGCCAGGACCCACCCACTCTACCCTGAGGTGCACCCACCTTAGCCTCTGGCAGCCATGTGAACTTTGCCACCACCACAGCTGCAGGGCCACCCAGCAGCCACAAACGATACAGAGATGCCAGTGCTGATGCCTCTGCTCATGGCTGCAGCTGCTGGCTGCTGGCCAGCCCCATGTTTGCAAAGTTTGTGCTGCTGCTGGCCTGGGTGCAGTGGCTCTCCCCTTTCCAGTGGCAGGGGGATTGGACCTTTGCCAGAGAACAGGGGATTGCTATACCCCTGATTACAAATTAACATGATGTTCTGCAAATACAAGGGAGAAAGAAAAGGGAGCCACAGCACACATCATTATGAAGCATGGCTTACAGTGGACAGTTGTTAAACATAGTGTAAAAAAACTATTGAGCTATCTGGCAGAAGTATATACAGGTAAGCCTATAGTCTTCTGTATTCGTCATTGTTATCCTCAAAGCAGAAACCAAAGTGGTTTTTTGACACACCCCTCCCCCCCATAACAGATGACACTAGTATTTAGTTTTCTGTGGTCACTGGATCACATTGAGATGGATAGACTTGCTAAATTTATAAATTTGATGGGTTCTTAGAAGACCAATGGAAAGAGGAAGGAGTAATCATTTAGAGTGAAACATTATTAAGTCATTTAAGGTTTGCCAGAGCATATAGGGCTAGTCTTCACCGATGGCAGTAAAATCACCACTGTCAGATTGACCTTCCCTGGTGACTGATTTGGTCCATAAAGACCCACTTAGTTGATCTGGAAGCTGATCTGTTAAGGTCACCTTGGGAACTGGAGTAGCTCTGAGTCAAAGGGAGGCAGTGTAGACCTGTCTAGAGTCTATCATCTTGAAAGCTAACTGCGTTCACTTTTTCAAGACATTTAGCCATCAGAACAAAGTCATGGTTGAATTGAGTTTTTCACTTAGTTTCCAAAATTAAAGCCATTACTTTTTGAAATAAAGAATTTTCCAAGAATTTACAGGTAAATCAATTAGTTAATTTTAACACCCAAAGACAGACCACTCTTTTTGTTCCTGATGGCCTTCAGAGAATAAGACCCTTCAAACTTCTGTACAGTTAAAAATGGCTCAAACTTCTTGCACTAGTGCATCTGAAGAAGTTTTTATAGGTTTAATGATGACCTTTTGCTGTTAAAGACAAACTGAAAGTTGCATAAGGGAGGCTGATGAAGAATCATCTTTAATTCCAAGAACTGTCTTTTTCAAAATGGCCTTCACATCTCATTGTTCTCAATGGAGTAGAGCTAAGCTGCCTTCTGAAGATGGCTGGCCTGTGTGTGTGTGTGTGTGTGTGTGTGTGTGTGTGTGTGTGTGTGTGTGTACATGTACACATCTGTGGCTTTTCCGTAGAGTGATGTAAGTAAGGCTCCAGAAGTCTGGACCCTAAGTCTGTAGAAGTACCAAGCAGGTGTCATTTCCAGGCTGCCATCCAATGGCAGCTGGAACTAATTTGCACTCCACTTCCTGTGACCTACTGTGGCCACAGATCTTGGTAAGTTGCACCGCAAGGGTTTGATGGGCTGCAGCCCCATGGTTCCCGATTGGCTCTCTGCCCTAAATAGAACCCAAAGGCCATTCCATGAAGTGTCCAGGCAATAGTGTGGATCTTGTGTAATTTCCATTATAGTTGCTGCTCCTGGTTTGACCTCATTCTGATTTGCACTTTGCCTCCTGACTCTGACCCTGAAACTTGCCTCAAATCTGACCCCTTTTGGGGGGTCCTGATGGTTGGGTTGAAAATAGATTAGGTATTGAGATATCACAAATGTGTTTATATTGGTAAGGGGGAAAAAAAACCCTCAAAACTCTGAAGTACATGTTGATCTGTATTCCTCCTCATCCCTCATTCTCTAATCCATAAAGCATAATATTAGACGTTTTAAAATATCATGGAACAGAAAGAAAAGGTAGAGCTTTTTTTTCTTTTTTTTCGAATTATGCTGTTCAGGTTGAATGACTTTGGGAAACACTTTCATTTGGTTGGGAGAAGCAGTTGCTGAAAATTCACACCAAGTTAGTACATTCATAGCATACAACATCATTGCTAGTGTGTTTACTGTATAACTGACTTTTCCCCTGGGTTGGGATAGTTATTAACTTTATGTATACAATGGCTGCATGTTGTGTTATGTTCTCTGTGACACCAACTTCAAAATTTGTTTTGATGCACTTATTTGGTATAGCATGGTGAAACTTCTCTATTTGTCCCATTTATTTACTTTAATTATAGTAAATATTGTAAGAAATAACATACTCTGCTTAGAATATCATTGGGCTTATTCTAGGAAGCCTCATGTTCTTGCCACGGTCAGAAGAATAATCACTGTAGATATTAGTGATACTGTGTTTCCAAAGTCCATGCATGCTTAAATACTGGGATAATGGCCACAAGCTGGCAAAAAGACATTGGAAATTGATAAATAATCTCAGTGCTTAGCTGTTAAATTCCACTGAAAACAGAAAATGCAAGAAGAAGAATATAATATTCAGGCAGGAGTCTGAGCAAGCTTATTAGTGGGTTAGCAGTCCAACACTGGTTTTGCCCTCCATCTTATCTAAATATACAGTACTTCCTGCCAAGTTTCTTACATTTGGATTTTCAGTCCTCATGGCTATATCACAGGAATTCCTACAGCTCCCAAAGAATTTTGACCATGGAGGGCTGTGGTAGTGGAATAGAACCTGAGCAAGGCCTTTCCTCAGATACTGTGTGCTGTTTGTAATATTGTAAATGTTATACTTCGGTTGTTTTGGTTTCTTATTGATTGTGGGCAGCAGGGGAGCAGTCAGTTTGTATTTGTGTGGCACTTCAGCTCTTTCTATCCTGTATCCTGTTAATTGTTCTAACCTTCTAGTTAGTTGAGTAAAGGTTATATGGTTTGTGAGATAATTGCCAGAGTGTTCAGGGACATCTTTGTATCATTTCAGGGCCACCTGCTTTGGTGTTCTTACTACTTCTTCAGTGCTCCCTGTGTGGAACGGAACTACCAGAAAGACTACTAAATCTTTCCTATATACAAAATTAATTTAATTGCACCTTTAAAATGCATTTGTGCAGGAATGAAAGTCTGGACATGTGGCTATTAAAGTTGCATGTTTAAGCATGGTTGTTAGTATCCATTAATCAAGAAGAAGAACATCAAGTGGACTACTACTTATCACCTTCAGTTTTGTCACAACAATTAATTACTGTGTTGGCTTCTACCGATTATATAATATAATTTTGTAATAGAGCTGTGACTGACTGGCTTACCTCCATAATCAAAATTAAGGTAAATTATTTTCAGTTTAGAAATGAATCATAAGTTAAAAATAATTCTTGTATTGTAAAGCTTTTGAATAATTTATATTTGAGATGTCATGATCACATTTTATTGTTTTGGCTTGTTCATGCTTATCTTATATAAATCAAACACTGAATGGCAGGAATGCCTACACTTTACCTTACTCTTCTGAGTGAAATTGGCGAGTAGTTGGAGGGACTTATGAAATGAAGGAGTTAGTTTGCAGTGCTTATTAAACAAAACAGCCCCTTCCCCAACCCTCTGTTTTGCAGGAACAGTACATAGATCCATTACAGTGGGTCTTACTTCTGCTTCCAGTCCCTCTGAGAGATGGCAGATCTGTCAATCACATCATGCCTGCTCAAAGCAATGAGAAAAACAAGATCCTTTTAATTTTTAATATTTAACTTATTGGATTCTAAGACCAGAGGAGTAGAGAAGCATTCAGGAAAGAACACAAATATGCCTGGGTTAATTGAACTGCTGTATGGCCATGCCCCTCTGCTTTCTCATTTTTCTTCAAATCTCCTCCATCCATGAAGGGATGAGGGAGAGAGAACAGCCCTGATGTGAAGGAACAAGTGAGAGGTAATGGGACTATTTCACTATCCCTGTTTAACAAGGTGGTGTTTCTGACTGTTTCTTTCGCAGTATGAAATTCAGTGCAGTTAGAAGGTTGTACCACATGTCATCTTAGATAATATTGTCTTGCTTACTGTGGGGTTCAGGGAAATATATCTGATAAAGTGTCACATCTCTGTTAAGTGAAGGCTTCTCTTGGCACTTCCTTGAACAGGGGCTTAAGGAGCATCTATAAAGTTCATAAAGCCCACACAGGGCTTCAGAAGCAGGGACACTTGTTCGAGGAACAGTTTCATCCAAGATTCATAGATGAGCTGACCTCCAGTGCAGAATCAGTTGGTTCAAGTTTGGAACAATCAGATATCCCTTAAGAGCTACAGGATAACCCCAGAACGACTCAGTGAAAATGCATCAGATGTCTTATAACACGTTTGTGAGTTGCTTTTATCAGCAATGAAGGAAGTACCAGTTTTTGAACCATGCTAGGTGTATGTAATTCTCTTCTCTTAGGTGAAGAGAATAAAAATATATAAATTATGTATCTTCAAGCACTACACATTTCAAGGAAATAAGGACCTTAGTGTCCAGCTAAGCAGAAAAAAGATTGATCTGGGAGAGTTGTGTTCTGCATTCCAAGGTCTCTGAGTGGAGAGTTTGACACTACATCAGCTGCCTGTCAATGGCCATATTGGCATACAGCTGATGCAGATACCACAGTCTTATTCTAAATAAGAGACTAATAAGCTGTAGCAATCGTCATGCGTTTCATTCCATGGGCAAAAGCATGACTGGCTTCTGTTAATGGTACTCACCAGCACAATTTAAGTAGAAAAAGCAGAAGTAACCCAGGTGGTTCCATATCATCAGGGAAGTATTGGTCATCATATCCAATTTAGGTAAAAACCATTGTAGTCTTACTGCTTCTAGAAGAAAAGATATGCTCTGGAGGATCAAAATTCCACATATCTGATTAAAGAAGTTAAATTTAGCTGCATTATATTTGAGAGGTATAATTTAAAATGGAATATTGTTTATAACACTTCTTCAGTCTCAAAAAAGTTCCATAAACAGAATTATAGTGCTCAGCCCTGTAGTGTAGTAGAGCCAGCAAAGCTCAGCCATTTAGTGTAGTAGAGCCAAGGGCAAAACAGGTCTTTTCTTTTTGAGCCCCTATAGAAAAGTCTTAGCATGGACCTAGAAATTAAATGAGTCTAAAATCCAAATGGTAGTCTCTTCCAGTTTACAAGAGACAGCAAGCAGTTTCCTTATCTAGGCCTGAGATTTTAGAGCTCCCTCATTTCTCAGGTCTAGTCCAAGGAGAACTCCCTTTTGGAATCTAAATCTGTATTAAATTCCCTAACTAAACCTGTTCTTGGTCTCTTGCCTGGAGTGCCCTTAAAGAACTTCTTTTTAAGGGTTGTCGTTACTGTTTTCAGTAATTTCCACACAAAGCTTTCTTCAGAGGCTAAAGTTTACTGAGAGAAGCAGTGGCCCAGGCCATATGTCAATCATAAAGTAAGAGTCAATGAAGCCTTTATTCTAAATATGTGTTTTAAAATGTGTGTTAGTTTTGCTAGTGTGCAAGTTACTTTTAAGCAAAACTTTGGCATGCCTGATTATAGGAGAGCTCTAAAAATCAAATTAAAGTCAGTTCAGTAAATCTGTCGATCTGTAATGCCCATCATAAAAAAGGGATGGGGGGAACCATGTTGGTGCTTCAGTTTTTAAATGGTGATTCGATTAATTTCAGAAGCTTTCTAAGGGAGACGCTGGTTATCCCTTCAAGTATTTATGCAGTCATGGAAGTCTCTTGGCCAGAAGGAACATACACGATATACAAAAAGAGATGTAGGGTGGTCATGTGGTCATATCTTCAAGCCTTTCATTAAAGTTTTACAGTTTAAACATGCAGGCTTTGTCAGCTCCTACCATGTGAGAGGACATTCTGAATCCTACGCTTAGCCAGTAATTGATATAGTCAGACCTTCCAATGCGAAGGTAAAGTGGGCAATTGCCCAGGGGCCCAGTGGTTTTTATAAGGGGCCAAAGCCAATGGCTGCAGAGTAAAAAGCTTCCTCAAGAAAAGCTGGCTTCTTGTTCTGCCCCATCTACACTGCACCCCTTACTCTGCCCTAGATCCTGCTCCCACCCTTCTCAGTCCGTACTGCCATGTTCTGTCCCACCAGGCTTCCTCACTGGTAGGCCTCCTTCCTGTTTTCTACACCCTCCCCTCAGACTTCCTGCTGCCATTCTCCAGGTGCATATATCTTTCCAACTCAGCAACCCCCCCCCCCCCCTTTGCTTTCCATCTAGAGGAAGGAGGTGTGTGGAAGAGAAGAGGTGGGACTCAGCTAAGGGGGGTGGGGACATGGTGGTGAGTGGGGGTGGAGCTTAAGGTAGACTGGGGCCTGGGCCGGACTATGAGCGAAGCCACAGATAGTAGAGAATTGGCCTGGAATTCCTGTTGGTGGTCCTGGATGCACACACACGGCACGTGCACACGCAGGGTCTCTAGCTGCTGCTTTTTCTGTCCCTACTGACACTGACGTTCCTTACAGTGGATCTTCAGTTTTCCCTGCAAAAAAAGAACAAGAAAATTTATCTGGACTTATCTCAGAATTCCCCCCCCCCCCACCACATTTCCCTCACACACCAAATAGCAGAGGCTCAGATCCAACCCATGTGGGGAAGCTGAAACTCTCTCCATGTTCTGTGCGTGTGTGTGTATGTGAGAAAACATATACAATATGTTCTTTGGTGAAATTTGAATTTTCCCTTCAGTAGGAAGTGATCTTGTGAATTTCTTTTAAGAACTTGTGATATAAAGTTTCAAAGATTTATATCCATCAGGTACTTGTGAAAGCTTCAAGGCTATGGTCACTCCCAGTCTCCTGTGATTGACAGGTCTGGTATCTGTCTCCAGGGAGATCAAGTGGGAGTAAAATCCATTGTAATGGATCTGTGAATTCTCCCACTAGAAGAGGGGAAATTTTGCAGTAGACTCTGATGCATTTTTTCCTATTTTTCATATATGTTTTGGGTTACTTTGTAGTATATACCAAGCACTGAGCTGAAAATGGAAATTTCAGAGTGTGGTAGAGATTTCACTCATGGTTGCTCTGAAGAGTTGGAGAGGAGATTTAAAAACAATCTGGCAGAAATATCACGCCTTCATGTTTTAGTTTCACTAAGGCACCTATAAAAAGAAATGTTACATTCTTGGTAAATATGATTTGTGAGCTGACGGGTCGTCTTTTGTATCTGAGATAGTGTGCTTTAGCAAGCTTCCATGTTCTTGATCAACGTGTTCGTTTTCGTCTACCTAAAGGTTGTTTTTGAGGGATAGCAGTGCCAAACCCATAAAAAATCTTCCTGAATAAAAATAGTCTGGAGAGAATCTTTGAATGTTCCTTTTGGAATTTGAGCTAGCTGAGATGGCTCACAGCCATATGGTCTTGTGTCCCTGAAGAGTTCCCTAATGTGTCCTTATTTCTTCTTTGTTAATGGTTTCAGATCAGTGTGACTGTTTAACCCACTCCAGCACTCTTCAGTGGGCACTGGTTAACAGTTCAGTGCAGTGAAATGAGAATACCATAGCTATGCCTTCAAATGCTGTACAGTACGGCAGCTAATTAAAATGTAAGTGGAAAGGGAAACAGGAATAATACAAACTTTCTTTTTGTTATGAAATACTTACACTGCTTGAGTGATGTATGAACCACTATGTACTTACACTTCATATCAGAGATCCTTTACCTAGGTACAGTATCAGTGGATAGAGCAACTCCACTGTATTATCGTACACATAAAAATTAAATGCTCTGTTAGTGATTTGCAAACCCTTTTTCCTGGGACCCCATCTGAAAGTATTTCAGGCCGTGAGGACATCCCCTCCCCAACTGACAACTTCTCTGTGCCATGCCACCTTTACTTCTGTGCTGCTGAACAGCACTGTCTTCAGACCACCTGGCTAGCAGCCACTGCTCTATGGCCACCCAGCTTTGAAGGGCGCCAGCTGTCAACCATGCATGGGCTGACAGCCACAGCCATGGCTTGTGCAGGAACTAATAGCTTGTGACCCTTGTAATAATCTTGTCACCTCTTGAAGGGTTCCGACCCCCAGTTTGAGAACCCCTTGGCTAGATCCTAAGGTCTGATGGGATAGAGTGCTAAATCCTTGGCTGATTACGCTGTCTTCCACTGCAATCTTGATCGAGTTCAAGGAGAAAATCCCATGGCACTAAGAAATCCAAACACTGTGACAGATGCTAGCCACATCTTCATCTTGATTGCTGGGATAGTCAGTAATCTCTCCAGCACCCTCTTCTTTATCTTTCTCATAGCCAGTCAACGCTGTTTGAGTTGGCAGAGGAGTTAGGCAGGTGCTCCTCCCAGGGGGTCGTATGCACTAGTTACACAGCAAAACTTGTTCAGGAGTAAAGAATGGAGTGAGTGTCTCTAAGAAATGGTACAAATCATTGTGTTAACTCAGCACAGTTGTATGAGGAATTTTTTTATGGTATTGTACAGTGAATTACACAAGGCTAAAGAATGTGGTAGTGAGGTTTGGGTAGATTGGAATTACATTTTTTGTGCATTTTGTCTGTTTTAGTTATCTTAGCTTCATCTCTCTGAATTATGGTTACGAAGGTAGAGCAGTAATACTGGTAAGAATGGTGAAAGTTCTGTCATAGAAAATGAAAAACTATTCAATTACAAAGCCTGCTTATCTGTGAAAAAAGAGTAAACCTGTCTAAGAAATAAATTGCATTTGGTCTAACCAGTCTCTTTCTAGCAAACACTTTAAACTACCTGATAAAGACATTAATTTGGAGAAAATTATACTGTTTGCTACTGTATTAAGAAGTTATCACATCCCAGCTTCTCAACTTCAGCTGGTTAACTGATGACAGAATTATACAGAGCTTCCTGCTTTGTTGAGAACATGGCTTTTAAGCAGCATGTTCCAGAAGTCCTCCTCTTTCAGTCTTCAGTTGTTTTAGGTGAAGGATGGGTATGAAAGAAGGCGGCTTAACTGGAAGAAAGGACATGAACAATTTCCAAAGGGGTGGCCATGTTAGTCTGGTTCAGCAAAACAAACAAGCAGTCTTGTGGCACTTTTAACATATCTATTTATTGCATAATAATTAATAAATTTGTGCCACAGGACTCCTTGTTTGGTTTTTTTTTCATGTGAATGATGTATTGGTTGCCCAGTGCAGGCATGAATGTTCTGTTATTGCTGTTAATTTTATGGCTTTAAAATTGCTATGCACAGCGGTCTTTCAGGTGTAAGATTTGGAGGGGCTGCAGGGAAGACAAGAATCCTGTTCAGAAGTGTAAAATAGGCCTTGGCTTACTGACAGCCCCTGTTATTTAGCTGTAGTGTACAGTCCTGTTTTATTGCTGTACTAAGCTGATGTCTAAGATGTACCAGAAAGAGTGCAGCAATTAGAAACTTCTTGCTTTTTCCTTTATTGTCAGTGTTCTAAATGGGTTCTGCATCACCCTTTTTTTTATTGAGGCCAGGTCAAGGCAGGGGCTATAGGGGCTGAAGCCCTGGGCTCCAGTCCCTAGTCCTTGCCTGATCTGGCCATCTTTCTCAGCACCGGCAGGACTTGGGGTGCTGGGAGGGCCCCTGCCCTGCCAGCAGTGGGGACTGGGGCCTGGAGCCTTGAGGGAGGGATGAGTCACAGTGTGTTCACTCTGCTTTCAGGACCTAGGGCAGACCAAGTGAGAGTGGGAGAGTAGCCTCTGGCCCCAGAGCCCCTCCCCTCAGCGCCAGCCCACCCTCCAACCACTGTGATAGGGGCTTGGGTCTCCTGGCTGAGGGGAGCAGGCTGAGGGGCAGGGGGGTCCACAGCGGTGGGCAGCCCAGGGCCCCTTAATCTGGTCCTGCTTTTGTTTACCTTGAGTCGTTTACCTTGAATTGTGACAAAGGTATAACCCTGTTTAACTGAATTTTACAGCCCATTGCAATTTGAGTGAAATATACAGACATTTTCCTAGTTGTCCCTTCATGACCTTGGTACCAAAATTACATCTGAGCTTAAGCAGAGATCTAAAAAAATGTCTTGCACATAGGCATGACAGTTTTGATAGTTATCATATCAAAGGATATATTCTGAGTTAGGCTCTTATGAAGGAACATGTGATTGCTCACAAAAGATGCAGGCGTGCTGTTGGAAAACTAGCATGTATGTTATACTACACTAAACAGTTTCTGACCCCGCCTTAGAGTATTTTAATACAATCTTGTTGAAGGCAAACAGCAAAACAGAATAGAGATTTGTGTTCCTTCTGGTTAGATTTTCCTATTTGTCATCAAGACCCCATGTAATCTGCTGCACAGTGGGACCAAATTCCATGGCAAAAGCTAAACTCCATGGCGGCAGTAATTTACACCATGAAATATCCTTCATTCTCTTCCCTTGCATGTGCTCAATGCGTAATGGCTGAAGATGCCTACTGATGTAAATTTTACTGGTTTTTAAAATTTTGAGGCTAGGATTTCTACTCTGTTCTCCAGGTGGCCTGGCTCCTTGTGACATTGCCAATAGTACTTAGGATGCCCATGTGCGCCAAGGAAGGCAGGAGCATGTAAATCATGGCAGTTTGTCATCTTGGGCCTTGGTTGGCTTCTTCTCTAGCCCAGGGGTTCTTAACCTCTTCTACCTTGCAATAGGGCTGCCAGCCATGCATATACACTGATGCCCCCCACTTACAGGGCGACTGCTGCTGAGGCTCCCCCACCACTTAAAAGTGGCCTTTACCACAGAAGAAATTCTGCCTCAGCAGTCAGATTTGGTGGCAGGAGGCTTGAGCATCAGCCCCTGCTGCTGTGAAACAGAGTGGAGCCAGATTTGGCAGTGACTCCAGGGAGAGAGGCAGCTGCTTGAGAGTTTAGCTGAAGCTCTTAAAGGGCCAGCAGCATGGAATCAGCCTGCCACCACAGCTCTGCTTAGTGAAGGGGTGCTTTCTGTGGCAGGCTGATTTCATGAGGCACGCTCAGTTGCTGTGCCCCATCTCACTTTTTTGTGTCATGTCACAGCAGTTGAGAACTGCTATTCTAAGCACTCACTTCACCAGCTTGCACTTCTGGCTTCCTGTGCATCCTGACTGGCAAGTGGCACCCAGCTTTAATTTTCTGGTACCTTGCAGTTTGACTTCATAGAGCATGCAGGGGAACACAGACAGTAAGCTAATTAATTTCCCCTGGGTAGAAAAACTAGAACGCAGAGCAGGAAGGTCCAAGTATGGCAGAGAGACAGAAAACAAATCGTTCTGTGCCTAAATGATGAATTCTGTAGACTACAGTAGACTCTGACTGAGTGCAATGGTGGGCAGATCATGCGTCTCAGGTGTGGTTTCAGGCTCTTTGAAGACTCAGGCAGGCATTGCTGTATTGATTTAACACTGGGTTCATATTTTTAAGCTTATCTTTAGTGCTAGAAGATTTAGAACATTACTTTAAATAGAAGTTGACCCTAAATTTTGGAGTATAGTTCTTTGACACGTGCAACAATGCAAGGCTTTGCTTTTGGCTTTTATGTAGTATCCAGATAGCAACTTAGAAAATTCCTCAGTGTAAGGTTGAAGTTGTTCTCAGCATCCAGTTTGTAGGAGATCATACTTTCTGAAGGTAAATTGATAAGCTTCTCTGACCCTCAGGCTCAGAAGTGAACACACTATAAATCTTAGCCTCTTTCAGCAGTTTATCCTTATATAAATAACCTGAGAGTCTACCCTGCTTTTAAGTATCTTTGGGGTTTGTATAACATATGTATCTAAACACTTCCCAGGTAAATCACCTATATTTTGTGAGGTCATTAGACTAGGCAATTTCCTTTTTTGCCTTCCCTGGAAAGAAGGCTTTGCTTGGAATATTAATCTTTTATTTTGTTTACTCTCCCCTTTCAGTCTGGCTAGTTTGTCAAAGAGGAGGAGAGTTCTTTGTAATTGATTAGACCCTGGCTTTATCTTTACCTTCTTTAATAGACGATTCCACAATCAAATGTCTATAAACTATAGTTTGGTCAAACTCTTGTACATTTCATAACAGGTGTTTTTTATGCTGCACTGTACCAGAAGAACATTAGCTGTGTTGGTGAGTCCTGGAAAGGGAGTCAGTTGCTGATGTAGTGGGTCCTGATCAAATGGTTGACCTTGAACAGGATTTAAGGCCTCAAATTAGCAATTGAAATAGACTGAAAATCCATGGAAGTGATGGAGAACAGGGGTTGTATTCTGAGTTGCCCATTCTGCTGAGGAGTGGAGTTAGTGTAGTGTGCAGGAGCTGTAGCCTGGCATTGTTGTTTGAGTTTCTGACAGTGAGTTACTGTAAACCAGGCTGGGATAATGATAACACAGCTATGCCTTTGGAAATCGGGATAATGAAAACTTGTCACTTTAGCTAGACCCACATCACAGCTGAAGGGGTGATGTTTCATAGTACGTGGGAGATGGAAGGATGCGTGCATTATCATGGATGCTAGTTTGGCTTCTAGGTCAGCGGTTCTCAACCACATACCTCTAGAGCAGGGGTGCCCAAAGTGAAGCCCACAGCCCAGAAATGTCTTTTCTGCAGCCTGCGATGAGTTTCTTGACAAAAGTATGCAAATACAAAATTTATATAGACATGTCTATAGACACACGCTGCAGGGAAGAAGCCAGGGCCATGGCCCATGTTGTCTGACGGGCCAAAAAAGCACTGCACTGAGCTGCAGCGGCTGGCCCGTCCAATCTCCTCCCCCTCAGGCAGAGATGGCTGCAGCTGTGTGGCAACTTTGGGCTGGATGTCAGCGAGGAAGTCGTGTGGTGCATGCCGGGGATGGCGACAGGTGGGGAGGGGGAGGGAAGGAGCTGATTCAAACTGGGCTCTTGGCTGCAGCCCTAAAAGTCCCACTGGAGGGATCCAGTACTGCTTCCAGGCCCCCCAGTTTAGATTGAGGTGGCCTGAACAGCCCTATTGTGCCTTGCTGCACCTGTCTCTTTGCTGGTTAGGTCCCGGGGAGCTCAGGGAGCCCAGAACAGTTCCAACACGCAGACACAGATGATTGCTGGAAAAACCCAGCTGCATATGTCACACAGTCAAAATTAGGTATGCCTTTTGTGTTGTAATAATATACAACTATATCATGTATAGTGCAAAAAGAACTGGTTTGGGAGTTTTGCGGCCCATTGGCTTGCACCAGTCAGGCTCTGCAGCCCCCATGTATGAAAACTTTGGGCACCCCTGCTCTAGGGATATGCAAAGGTCTTGGGGGTGTATTAAAAGAACTTATCTAGCTATTCGCTTAATTTTACTATAGGCAGTGATTTTTCTTTATTCTGTTCTATATACTTTGCGCTGAAATGTAAATACATTACTTGTATTTCAGTCAATTTGTAATTCTATGGTAGAAATGGGAGAGCCATTTTTCAGTAATTATGTGCTGTGACACTTGTACTTTTATGTCTAATTTTGTAAGCAAGTAGGTTTTAAGTGAGGTGTAACTTGGGGTACTCAAGACAAATCAGAGTCCTGAAAGGGGTGCAGTAGTCTGGAAAGATTGAGAACCACTGTCCAATGTTAAATGCAGAATTGAACATTGAACATAACCTGGGTTTATTCAGTTCTGCTTCACACTGTTTAGGACAGATGAGTGGAGTGGGAGAGCAGTGATCTGATGACTACTTTGGTGTTTCTTCCTTCCATCTAGCATCATACTGATTTTCTCTTGTTTAAGACTGAGCATAGTCTTGTTGGAAATGTTTGTGTTGCTGGAAAATGGATTAGATGCAGGCTTTGTGTTGAGTGTTTAATCCTTTCTTTTGGATGCTCTATTCATGCTCTCTTTTGTTACATTTTCTGTGTTTTGATTGCTAATGCAGTATTCAGGTACTGTAAATTTTTTTTATTTGTTAAGGCCATTGCCTTTGCACATGGTTAAGTCTCAATGTTTTTATTTTTCAAAAATGAATAGGTTTAACTATAGCTTTATTTCTTTAAAAGTCATGGAGTCTATGGGGGGATTATATGAAATAACTCTTCCATAACTGTAGGTTGTATACATCTTGAATTAAATCGTATATCTCAGAATTACTTTTTACCTCTTTGGTGCCCAGGGCTGCCTTAGTGTGAGCTTTTAGAGCTCCCCAAAACAATGAGTTTTTGGAGCACCCGAGGACTGCATAAGCTGCAAACCTGCTTTGGTAATACAATGAGGATACAAACTCATTTGGCTTCCATTTGAATTAGAAGACAAAAACATCTGCTTGCTTTCAAAAGACTTCTGTCCCTCTTTCCTCCCCTTCACTGTGGAAACAGTCTTGCCTCAAATGCCATCTCTCTTCAAGACTAACCAGGATTTAAAAAATGTATAAACCACCAGAGAAGTATAGAAGAGATAAATGAGGAAATATAAGCCAATGAGGTTCAGTGAAAAAGACCTGTAGAGAAGCCCTGTTGCTGGAAGAGAGAAGGTTCTGGGATTTTAAGACATTAATGCTGGGTCACACTTTGTCACTATATTTCGTATTAGCTTCTGACTAGTTCCATGTCTTTTAAACTTGGAGTTCTGTTTCCCCTCATGCATCTGATGAAGTAGGTTGGAGCCTACAAAAGCTTATGCCTGGAAAAATCTGTTAAGCTGCCAACAGGACTCTTGTTGTTTTTGCTGTATGCAGACTAACACGGGTACCCCTCTGGAAATTTATTTTCCCTTTAGTTGCTGGAAGGGAATGCTTTTTGCTCATTCTGCCTTCTCCATAGCCTGCTGGGTGCCATCAGTAAATAGGAGGGACTTCTATCCTTCTTCAGCCTGTTATTTGCATCCTCCTCTCTATATCTTCAGTGCCTGCCTTTGCAATTGACTTGTTAATTTTGCTGTGCTGTTGCTTGGAAGAGTAATGAGTAACTTCAAAGGTACTGGAGCCGGCACCAGACTTGTGAAGATTACACCAGAACATTCATGCCTGGAATGCCCTTCAAAACCATAAGAGGTGGAAATTAAATCTAGGAGGAAAAAATGCTTAAATTCTGTAGAAACTGATGGTAAGTCACTCAGGTGGTCAAGCTTCCTATTTTTCTGGGCCTAGTCAATCTCTCATCCCTTGTTCCAGCCTGAAGTGGTCAGTCTCGGTCTCTCTCTCTCTCTTTTTGCTGTACAAACATTTTCAAATGGGATTTCCTTAATCCTTGAACTGGAAACTAGTGCAAGCAATAACTTTAGTATCCTTCATTAGCATTAATTCATTTGTCATTCTCTTCTGGAGATGTTGTTTAAAGTCTTGCTGTTACAAGTGAACATGAATGTTGTGATGGTA
Source organism: Podocnemis expansa (assembly GCA_007922195.1). Classification (NCBI taxonomy): domain Eukaryota; kingdom Metazoa; phylum Chordata; order Testudines; family Podocnemididae; genus Podocnemis; species Podocnemis expansa. The sequence goes on along the minus strand of ML682061.1, from coordinate 1,363,329 downwards.
ACTTCTGTTTGAGGTGGAACAGTGGTGAAGGGCGCTGTGAAGCAGTACAGAGTCCTTCATCCCTCATTTGCCTGACCACCCAATTCATGCTCCAAGAGGTAGCAAGTACTGTGAATTCTTGTGATTTTGTTTTCTTGGTGTGGCATACTTTTGTGTTTTACGCACGTTAGGCGTATGGGCTATGTTTTAAGCATGTTCTCATAATCAGTACGACGTTGGTTGTTTCTGTTTAATGTCTGTGTTTCATTACTTCCTATTCCTTGTAAGTACTACCTAGGAACTAAATCCAGCTGTTTTCAAAAAATAAATATTACTGCTTCAGAAACAGAAGTCAGTCGTTTTATTACAGCAGCTAGTGAATTAGACACTTCCCACTGTTTGTAAAAGCACAGCTCCCCCAACTGATTCTCCCAGCCCCTTCCTATAAAGAGAATATTGTAAAAGGCTAGCTTGTTAGTTGGCCACTGCTCCTGCATATTTATCTTGCAGTGAGATCATTAATGCTTACTTCTGTGAAATAATCTTTTTGCACCTTGGTTTATTATTTAGAAGACACTATAAAAGCTGTCAATTAGTGGGTTGTGCAGATTAAAGCTGAAGTCATGCTTTTGGCTGTGACTGCTCAAAAAAATGCATGTTTTGCTTCGAAGAGCTGTTTGAGATTTCAGACTCGTAATCTCACACAGGTGCCTGCTAAAGAGCTCATAATAACTGGATGACCAGTGCCTGATTTCTGGTAGCAATACCTTACTTGCTTCTTACTGATCTGAATTAGACAGTTATGATCCAGACAAGCACACGCAGATTAATGCAGGCTCATGTCCTCTGCCAAGCCTGTCACAGGCAAATTTCAGGTGGGATATTGTACTCTGTCAAGATGGTCTCTTGGGCAATAATGCACCTGCTAGTAAATGAGGTTGTGTTGTCTTAACTATTTAAAAGCTCATTAAAGTAGCCCTTCTCCTTTGCAGTCTTTTCTTTTCTTGCCTTGGCTAACCATCTAACTGGACTTCTATGAAGAAAATCACGATCATACCAATTATTATTATAATGTTATTAATGTGTGTGTTTTTACTGTGTACTACTAAATGGCTCTTTGGTTACTCCTGGTGAGTGATGTTCACTTTCGTTGATGCAATCTACTCCAGTCCTTGAACAGTTTGTTAGACTTCTTTACTATTTAGATAATACAGAAAGGTTAAGAAGGTAGCAAACCAGCTTAACTAAGAGCTTGTTCATACTTAAAACACTACAGTGGTTCTGCTGCAGTGCTTCAGTGTAAACACTGCCTATGCTGATGGTAGGGATTCTTCCATCGGCATAAGTAATCTGCCTCTTATGGAGGTGGTAGGTCAGTAGTAGAATTTTTCTAGCAGCTGAATGTCATCTATGCAGGAGCTTAAGTCATCTTGCCTATGTCGCTCAGGGATGTGGATTTTTCACACCCCTGACCAATATAACTAAGCCAACTCAAATTGTCTAATGTAGACCAGGTCTAAGTAAATAAAACCAGATGGTTTTGGATTTCATAATGAGGTGATTAAATTGCTGCTGAAAGAATTGGCAAATTCTACTTGATTTCACTTGAATTTTTTCTGTACTCTGAGTGAAGCAGTGAGTAAATCTCAATGTTGTTTACCATGCTCCTAAAACCTGAATGGTCCAGACTATTCATTGTCTGCTAAAAGAAATGTCGCTACAGCTGTATCTTTCAAAATGTGATGAGAAGAATTATCATCACATGACAGGAGTGGTTTCTGAAAACTTACCCCCTGCTATTGTAAAATCAGATTCTAAATATCTTGTGACCTTGAATCATGTCTCCCAGATACTTAATTCTTTGTTTAAACAAAGCTATTTTCTAAAGCACTAGCAGGCGTTAATGGAAAGTCTGTAGGAGAAGCTAATGACCCTGATCCTTTTAGGGTTTATCTGTTTATTTCAGTAAATAACTTATGCCATAGTAAGCAGCATAGCACTTGTTGAAAATATTTTCTGACAGTTTTTCTTAGAGATCACATAGAAGCCAAAAAAAAAAAAAAAAAGCATTTGGTTTCATGTGTGAAAATAATAGGTTTGTTCCTAATAGCTTTTGTTCTGGGTTTTTTGTTTGTTTGTTTGTTTGTTTTTGACTTGGCACAAACATTCAAGTTTCTTAAGCAGGTGAATGTCTTTAGTCACCAAAAAATTTCTGTAGAGGCACTTTACTGCTTTGTGACCTCAGCAGTGAACTTACTACTTTGGTGTCTTTTAAATACGGTGCAGCCGAGTCATGAGATTAGTGCTAAAATGAGCAATTGGTTTAAAATTTGCAAAAAGGTGCAAAATGTTATGTCTGTTATTTGCAGTCCTTCAGACCCATTTCTGCTCACTGTTACTGCTTTTTCAAATGAAGATCTTTATCTGAGATGTTTAAAATAAGCCCTGGAACTTGACTGACAAATTCTGCTCATCTGCTGAAGGAAATATTAGCTGCTCTATCAAAATGCTAGAAGTAAATCCCATTGTTGCTTCTTCCCTCACAGTTGTCTTCCTTTCCAGATAACATAAAACAATTAGACACACTGCAAGCCCACACAGAGATGGAAAGTTGTATTCTATGAAAAATTATACCAGGGCTGGTTGAAACTTGGCATTTCCATTTTGTGCAAAGTGTCAACATTTCAAAACTTGTTCTTTCTGAATCAGATTTTAAAATTATCTTTGAAATTTCTTGCAAAATTGATATGTCAAAGAAAAAAAGATTTAGAGACCTGTTTTGAATAAACTTAGAAATTTCATTTTAAAGTAAAATGTTTTATTTTGAAATGTATTTGGTGTATATATTTCAGAACTGATGCATAATATGTGCTCATGATATGATGTCATATGACATAGCTAAAATATTTCACTTTTTATTCCTCCTTTGCCAAAAAAATAAGGGCAGCTACTTAAGGTGTTTTGTTCTGTACTTACTAAAAGGCAGCTGCTACATCAGTACAGATTGAGACATTCTAAGCAGCTGCCTTTAATTTTTTTCAAAAAATAAAAATATTTTGACTGTTGTGGTAACTAGTCAGTAGTAGCATAGAATGATATATAATAAAATATGAAAAGAAACATATTTAAAAACAGTTTTCATTTCAAAACCATTTTAAACTTCTTTCCCAGAATTTTCCAAAATGAAGAAGTCTGTTTTGAGAAAATGTGTTATTGCAGGAAACATAATCAAAATTATTGTTTTGCCCCCAAAAAAACAAACCAAAACAAACCAAAAAAACCCCCCCAAAAGTTCAGTTGGGTCAAAACAGCATTTTCTGATGGAAAACTCTGATAAAATATTCCAACCAACTCTAGTCCAGAGACTGACCTGATTGTTTCACAAGTTTATTTTAAATATGTAAATAAATTTGTTGGATATATAAATATAAATTCAAAACCATATATATCATTTATGTGGGGAGATCAGCATATTAATACTACATAAAAACAATCATGTAATCATTGGGTGACTAGGATGTTTCTTTTAAAAAACCATTTCAAGGAAAGGAGCTTTCAGTATTGTTTACTTTTTGTCTGATCTTAAATACAAAAGCTCATTTCCATCTTTAGGATGGTGGGGATAGTTCATATTATTAAGGCTGAGAGTGTACTGATGTTTATCCTTTGCTACATAACTGGAGTTACCATGTATCCTAGGACTTGGCTACACAAAGAATTAGTTCATGGTAAACAGGGTGGTTAACACTACCCTGCACTCACCTGCAATGAAATAATTGTCCACCTAGACCTTGCTGGCTCATGTTAACAGTTCAGTAATGAGTAATTTAGCCCTCTTTGAAATGGGGTTGATCAGAGCACACTAATGAACTGTTAATATGTGTCAACAGAGCCCTCATGGTTAGTTTACAGTAGGATAGCATGGCTAGACTGACAGCCTAGCTTGCTGTGAACTAAACATTCATGTACACAAGCTCCTAGAAGCCTCCATTATCGACATCTGGTTAAATTTTCCTTCCATGTTCTGGATCATAAAAGCACCAGTTTGTGTGCTGGTATACTCCATATTCTTAAAACACATGTAGAACATTACAGAACAATTTTAGTGAGTTGCTTGATGACATTTATGTGTATTTATGGTGATACTCAATTTTGGTACTCTGCTGACTTTATAGTCCTTCCTATCTAGTAGTTAAACCTTTACAGAGTATTCTGTGTGTCAGTCAGGAGACTGTGTTCTGTTGCCCTTCAACAGTTCGATATGTTATAAAGCCTTGGATGGCCTTGCTACTCAACTATTTAATGCGTTTTTTCAGTTAATTTAATGTAGCAGTAGAGAGAAACACTGTCTCTACTAGAGGCTTTTCTTTCATAACCTTTTTAGTAATGTGGCCCAATATGCCTGACTTGCCATTTCAAGTCCCCCCAAGCCCCCGCACACCATCATTCACTCATTGATTCAGCCAGAGGCACAAGAACTTCATCAGACAAGCTGGATAGAAAGGACCTCCATTCCTGTTATCCACTGGTGCTTTCTCTAGTGGGGCCATCCTAGTCTAATAGTGGTCCAGTCCCCTCAAATGATGTGTTGCTAAGAATGCCTCTCTTCCCTTTTTAGTGCACACAATCAGCGCTCTTGCATTCCAGTTCTTCAAATAGAGATTAAAGAGACTCCAGTGCCCAGCAGAATTGTCCCAGTTGCTCTCTGAAGGATCAGGAATAGTTAGTGCAATCTCAGAAGAGCACTAACGTACCACCTCTTAGCATCCCTTAACCATAGGAAATAAAGCCTTCATTTCCTCTCCTCTACAAGTCAGGAGGTGGTTTTTGTTGGCTGGGGTTCTGTGACCACACCAATTAGCAAGAACCACTTTGTTATCCCTTCCTATTGCCAAAAGGGTAAATTGTTAGTGCTTTACAAGCCAAACACCACAAATCCTGCTGTAATTCTCCTTGGTCTAGTTCCTCTTTCCTCCTCTGTGGACGTGTTGATGTTTGCAAAAATAGGAGTTTCAGGTTTCTCCTCTCCCTCCTGGCAATCTTGTTGTTTTTTGTTTTTTGTTTTTTTTGGGGGGTGCTGTTTCAGCGCAGTGTCTTAGGTAAAGAGTCTGCATCCATGATACATATCACTACATGTGAGTTGAAGTTAAAAAACCAGGGAGTTACATGGCACTTTTAAAGACTAGCAATTCTATTTATCATATAAGCTTTTGTGAATATAATCTTCTTCAGATACATGAAATGGAGACTGCAATATGCAGAGAAAGGTGAGTCACAAGGTCAATTCAGACAGTTCCAAAAGAGTAGGCTGTTAGGCTTTTTCGGCAAACCAAATGAGTTGTCTTGATTCAAACAGAGTGGAAGTACACTCTGCAACAGGAATAAATGAAAAGGTGAGAATGTTTAAAAAAAAAAAAAAAAAAAAAAAAAAAAAAGGCTGATTACTTTTTGTCTTGAGTTAGCCGTTCCAAGTCCCTATTCAGACCTAATATGGTGGGGTCAAGTTTGTATATGAATTGCATCTCAGCAGTTTCATGCTGGACCCTGTATTTTGAAGTCATCTTACAGGGAAGTTAGTGTTTTCTTACTGGTTTTTGAATGCTACTATTCTTGATATCCCTCTGAAGAGAGTTGTAAAGTTTCTTTAACTGAATTGCAAGGCATTTTTCTCTTCTATAAAGTACAACTGAAGATCACCAAAGCTTACAAACAGATTTTCTCAGGGAGATGCAAGTTCCTGTTTTCCTTACTGTGTAGCTTAGCTGGAAATCTGCTAGTGTTAGGAATGCAGAGGCCACTAGTAGGTTGTTTTGTTTTTGTTTTTTTTGTCTGTTTTTTTCCTTCCTTCTTTAGACTGCAAGACCTGCGGTTCATCAGATCGGTTCTGTGAGAAGCTTCCCTGTCCTTGTGCCATGGTGATGAATGGGAAAATGCCTCTAATGGAACTGACTTAATCATGCTTTTTTAAATAAAATCTGTAATTTGTTTGGAGTTGGCAGTTCACGTCCAAGTCACAAAAGAGTTGAATCAGGTTTGAGACCAAAAAGCATAGACATGATTACAGCCATTTCTAAGCTCCAATGTCTTCTAAATTTCACTATTCCCATGCAGTAAAAGTAAATGGATTAAACTATAAGAAGCCAGTTTGGCTAGCTTACACTTGTTGACAAAAATGAAGGTGAAACTTCGGGATAGATTTTTCTCATAACTAAAACCTGTACAAAGCCTATATTCCAAACAAGAAAATAGTTTAGTAGCCACTCAGATAAAGGTGGTAGGGACTGCCACTGTAACATCCTGTAGAATAGGATTCAGCCTATACTGTGTTGATGGCTACTTGCTGTAAAAATGCTGGTGACTTTATCTTAGGGTGCCAATTTACTTCATAATACATCTTTATAATCCTGTGAAGAGGCTCTCTCCATTTAAATAGTATTGAAATGCTCACAAAATGTTGGACTTTTGGAGAGGCTAATGATGGCCTATGCAGAGCGCCTAAACTAACATATTGGCCCCAATGCTAGGTGAAGAAAGCATTCTTTAGAAGTCAAATACTCTCTTCCAGAAGAAAAGTGTCAGTATCAGCTGGGCACAGAAATTGAGGATAAACTGATATAAAGGACAGTTTGTCTAGAATATGACAGGATAAAAGCATATAAAATTGACAATTACATAATCAAACTGGTTCTGTAACAGAATTTTTTAAATTATTTAGAATGAAGTTATACCACAGTGGTGTGTTGAGGTGGACCTAGTGCTCTAAGCATCAAAGAAGTAATACCTATACAGGGCTTCATTTACCTTGATAGGTGAACTTGTGCACTGAGCTGAAACAAGGAGATAATTTTAAGCTTTGAGATATGGACTTTGTCAGCAATGCCATAGGTCATAGAAGTATACGGCTAGGTTACCGATGCTTTCCACAATTTTCATCTATACTGTTTGTTTTTAATGTTATGGTTTCCTTTTACTTCAGTAACTTGCAATGAGATCTAGTCGTAGTTTTGACAGTGGGAATTAGACTTTGTGCATTGTTGTGGACAGTCATTGATAGCTAGAACAGGGAGATGTGGTCTTCATCTTTGGGACATGGAATTAGAAGTGAGTAACAGCTGAAATACAAGTTAGTCATGTATTTGCCGCTTTGTGATGGAGATGGTACTAGTGAAAGTGATTCTGTGTCTGTAGCGAAGGATGAACATTCTCCAAGTATTGCTTGCAGTTGCACCATTTCAGTAGATCACCTCTGAGCCAGAAGTCCATTGGTGGTGAAAAGTCAATATTGACAAAGGCATTGAGACAGCTAGAAGAGGAATTGTAGATGAACTTTTATGCTTTCCATTCTGGAATATGCTCTTTGTTTGACCCATGGAGACAGAATATTAAAGCTTGCCCCCAATAAGAAACCATACTTTTGAGGTTTTTCGTTTTAATGGAGGACTTGTCTCTTCTCTCTCTCTGTTCTCAACTGAAAGAAGGAAATTGTTGTTAGGTTCCAGGGAGGGACACCTATTTTTTATGGTGTATTTAAATTTCAAAAAACAATGCATTGGTTACAGAAACCCTGCTCAGTGGCCTAAGTGTGTGTGACTTGCCAAAGCAAAGACCCCAGAAGAAGTCATACTTTGTTAATTTTCAAGAAAAGTGTATCTATCATTCTAAGACTTACAATACCAAAGCAGAAGTTTTAATGACTTTTAATGAGTTTCAGTGGTTTTCAAAGAGTCAGTGGAATAAAAATATCACAATCTAAAAAGTACATATACAGCAACTCAGAAAATAACATTCCTCCCAAAATAATTGTTGGTTTTTTTAATTTTAGTGGGAAGACCCAGTATTTTACAAAAGGAAAAATATCCCCTCATGCAGAAAACAAAAACTGATTTATATTCTGGAATAAACAAATTTTAATATTGTAAGATACCAAAGGCAGAGGGCGGTAAGAGGAAGTAAGCTTCAGAGTTCTTCAGGCTTTGTTTCCTCTAGACTAGCTGGGATTACAACAGGGCAGTTGGGGGCACCTGAGACCAATTAAGACCCAGCCAAGTGCCTGATTAAAAACCTCTCTGCTCCAGAAAGACAGGGCACCAGCTGGAGGTGGAGCAGGAGAGGTGCTCAACTGCATAGCAGAGCAGAGGGGAGCTTCCCTGAAGGTACTGGGTCCCAGAAGAGGGAGACCTTTTTCAAGGAGGACTGAGATACTCCCCAGGCACAATGACCTGCCTAAGGAAGCCCTGCTCAGGCACTGGTGAAGTAGGATACTAGAAGCTAAAAGAGCAGAGGGCTGTAGGAGAGTGGAAATTAGATCAGGGTAAAATATTGCAGCTGTGAGTATGGCTCCCACAGCAAATAGTTGCTATTGTAGGGCTTCTGGGCTGGGGCCCGAAGGAGTGGAATGGCCCAGGGTTCCAACTCCCTCTTTTACCTGCTGGAGAAACCAACCATCACCAGGGAGGTGGGGTACCTGGTGCCCTAAGCTGCAATGAGAGACAAAAGTGCAAGATCCACTAAGTGGAGCTGGTGTGTGGCACACAATCGAAAGTAAGTCTTTATTTCAGACATCCAAATCCACTCCTAAAGAATTTGTGGGTTTTTTTTTTTTTTAAATGCTCTGATACAGATTTTGATAATATCAGTCACAGAATGTGCTGTTCTCCTTCCGTTACAAAAGTTCTGTTGGAAGTAATAAAAATCCAAAATTGCTGAAGATGAAAAGTTCATTTCTAAAATCAAACTTGTTACAATAGTGTAAGTAGTTAGATTTCCAGAAACAGTCATTTTTTCCCCTGTATTGCCAATGACAGTGTCTTCGATGTTGAACTGAAGCAAATGTAATACTTAACTGACAAGAATTTGAATAAAATTCTAAACACCTAATTTGCAAAGGTGGCTCAACCATTTTCCAGCAGATTCCTGAGCTTTATGACATGACTTACTATGTTTTGAATGTAGTTTTTTGCAATGGAGATAGATACTATCCTTAATCATTATACTGTATAAAGTATTAAAACTTTTATGTTGGTATCATAAATCTTAGTCTATTATCCTAAACTAACAAAATGCTATTCTACAGAATTCAAAGTTTCCAGTTAAGAAATTCTAATACAGTTTTAAATTGGGCAGAATGAAATAGGAATAGCTATGTTAGTGGTGTGATTTAAAAAAAAAAAGTGTGTCCTGGCACTGACGATTTTGGTTCTTAAAGCAGTTGCAATTCATGGAGATTGTGAGGGAAAAGAGGGAGGTGCAGGTTTCTCTATGTGCTTTAGGTCTGCAGCACTCAACCTTTCCAGATTACTCAGCCCTTTTTAGGAGTCCGATTTGTCTTGAGTATCCAAAATTTCACCTCAATTACTTGCTTACAAAATCAGACATAAAAATATAAATGTCACAGAATATTACTTAAAAATAGCTTACTCTCTAATTTTACCATATACTTATGCAATAAATCAATTGAAATATAAATATTGCACTTCCATTTCAATGTATAGCATATAGAGCAGTATAAACAAATCACCATCTCTATGAAATTTTAGTTTGTGCTGACTTTTTGCTTGTGCTTATTATTTAGCCTGTTGTAAAACTAGGCAAATATCTAGATGACTTGATGTATTCCCTGGAAAAACCTGTGCAAAACCTCAGGGTGCACATACCCTGGTGGAGAGTCAGTTCTTTAGATATCCCAGAAACATTTTGTATGATAAATTTTCCCGTATTTGATGCCACTCTTTCTGTCATTTTATGAGGCAGTATGAGAACACAAGGAGAGGAATTCTCTCTTTCAGTATTGAAGCACCAAGTTTGAGAGGGCTTCTTTTCAGCTCAACAGAATAATATTGAAACATGACTCCTGAGTGTCTGAAACACTGGAACAGTTTAAAAAACCAAAATAGTGAGAGTGCCAGTAATATCAAAATTCTGGTAGTATGTTTCCATGCAGCAATGTTTAGCAATACAACAGCTGCTCACTGTGATGTCATCCAGAAGATCTAGGGTGCTCCCAAGACCATAGCATTTATTGTGTTTTTTGATAGTTCATAGATTTAGGTAGGTGTAAATGTCTTAGACTCTTTGGCCTTTTCATCTGTTGCCACATCCCAAAAGAGAATATTCATAGTAATTTCTGGTTTGCTGCAGATACATCTCAAGCATGTTCATATGTGTCTGGAGTCAAATCTAGGCCCATTTGCCTTACAAATGTAGTGGTACATAATTGTTGTTGGAGATTGAATTTAGTTTTAAAAAGCACCTCCACTTAGGGAAACTTACTGTTTTGCCAGATAAATCACTTGTGTCTGGATTGGAGTATTCTCATTTAATTCAGGACTAGTCTGTGCAATTTAAAAGTAGGGATCTATTATGAGAAGAGGGTATCTTCCTTGTGAGTTCAGACAAATTCAGCTAGTGAACACTTAGACTTGGGAACTGCTCTTTCTCTTTTTATAGTTCATAAACACTTCGAACCTCTGTTCACTAACATGATTAATTTATGTTTTAGAGCAGGGGTCAGCAACCTTTGCCAACCCCTGTGCCAGCCTCTCTTCTCTCAGACCTCAGCCCATGCAGGTTGGCCCCCTGTGCTGAAAAAAAAATCAGCATCTGCCTAAAAATTCAGTAGTGGCCAAGGGCTAGAGTTGGGGGGGGGGGGGAAGCAAGGAGTCTTGTGGCACTTAAAGACTAACAGATTTATTTATCGCATGAATTTTCATGGGAGAATGTCCTACTTTTTTAACGTTGGCATTATTTTCTGTGCATTTTATGACCATGATTAGTTTCAGCTGACACTTTAAAGAGCTCCTGTATAAGCTTTCTGGGGATTTTTCTAAAATATTTCTTCCTCATAACATGAGGCCTTCTCCGCCAGTACCAAAGGTGAGAACAGATTTTGGAATCTGATTGAGCTAAAATGAGTAACAAGACCATTTCTTTAAAGAACACATGACTTTCATTGATTTAAAGATTATTGCAGACACCTGACATTCTTGCACTTCTTAAAAACTACTGAAGCAAAGTAAATGTTGAAGATGGAGGTGATTATGGATGGAGCACTCTTGTTGAAGGTGCTGAGAACAAGCTTCTGGCAGTTGTATAAATCATTCCATAGATTGGTATTTGAGGTGGCATTGAAAAGACAGATTTGTCCAGAGATATTTGGTTAGTTTAGCTATCCAGATTGTCTAAATCATGGTATCAATTGTCTGCTTCCTCTTCCAGTTTTGAGACAATATACAGAGAAATACACTTGATTAGCAGCGTAGGCATCACTTCCATTTTTAAGATGCCGTCTCGTCTTGTGTGATTCATGGCAAAACATGATTAAGTTGTCACAAGGAATTTAGTCTCTCCAGCCCTTTCCTAATCATCCTTTTCCTTTTCTTTGTCCTTCTCTGGCTGTCAGTGCATTACTGTTGGTTAACATTACTGTTGGTAACAGCTTCTGTTTCAGCCTTCTGTGGATCACTTCAAATTTCAAATTCAAGAAAATGGAACATTTTAGTTATTTTCATCCTGAATATTACAATTTCCTTTCTGTTTACTTTTGATATCTAATGCTGTCACCTTAGTGTTTTGTGAGGTGCATGGACCTGCAAGCCATCACTTAGTCACTGCAATCCTCTTTTTCAGCACATTTTCCTGGTGAGCTGGGACTTTATCCGTAGACTCAGAGGATGAAAACAGTATTGAAAGACTATAGGTTGCTTGTCTCTGTACAGTTTCTTTGTCACAGTCATTGGGTCAAATGGAAGGATGCACAGTTTGTGGATGTATTTTTGCAGATAAGAAATTTGAGCTTAAGCTATGATTTACAAGCAGGTTGCTGCACGCCAAAGGAGGGTTGAGATTTCTAAAGCATACAGCTGTATACTGAATCAAAAGTATAGCAAGAAGAAAACATGCTTGTGGAATGAGGTTACTGGCCTCATTTTTGCCCACATTTAAACTGTGCTGTTACTTTTGAGATATCAATCTTTGTTTTCCTCAGAATGAGCTGTTACAATAGCATCTGGAATTCTTGTTAGCTGTCACCTTTAGCCCCTTCCTGTATTAATCTTAATAGCTTCCTTACTGGCCATCGTGCCCTTTGTAACTGAAGTTTGCTTGTGTAGGGTGGCTTCTTCAGCTTGTATGACAAGGAGTTATATTGTCACATACTTTGCACATTTATGGTGCTATATAAATAGATCTCAACAGTTTAGTTGCCTACATGTAACTAATGGGCCATGGAAAGCATGGTGTGAAGGATAATCACTAAGGCTCAGAAATATATCACGCACATATCAATCAGGAGGGTATATGTCTTTTAGTCAGAGGTTGCAGCAAAAGAGGGTTTGTCAGTGGAAGATATGGTAAGAAGCTTAACTCAACCACCTCATCCCCAGCTGTTGGAAATGAAGAGAGAATGAAATGGAATTCCTGCTAGGGTGACAAATTTGTGCCCTACTCTGGGGGTTCAATCTGTTGAAGTTGCTTCTGGGTAGTGGGTAAATAATTCTAACCCCCCCCCCCATCTGTGACTGCTGAAAAGACGCAATAGCTACTTCTGACTGGGAGTTCCTTTCTTCAGCTTTGACTCCTGGACATGTAAGGGTACACTCTTCTTTATTTTGCCTAAACCTCAGATTTTATGGGGTCAGTGTCGGTAGTGGCTAGCACCTCTGCTTAACATGCAGAAGGTCCTGGGTTCAATTCCCAGGGGGTTGGACTCGATGATCTCACAAGGTCCCTTCCAGCCCTATGATTTGATTTGATTTGATTTGAAACTCCAGTTTCTGCTTTCAACTGCTGCTCATTGCTTTTCAAAGCAGAAGTAAGAAACTGGCATAATTTTTATGAACAGGTTTCTGAGTAGCTTCAGGAAACTGTTAAGTCTGCTTTCCTAACAGTGCTAATTCTGGGGTTTGGATAAGTGCTTTCCCATGTTGCACTAAGCGCTATGAAATCTTATCAGATTTGCTGTTGAGGGAACGGGCTGCATCACAAGTCAACTGAATTCTCTGACTTGTGATGCAGCCCGTTCCTTCAACAGCAAATCTGATAAGATTTCATAGTGCTTAGTTGCGAACTTATCAGTTTCCCCAAGGGATTTGCTTCTCAGAGCCCATGATATCATCATAGGGCAGAACTGTCACTAGGCTAATTTGGCATTTCATTTCTAAAAATTGCCAGACAAGTATTTCAGATTTACTGATAGGATTGCTGTTTGTTAGTGTGCATGAAGTAAAGGATGGCTTTGTACAATTAAGCTGGTGTGCAAAGTAGGTAGGGAAGTCTCCAGAGAAAATTTTGGATGTCCTTACAATTGGAAAATACAAGGGCCTTTATGCTTTGATGGCTTTTCTTTGGAAAGGCTCCTTTAATGCATGTGAAGTTTTTCCTCATGCTTTTTCAGAAGGTCTGTTTCCTTCTATTTCACTGTTAACCCAGTGAAGTGAGAAGCAGCTGGCATGTGTCTAGTACTCAGTGTCTGTCATGGATTAGATTAGAATATTTACTCTGACTTGTAATAAATTTCACAGTTCTCTACTTAACACACATCTGTACTTTCAGTGCAATATATATCTCCAAATTTATATGTTATTTGCTTTCTCTTACTTAACCTTTAACCCCTACTGCTTTTCTTCTCCTTGTATTGTGTCTGTCCACATATAGCAGGAGGGGAGAGAGGGAATCAGACTGGCAGAATCTGGAAGAGTCTGAACTCATCTGTTGTACAAGATTCTGGTTATCTTTCAAAATGGGCTTCAAATTTATCTGTCTCATTCTCATTGAATAGGCCTAACACTTGCTTCTCTTTCTGGTTATTGCTTTCCCAGTTGACAGGATCCTTGTGAAGTTCACTCCTGGCCACAGATTTGTGAATAGCAGTAATGAAAACTGAGAGGGAAACTACAGAAGGGGGGGAAAAAAAAATCTTTTCCTCTTCAACTTGAGAAAGCTCTGAGTAGCTGCAGTGTCACTGAAAATGGTAGTTTAATATCTATGGTGAATGTGACTACACTGCACACTCTTGGAAGCAGCATGTTGTGTATAGGTAGCTACATGCTCCTGTGGAACGGAGGCTCCATCTACACCACACTGTGGCATTAGCTAGGCAAGAAGGTGAAAGACCTCTGGCAGGGGTGACAGGGAGGAAAAGGCCTGGCAGTGAGGAGTTTGTGTAGCATTTCTGCTATTTGCTGTAACCCCCCTTGCTGGAGCCCCCTTGACCCACTGACTCCTTGCTATCAGAGCATTTCTCTGTGCCTTATTTCCCTAAGGGATGAGAATCCTTTCTAGGAGGATGGTTTCCTGCTACACTGAAAGATAAGTGTCCTGTTTGGAAGTCTGCAAGGCAATCCCCTAGTGACTGTCATTTCATGTTTTCCTCAAACATGGGCAGGTTACAAGACAGACAGCCTCACCTTCTTAAGAGTGTCCTTTAGAAGATCTAATCTGAGGAAGTGATGGACAAGTAGTTCTTTGTCATATGTGCCTCTCCTTAAAGACCTATCCTACAATCCACCTCCATCTCCAAAGCTTGGAGATTCCTTAACTTCAGTTAGTGATCCTACATTCTCCTGTTCTTCCCCAAAGTGCATGCCCTAATCTTCCATGTTATAGAAAAGTTCTGAGCTTTGAGTGTTCATGAAGATGCTAGTGTCAACATCATCTGAGAGCACAGGCTGGTGTACTCTTTGATGATCTCTGTGCGTACCTCAGAAGAGAGTATCCCAGTGTATTGTGTGCAGTTCTTCTTTGTAATTCTTAATGCAAAATTTCTAGGAAAGAAAACTGGTACTTGTGAAAACTACCTGACTGTCAAGCCTGGAGAATGAAACTGAAGTGCATTTTTGCATTGTTGGGAAGCTTTTGTTGATGCTGCCACCTGTAGTATATTTATTTAATAGACCAAAAGGGTTGGCAGATACGATGGCTGCAGTGTACTATGTACCTGGAAAACAGCAAGGAACTACCATGGCTGTCCCTTTGGAACTTGTACCTGGAGATACCCTTGAAGTTGCTCTGATAATACAGAAGCAGCTGCCTGCTTACTTGTTAGAGGTTTCTTTGGTATGGAGTGTATTACACCTGTGCCACAGGGACAGCAGTAACTTTAGTTTTTCTGTGTGCTGTTTCTGATGTCAGCCTCAAAATACAAAGCTCTATAGGGCTGGGAACCTGGCTACATTGTAGAATAATATACTCTCCTTCTGCTCCATCCTGACTGTTAGAATCTGCCGAGACTGTTTTGCTTTGTTCATATGTTTGAATTTCTCTTTTGTGTTAAGGTTCACAAATCCTTTACAATAAGCATTTCAGCTTGCTGCTTGGAAGCTGAACCAGATCTGTAAGACACTGGTAGTAGGGGAATGCCTTTCCTCCTGAAGTTCCTTCCAGTTTGTTCTGCCTTTATGGGGCCAGTGCCTTAGCCAAACCTCCATGCAGCAGAGCTGCTCTAAGGAAGACTTCAACTTGTAGACTAACAGTTCCCTTCAGTAATTTCTCTGAATTCCCAACTGTGGCCCAGAGTTGCATTTGGTTTTTTGGGGGCATTGTCCCATCCATTTTGCTGCTGCTTTCTGAGACATTCCCAGCAGGTGGTGCCCTATCAGGCTTTAGGAAACTAGTTGGCTTGGAAAATCCATTGCAAAAGGGAGGGCCTGTCTTTTCCTAGGTTACCCCTTTACCAAGAGCTTGGCTGGCGGTATGGGTGGAGTATTGTTGCCTTCATTCCTGAGTCCGAGGCCAATGCCTTCCATGAGAGACCCAAAAAGGACTTGGGGTGGGAGAAGACAAGTAAGCCCAACCTCTTTGAGAACATTGGGACAAGTAGCCAGTCTAAATATTTCAAGAGCAGTCTTTCAGTCCAATTTTGCTCTCACTTCTGCACTAGGATTATGAAGACAAATTCCAAGGAGGCAACAAATGAGTAATAAAATCGATGTAGTTTCTTCTGCTCACCTTCATGCTACAGCATGGGGGGTAATCATGAGTTCCAGGTTCTGCTCCTTCTCCCAGCATGGCAGATCACTGTAGGAAAAAAACAGACCAAAGACATGGGCTGATTCCTCTAGCTGTGTACATTCCTCTCCCCATAAATGAAATTCTTTCTTGTTAGGGGAGGACAGCCAGCAGTCCAAGTCAGAGCTAGAGACTCAAATATTAAAATATATTTTAAAGGAGAGTGTCAGGCAAGTGTGTATGGAATCTTGTGAGACTCCACTCATGGGTGTGTTGCTGCCTTAGGTAAGCTATGTACTTCTCCTCATGCATGCTGGAAAGGTATAACAGATTTCCTGGCATGCTTAAATCATTGGGAAAGTACTGAGCTGTCATCCCAGTTACTGCTGTGGGTCACTGGGCCCTAAGTGCCTGCTGGTTGGCTGTCATTCCTGGCTTCTTCAGAGGGAGCCATACTTTGCTGCCATCTCCCTCAAGCAAATGGCTGTGGAGCGATAAGAGGGGAACACAGCCTAGACGTGAAAGAACTTGCTGGCAGTGAGTGGTCTCTTGGTGAACCACTTCTTTGTTTCTACCCCAGCTTCCATTATAGAAAGTCAGAGGGTGCCTCAGTACAAATTTAACGCAGTATCACATTGAATATAAACATATATCTATTTTCCCCATGGTTAGGGAATCAGCGTATGGGGGGGGTGATTTTTCACATTACAATGGCCTCAGTATGTAGGCCCTCAACAGTCAGGTAAGTCACTGCAGGAATCATCTCAGCCTCCTTCCTTGGGGCATGAAAAGCCTTAGAAGGTATCAGGTCAACAAAATGAATGATTATCAGCTGTTACTTGATGCCCTCTGTGCCTCTGCATGTTTTCACAAGCAATGGAAAAAAAAATTAAGTAGGATTGAAACTTATTTCATGCAGATACAAGGAGCTTCTGGGGTCTAACCCTTGGACAAATGAATTTCTAGGAATCTTAGTGATACTGTGACAGCCTTTTTGCAAAACTGAGGCCATTCAGATTCAACAGATAAGTCAGTTTAGAATCCTGACTTCTCCCAAACACTGTAAAGGAATATAGGAAACTGAAGCAGTATGACAATTCAACAGGAGAAAATACCTGTTTGCAAGTAGTAGTTACTTCAAGTGTAGTGTCAGTAGTCGCCCTGTATTCCCTCCCAGCAACCTGCACATCTCCCAGTCAGCTTTTTCTGGATTTTGACTCCTGATTGATGCCAGATCCTCTTGATTTGTGAATGGAAAAAGCTACCTGTAGATTTGATCAAATGAAGTTACAATACATTGTCTGGAGAGGATAGCCTGAAATTCTTGCATGGGACCACAGACACAGTTTTGTCCCATTTTCCAGGTTTCTCCCATTTCGGCAACCAATGAAAAGGCATGAAATGAATTAAATTTCTATCATCATAAATCACTTTAAAATATTCCTGTTTTATCATCCTTGGACCTATCTTAGATTTTGCCTGTGTGTAGTAGTCTTCCCTCTCTCCCCCAACTTTGATCCTTCCTGCAGTATTTGATCTTTTGTGGGCTTCCAGGGTCTAGCTTCTCAGTCATGGCAGTAATAACATTAACTTTAGGAAAAAAGGAAATTCATGCACTTATCTCTTCCTGGATAAATTTTTCTGCTCATATTTCTGCTCAAAGAGAGGTTGAATATTCTGGATTCAGGATACACACATACTGTCAGGGTCATCAGTCAGAGCCGATCTGAGGATGAATACTATCAGGTACAAGGTCTCATCTCAGATGAAAGTTATGGCGATTACGGAACACAAATGGTGCGTCGGAGTAATCCAGCTCTTATTAGAGCCTATTGGGAATTCTGGTCTTAAACACAGGTATGCCTCAATGACCTAGCGTTCATAAACCTATTCTGTAATTCTGGGTATCTCCTGCATATCGCTCTCTGTCGCATTCATTGGCAGACAGTTATCTCCAATTGTGTAATCTTCACTCCTACAACTGTGAAGTCAGATATTTCTGAAGGGGTTCTCCCACTTTAATTTAGGGAATGTGTTCCAGAGAGAGAGGGAGCTCAGTACTAACCAGCTGGAGTATAGTACCTTAGCTGAGGTTTTGGAGCACTACTCCTTTCATGGAGGACAGATCTGTTCTGGTCACAACACTCAATGTGACTGTTAGGTTTTTCATAATAACTGGGAAGAATACAAGCAATCTGTGACACACTGCGGCCCCATATGTAGCCTTGTGGTGTGATTGTGTATCATTTGTGTTCACCCTTAGAGTGTAATTGTGTATTGTTCAATGCAAAGGATGGCATGTTTGATGTTTTTGGAGTATTCATGACACATGGAATCTTATTGTTTGTAGTAATGTGTGTGTTGCCTGCTTGTGAGGCTTCGCTATGTAATATTCACAAGTGTGTGTGTCTAGTGGCTTGAGACAGATGTAGGCAAAACTCTAAAGAGCAGAGAGGCCATTTGCACCTCACTAAGGCATGTGTAAAACAATCCCAGCTCTTCAGGAACAAAAGGACTACCCAAAGCATCAACAAAGGAATCATGCACAGATGCGGTCACCTTACCCTGAAAGATGGGGGCAACAGAACATGTTAAAGAGGAAAAATATTTTGCTACTCGCTTAATTCCACCTCAGTCTGCAAACATTGCCAAACATCTGAAGTGCTGACCTATAAAAGAGCCTAGTAGGAGGTGCACCAGCCAGCCTGTGTTGAGAATCACCGAAGACTGTAAGGAGGTTGAAAGTATTAAGCTTAGTTTAACATGCAGTTTGCCTTTTATTTACTTTTGATCAAATCTGACTTGCTTTCCCATGATTTATAATCACTCAATCTTTCTGTACTTAATAAATTCTTTTATCTGAAGCAGTGCATGTGTTTTAAGGTGTGTTGAGTCTGTTTGAAGTAACAAGGCAGGTTGCATATGAATTTCTTTGGTAAAGTGATGAACCAAAGATCTTGAAGTGGGCAGCACTGAACATTGTAAGATGATAGTTCCTAGGGTTCTATCTGGGACTGGGCAGTATTGGCTGGGTTCATACCACTGCATAATCCCATGAGTGGCTGTCTGGAAGCACTCACTGAGTTTAGGAGCATCTTGCTTGCTGTCGGCTGTGTGTGGGCTGGACCAAGAGTAGGGATTCACAAAGCAGAGAGCAGGTAGGACTGGCTCCAAGAGTGAGAGACTGAGGCAGCACAGCAATATACCAGTCCACATGGCAGGGGGAATGTCTCATGGCCCTATTCCAGAGAGATTGTCTTGTCCTACACAAGGATGAAGTTTCCACTCTCCCTCTGTGGGTAGGTAAATACCAAGACTTACATGGCAGAAATCAGATTAGCAGTATGGCTCTTACACCCAGAATCTCACTTACAGTAAATCAATTTGGTGTGTTGCTGACTAGTCCCTGTGCATCTGGAAATAAAGTGCCTTGTAGCCTGTTTGTGTCAGGACCCAAGATGTGAGGCAATGAGACTAGCAAATTTAGGCAAGGTCCCTGCTATGTCGTCCCACCTTTTTCATCACTCCCCAGGAAAATACTGAATTTAGGAATGGCAACTGGGCAGTAGTAATGTTTATGCCTGTCTGGCTGGAGATGCTACATTTCTCAGACTTGGTTACCTGGCTTTCGATCACTGAATTTGTCCATTTCACAGAAGAGGGCTGCTACTGCAAGACCAGTCCTCCGTCTGGGACCAGACCTGTTTAAAATGAATACGAGGGTGCACTGATGATTGCTTTCAGGGGCCCCAAAAGAGAAGGTAACAAATAGAACTTATTCTTTTGGCTGTTGCAAAGTCCGTAGGTAAACTATTATAGTTAACTAGAAAAAAGATAGCCTTAAATAGCTGTGAGCAAAGGATGCCTTTATTATGGTGGTTTTTGTTTTTGTTTTGTTTTTTTTCCCCCTGAAACATCTGGGGAACACTGTTCTATAGATCTGACCTTTGTATTGGAAGTTTTTTGTATGAATCCCAATTTCAAATACTTTCTTACACCATATGTCTTCCAGCTTCTCAAGGTTAAATCATGACCATGGAACCTTACTCTGTTCCTTTCAGCTCTACCCAAATTTAATCTCTGTAACAGGTGTTGGTATATTTCCTGTTACTTAGAGAAGGCGTCACAACAACTACTATTTGCAAGGAATGAACATTTTTATTTTTTAAGTTGGGAGCTTTTTCTAATGAGGCCTAGTATGGTAATAAGAATTCGTTTAGGTACACTGCACAACTGTCAGAACATGCTTTGAATAATTCAGGAAAGTTTCCTCCTCCTATTTAAGCATCAGTGTTCAGTCTTTGGAAGCACTGACAATTTCTCATGCTGAGTTAGATGAGTCTCCTGTATTGAAATATGCTAGATGGCATTTGTTCACCAAATTCTGTAGATTGGTCATCCAACTTTAGCCAGTGGCATTTCCTTTCTTTTTGACAGAAGTCTTCTCCATGCCTCAGTGACCAGATGAAGATGGAAATATTTGTTTTGGGTGTTGTTATTTTAAAGGATGATCCTGATTGATATGTTCCTGTGAAAGACCCATTATAACGACCTTCTGGGCCTTTGCATGAAGAAGAATAGGAAACACTTATCCATGCTTACCTGAACATTGCTTTTTTTTTTAGAGTAGTAAGGTCCATGGATCTGGCTCACTTGGAAGACAGATGGATCATCCAGAACATAGAAAATGACATCCAAGCCTTGGCCATTCCCCCAACAGCCATTGATTGACAAGTCTCATTCCGCCTCCAAGGAGCAAACAAGCTGATGTACACATCACGTTGACTCTGTAGGTCTTGTTAATTGAAGGAAGGAAGATTTTGGGTAAAATGGATAAATTCCATCTGTGCATGGAGCACTTTAGTTTTGCATTCTCTGTTACCCTCAGAGCTTAGATTTTACCTTCAGAACAGGTTATGAGGCCTGTGTTTCCACTCTAGCTTTTTGACAGAGGAGGGTAGTTTTTGGTGTTGGCTGACTTGGAAGAGTTTGACCTAAAGTCAGTTAAACTGTTTGAATTCATGTAAATTTCTGAGATTCAAATTGCTCATTTTAAGACTGTTTGCTTCAGTAGGTTGAAGTATATGATTTTGGAGGGGTTAGCTTATTGAATTTGATTTTAATTTCAATTTCAGTAACTTCATCTGTTCCCCCCTCCCCCATGCTTTCTCTCAAGTCTGTAAGAGATTAATGAATTTATGTAAAACTGGCATTTGATGGACTTGGAAGGCGAACCCTGGGATTAATTGATGCAATTGCACAGGAAGATGTTATCTGCTTCATGCTCTTTCTACAATAGCAATTATTTTCCTTTCCAGTTTTTCCTCTTCTCCTCCTTTTTGTGAATCCGTGTTTGCTAGAGCAGCCCTTTGTTAGCATTTTAAACATGTTTACAGTGCTTTAGAGGGTCAGTGGTTCCTTCTCTCCCCCACTTACCAGTTTAAATGAGAGGAAAAAGCATCCTTTGAGCATTACACACCTGATTGCTATTCAGTTCCCAAAAGAGTGCTGAGAGCTGAAATGCAAAGGGGTGAGAGAGAAGGTTGAGGATCTTTCTGTTGAGATTCAGTGTATGGCACTAATCAGAGCAGAGTAAGCTGTTTATATGTTTGTTCATGTTTTAGAACAGTCAGAGAGTCCAGCTAAATAAATGAATGAACTGAGTACCTTCAGTCTTTTGTACTCTGTGTGTGTAAATAAACTACAGAGAAATTTCTGTTGGGATTTTTTCCTTTGGTATACATAGAAGTATTGTGGCAAAATAGTTAACTCTTCTCATGTGTGACTGGGAGTGGGAGTTAGCCCTCTTGAAATTTCCTCTACTTCACTGCAGAGGCCTCATGCAAGGCTGCCCGTGTTACAGAGTATGGCTTGTGCCCTCACCTAAAGATTTCAGAATACAAGTTAGAAAAGGATGGATGTTTGTGATATGCAGTGATGCCTATTTTCTTCCTATCTTCACATCAAATGGGGAAGACCATTCTCACAGTATCTCCAAGCCAAATAGTGAAAATATGCACTTGGGCCATGAATTCAGTCCCCTTGCAGACAGCTACATATGTAACACACAATTTTTCCATCAACTAAAGTTTTCCCCTGGAAAACCTTTTGCCCCAGAACAGCCTTAAGTGTAATTAAATTCTTGCATTTTGTCAAGAGATGCATGTTTCCTTTTAATAAGACACATGTTTTTTTAGCTAAAACTTTATCATTAAATTTCTGCCCTTAACTGAAACTACCTTGCTTAAAGTTTGGGAGGAAAAGGAAGTTGGTTGCTCATTTGTTTCCGCCATCTGTGAGATTTGTGTTCTATTTGCTGTGACTGTTGATTAGTAATGTACTGGTTATGCTAGCAATCTTCCTGAATGGAATTGGTCATTGGTCACATTAAATGTTTTGTTTATGTGATGTCAAGACCACAAAGCTAGGCTTGGTGGTAAGCTGTGCTTGAGGGAGTGAGAATGCAAAGTCTTTGGGATATTTCCCTGTAACAGTGAAGACGTGAGTATTACTAGGTGTGACTTGCTGACTAAAAATGTTCTCAAGATTAAGATCTCTGACCTGAACATGCACTAATGGAAAATTTTACCAAACACTGAGGGTAGACATGAAAAGTCAGAGTAGTGGCTAGAAAAATGCATGGTTAAGACTCTGCTGAAGAAAGCAGCCAAATGGCTCAGTCTCACTCCTTTTCTTACCTCTCTTAGACCCTGAACTGTTCAGATTTCTAATAGGGTGTGTTATAGCTCCTCAAGGAAATTATTAGTTAAATTGGAAAAGATGAAGATTAATGTGAAAACAGAAAGGTGGATAAGGAACAGGTTAAAGAGGAGGCTATAGTGTGTCATACTGAAAGGTGAACTGTCAGGCTGGAGGAGCCTACTAGTGGAGTTCATCAGGGATCTGTCCTGGGGCCAGTTCTTTTTTTTTTCCAACCTTTTTATTAGTGATCCTGGCACAAAAAGTGGGAACGTGTTAATAAAGTTTGCTGATGATACAGAGTTGGGAAGTGTTGCCAATGCAGAGAAGGATCAGGATATCGTACAGGAATATTTTGATGACTTTGTAAACTGGAGCAGTAGGAGTAGAAGGAAATTTAATAGTAGAAAATGCAAGGTCATGGATAAATAACAAAAATGTTCCTGTAAGATGGGGACATATCAGTTGGAAGTGATGGAGGAGAAGGACCTGGACATACTGGTTGGTCACAGGGTGACTATGAGCCACCAATGTGATATGGCCATGAAAAAAAGCTAATGTGGTCCTAGGGATGCATCAGAAGAGTTATTTCCAGTGGAGAGAGGGAGGTGTTAATACCATTATATAAGGTGCTGGTGACACCTCATCTGGCATATTGTGTGCTGTTCTGGTTCCCTGTGTTTAAGAAAGATTAATTCAGATTGGAACAGGTGCAAGAGCATGGCTACAAGGATGGTCCATGGAATGGAAAACCTGCCTTATGAGAGGAGGCTTAAAGAATTTGGCTTGTTTAGCCTTATCTAAAGAAGCCTGAGGGGAGATACGATTGCTCTCTTTAAATATACTGGATGGATAAATACCAGAGAGGAGGAGAGATCATATAAATTCAGTGCCAATGTGGACACAAGAACAAGTGGTTATACGCTGGCCAGCTGGAAGTTTAGACTTGAAATCAGATGCAGGTTTTTAAACCATCAGGAGTAAAGTTCTGGAATAGCCTTTCAGGAGGATCTGTAGAGGCAAAATACCTAGCTGGCTTCAAAACTGAGCTTGATAAGTTTATGGAGGGGATGGTATGATGGGACAGACTAGTTTGGCAATTAATCTATTTTTGACTACTGGTGGAGAAGGGATGTTAGATGGGGCTGGTTCCGAGTTATTGCAGAGAACTCTTTCTTGGATGTCTGGTTGATGCTTGCCCACATGCTCAGGATTTAATTTATTGGCATATTTGGAGTTGGGAAGGAATTTTTCCCTAGGGCAGATTGGCAAAGGCTTGGGCAGTTCTCATCTTCCCCTATAGCATGGGGCATGGCTCACCTACTGGTGGTTTTTCTGTACTTTAAATCTTTAAGCAAGGATTTCTCAAACTTTGCAATACCATGACACCTTAAAATGATAAATGAATGTGTCGTTCCCCCCAATGAATAAAACTAATGATTTCATTGGGGTTCAGGTTGGATGAGAAATACCACTTACTTTTAATAATTAAATTTAAATCTGTATATCAAATAAAACAATGATAGAACTTTACAACTTTATAAAATAAAAGTTTCATTGGAAATAAACAAAAAAAATCAAATTTGAAACCGTATTTTTAATGGGAAGGATGAGCTTGCTTACTTTTGCATAATTCCTGAAGTCTGGGTTTCATTCTCGAGACAGCCATTTTTATTTCTCATTCTATGTTTATTTTTTTATCAATATTTGTTCTTTATAGCAGCAACTGTAGAAGAGTCTGGCTCGCACAAATAAGATGTTGCGAATGGACTCAATGTGCTTACAACCTTCTCGCTTAATTCTTGGTCCTCATTTTGCCCACAGATCCAAAATTCAGGGAGAGACATTGTTGGCAATTTTAGTTTCAAAGAATTGTCAGAAGAGACATGAATGAATCGCTCTTTCTTTGGTAGTAGTGAGTGTACCAACTATCAGTTTAGCATCAAATGCATTTCTTCTCCTGTCAAATGTCTGTTTCTGCATCTGAGAAATAGTTCTGAAAGTGAAATTTCAGAGTCGAAAGGTGACTTAAAATATAAATTTTCACATTTTCACTAATTTGTGTTACTGCTCTCAATAAATTGTTTTAAAGTAGTAAACATGTCTAAATTTACATTTTCCATTTTACTTTGCTACAGTTCAACTTTCCTAATAAACAACTTTAATATGTCATTAAGTTGAAGAATATTATCACCACCATCTTGCAGTGAGGTATTGAGTGTTCGGCTTATCAAATATATCACTTAAATATGCTAAGTGTATATTGAAATCATAGTTGATAAACATGTATGCACTACTATGCCTTTCCTCATTTAAATACTAGTACAGTTCATTTCTTAGTTTGAAAATGCATGTCAAAACATTGCCCCAAGGCGGCCATCTTGAGTCACAGTAAAAGAGTAAAGAAGTGTGTTCAGCACTCATCTCTTCACAAAACTTTGCAAACATCTTTGCCTTTTACAGGCCTGATTTTTATATAGCTAATAACATTTATAGTTGTTTGTGGAACCTTCTCCAATGCTGGACTTACATCTTTCAAAGCAAGAGCTTGCCTATGAATCATATAGTGTGTCCAAACAGCACCAGGAAATTTTTGGCATATTAAGTAATTTTTGGCATATCAGTAACAGCCTGACATAGAGCTTGCTCTGTCAGTGCATATCCTCATGCAGTTTGACTACTCTGAGATTTACATTCATATAATTATCAACAGTATCAAAAAGGTCCTCAGCTTTACTCATCCCTGTAATTTCTTCACAGAAGAGTAAATCCTCATTTATTTTACCCTCCTCAGTGAATCTAACATACTTTATTAAATGAGCATCCTTAGCGCTATCCGTTGCCTCATCTGTCTGAAAGACAAATGTTTTGTTTCATATTTTTTCAGTTAGCTGCTTATTTAGATCCTCTGCTAAATCTGTGATTCAGCAGGAAACAGTGTCATTAGACAAAGGGGTATTTGAAAGCTGTTGGGCATTAGACTTGCCCAACATAGTTCCAAAGGAGCACCCATATTAGTCTAGTTCAGCAAAAGAAGCAAGGAGTCCTGTGGCACTTAAAGTTGGAACCATATCAATAGCCCCTGAATGAATTAAATTTTGTCCAGTTTTGTGGCCTTTTTTGCGCTGGGTAATCTTGACAAGAAGCTAAAAGTGATTTTTGAAGGGTCAGTTGTATATTTAACTAGACTTACGTTTTGTTGCTTCACTTCATGTCTTCTTCAAATGAAAAAATCTTGGTTTGTTAGCTAAGTGAGCATGTCTTGTTTCCAGATATCGTTTTAGTTTGCTTGGCTTCATACTCTCAGTGGACAGCATTTGCTGACAAATAACACACTGAAACTGAACTTCTCCAATAACAAAACCACTTGTGAAACTAAAAGATTTGTAACTTTCATCGTACTTCCTTGACTTAAGCTTACTTTTATCAGCACTACCAGTAGATTGGTCTCTTCAGCTTTTCTCTTAACATTTAGCAAAAGCTTTTCCATTTTGAAAGGCTTGAAATTTAAACTGTGGGATAAAAATACTGAACCTCACTAATAAATACACTTCTACAGACACTCGAAAGACTATGAACGTGCTACTACATGCCGCTCTGGCAGAGATGCTGGAGACACGCATTTCTGAGAGAAGCTGAATGTGACTATTGGTGGTCAGTGTCAATGGAGCGCCAATATCTGATGATAGTTTGCCACATGATCAATAGATGTCAGTTGTTATACTCTGCAGAAATGAGAGTTTTGTCCATTTCAGTTGTGTTAAACCTCAGTCCCTGAAATATATTATGCTTTAATCAAAGCAAATTACAGAACTCTAAAAAAAAGTTTTGCAACCGCTCTCTGAGTTGCTCCCGACTCCCCAGGGAGTCACAACCTACAGTTTGAGAACCCCTGTTTTAAGCCTTGATTTGAGGACTTAAATAACTCAGTTATAGGTTAGAGCAGGGGTTCTCAACTTTTTCAGGGTTGCAGCATGACTGGGAATGTTCCCAGCTGTTTGCAATGCACCAAGACTCTCTGCCCCCTCTCCCCCTGTCCAGCAGCCCCCCTGCCTCTTCCCATGGGCAGTCCTCAAGCCCCAAGTCCGTCTCCCCCCCCCCCCCCGCTCTCACCCTTGCTCTGGGTCCCGCTGTAGTCTCATCTCTGGCCCTGCTGCCTTGTCCCTGCAGCTTTTCCACTCTTGCCTCACTGTGTCTCTGACCCTTTCCCTGCCCTGTGGCCCCACAATCACTTTCCTAACTAAGAGGCTTCAGAGCTACCAGAGAAACCTGTTCCCCTGCCCTGGCCACAGCACACAGAGTGGGAAGTTTTAAAATGCCCTCCACCCACCTCCTAGCATTCTGGATAAGTCAACAGCCTGCCTGAGTCATGCAGAGAGGCTGCCAGTGTTAATATCACCAGCAGCTCCCTTCTGTGCTGCTCACTAATCACATTGAGGTGGCTTAGACCACTGCAACACACTTGCCACTGTGCCACAACCCACTGTTGTTTTGCAACATAGCGGTTGAGAACTTCTGGGTTAGAGGTTTATTGCAGGAGGAGGTTGGTGAGGTTCTGTGGCCTGCATTGTGTAGGAGGTCAGGATAGATCAGGGTGGCCAAATTTATGGAACTCAAGAGCCGCACAAGTGGATTATTAAACGGAGAGCTGCACTGAGGCATATAACCACACATTTTTACCTACTCCAAAATTACTAAGCTTAAAATTCATTGCGTACTTTAATTTTATTGTAAAAGCAGGACAAATATTGATCCTGCTAACGTCAGATTCTAATAATTACTTAAGGTTACCATGAAAACTAGATGTAGAGCACTGCTGGCTTGTGGCAAGTTTTTAAAAATCTGAGCAGTAACTTGTCAATGCAGTAGGTAAAAGCGCTCTCAGATGCTGATCCCTAAGTATTGCACAATGTTTTGAATGTCATTGTGGAATACAATGCTTCACAGCAGTAAGTTGTGCCAAAAATTGAAAGTAATATACATTCAGTTTTCAACTTTTCTCCTTTGTATTTTCATTTCTCAGTATTCCACATCATGTTTAGGACTTGTAAAACATGATTTTATTTTAACAACAAGTAAGCTGCATTAGGCCCTATGAGAAAATCTAAACATGCCGGGGCTTTTCCAACCATGCTGTTCTTCCTTACCCCACCCCTGTTGCCACTTCCTTGCAGTCTCTTTACCATGCTGCTCCTTCTCTGCTCTCCCTGACCATGCCACACTTCTGCCCACCCTGACCTTGACTATGTTGCCCTTTCCTGGTGGCTCTGACCATGCTGCCCCTTCCCTTGCAGATTCTGATCATGCTGCCCCATCCCTGCAGTCCCTGACCATGCTGCTTTTCCCTGCTGGCTCTCACCACACTGTCCCTTCCCTGCAGTCCCTGACCACGCTGCTTTTTTCCCTGCCAGCTCTCACCACACTGGCTCTCACCACGCTGCCTTTCCCTCCTGGCAGTGATCATCCCCTGCTTCCCTGCCAGCTCTTACCATGCCACCGCCTCTCTCTGGTCCCCGACCATTGCACACTTCTCGCCCGTCTCCCACCACACCACCCTTCCCTGCTGTGCTCTTCAGGGAGCCACAGTTTTTCTTGGAAGAGCCACATGTGGATCGCGAGCTGCAGTTTGGCCACGCCTGGAGTAGATGATCATATTGGTGCCTTCAGACCTTAGTCTGAGTCTGAGATATTTTGTAGTTCTAGAGCATCTCACCTATTGCACTATCTTTAAAAAAATTGTTTAATCTGATTGTTGTGGGGGAGTGGGTGCAGGGGGACACGATCCCCATGTTACTGGAAAAGAATTTGTATGGCAAGCCCTATTCACCTGGGGCGTCTGTCAACCCCTGGCTCCTACCACAGGTACAGTCAAGGAAGAGGCAGGTTGAGGATTTCAAAAACACAGGTTTATTGCAAACACACACCCTCAACCTCCCACCGGATCCCCAACAAACACTTATTAAAACAGTTCCCGCTACACAGTTAAATAATAAATACAAGTACCCAACAGTGGGGTTGGACCCACGTCCCTACCCCACCGGACAGAGAGATTCTCTCTCAATTGAGGTCCCCACAGTCCCAACGCTTCACAGTTCTCTTCACCGGAATGGCGTTGGACACAACTCTACGAGGCGCTGCTCCGGGTCCCTCGGTGGACCGTCTGCTCCCGCGTCATCTCCCGTCCAGATAAACCTGATTTGGACCGTCTTCTTCTGGGCTGCTGGTAGCCACGGATCCTTAGTCAATAGTCCATTCACCCCTGGGCAAAGTCCAAATAGGGCCACGCGGGGACCCTATCCCTTCGGGGACTGGTCTTCTTCCCTCCTGGCACGACGACGGCTTCTTCCCTCCTGGTCCTCGATGCCCTCTCCGGCTCCTGGATGCAATCCCTTGGCGTCCTCTTCGGAGCCTGACTTACCCTGTTCTCACTGAACCTTGGATCCCAGGGACCAAAGGCTCAGAGAGACCAGCAGAGTCCCAGGGTGCTCAAGGCTCCTAGTCCAAAAGGGGGTCCTCTGGAGAATCTCTTCTTCGGATCTCGGCTCTTACAGCTCCTGCCACGTGGCCAAGGGAGCGCGCCCAAAGATCCAGGAGCGAACTTCACGCCTTTCCGCCACGGTCCGAACCTTGAATGACCGTTGAGCCCTAGCTTAAATACCTGGCCGGCCAACCAATCAGAAAGCCACAGCTTTCACGCCCAAACCAGGTTCCATAGGGTTCAGTGGAGAGGGTTCTAGAAGGTGTGCGCACGGCCCTCTCGACAGTCTGCACGCAGCCCCTGTCACTAGGCAGACTGCTTTCTGTCCACTGACCCTGTTGCTGGGCAGAGCACAGACTCCTGGCTGCCTGCCAAGGCTCCTGTCCATCTGACCAGGGAGGCTGCATCACCAGTTGCCAGGCAGACTTGCTCTCCAGCACCCTCTAGAGCTCAGGTCACTTAACTGTTACAATAACAGTGAACACAATACAAGGAACATAAAGCTCCCACTTCTGGGGAGGAGAACATACCTTTACAAACACAGTAAAATTTTCCCAACACCCACACTGTAAGGAGTCCCAATCGAGAGGCAAGAGACCAAGCCACAATTTTTTGGGTTAACTACTTTCTATGTGACTTTTATTGAGATAAATAAAATTACAAAAAACAAAGAAGAGAAAAAAAGGTTAAATGAGAGGTTAATATTATCTAATTACTAATATTCCTATTACAAAAATTAAAAAAACTTGTAATTCCTATTAAATTACACTTATTAAAACTCATACAAACTTTGGTTTTAGAACTTTTTCTTTAAGGCATTTAAAGATCTTCTAAGTACAAATTAATAGCCCAATAAACAGAAAATAGAGCACAAATATCACTATAACATTTATCTCAATCCTTGTGCCTAACCCTGAATTAAACCCCCCAGTTCCAATCCTGATTGATATAATTTAACAGAGTGGGGTTTATAAGAGACAGAGAGAACACACAATCTGTAGGCAAAAAGAGCTTTGCTATTTACCACATACACACACTGAAACATCACACTAAAACATCATACACAGCCCAGGACAGCACGAACACCTTGCTTCTCCCCCTGGCTCTCCAGACAGCATGGATCACTGCCCAGTGAGGCTAGCCATGGGCTGTTTGTGGCTAGGAGTTACAAGGGTCAGCTAGGGTGTCTGGCGGGGAATACAAGTGGATTTATTGTTTCATCACATTCTTTTACACGGCTGTTTCCCAGTTTGATTGTGGAACACCAGCTTGATTCTGATCTGTGAGGTTAATAGGTTCAGAGCAGTAATAATACATGTACACATTCCCAAAAAGCATTTCCCAATTTAAATCCCAAATTTGACCAGGTTTTATTTACCACATCTGGATGTTATCTCCAGAGTAACAGAGACAGCAGACCTGTTTCTTTAAGAGAAAGATAGCAAAATGTGATAGAACAGCCCGGTGTTAAGACAGCTCTGGCTGCTGACCAACAGGACAGCCTTGGGACTCCTATCTGTTG
The DNA here is from genome assembly GCA_007922195.1 of Podocnemis expansa. Lineage (NCBI taxonomy): Eukaryota > Metazoa > Chordata > Testudines > Podocnemididae > Podocnemis > Podocnemis expansa. The sequence goes on along the minus strand of ML682061.1, from coordinate 1,332,709 downwards.
CCTCCAATTCAGCAGCCCCACTGGTCTGGCGTCTACCGACTGCAAGCTCCATGCACTTGGCTGGACCGGTGTTAAGGTGGCTCGACCAAGGGCACACAGGACAGCCTTTGGGCTCCTATCTGTGACCTTAGAAATCAGAGCCCACCGTGACCAGCTGCAGCAGCTGAAAACTCCCTGCTACCCCCTTTGGATGTGGGCTATGGCCCTCCACTCTAGGGTGAACAGGTGAAAATTGAATACTTAGTAAAAGAATTCAAAAAGCAAAAGTAAGAAAAATATCTGCCAAAAGAAGAAAAAACTGCAGACTACCTTGGTGATCAGTCAAGGTGTTTAACACTCTTTCTTGTGAAGAGTGGGGAGATGCCTAGGTGTTAGGAAAAAATTTATTTGCACTGTTCCACTTGAATTTGGACCCCTTATTCCCTGCACAGATTCTTTACCCCTCGGGCATCTATCATCCCGCAATCACGTGCTTTTTGTATGAAATTGCAAGAGACCAGGCCATTCATGCATTTAACACGTCCAGCGTTTATTAAAGGGGAAGGTGAGGGGAGGGGTAAAACGGGAGACAGGGTAATCATAAACTTATTCCTATTAACAGGTAAGTAACACATCGATCCCTCATAAACATCCTAGACACTTCCCACAACTCTTTCCCAGATCGAGGAAGCCCTCTTTGAGATCTCACTATTGTTCTTCGCCTCAAGGGCACTGTTCTCAAGCTCCGTCTGTTTCTCTGGGGTTGTCCCACGCCGCTCCCGGACTCCGTCCGCTCCTCCAGGCTTGGCACGTCTGCTTCTGGGCTACATCTAGCCAGGCCTGTAACAAAAGTCTTTCTCCCCAGAAACAATGTCTGTGCAGGCTGAGCTCAATCTGCAGCTGAGTCCAAAGCTCAAAAGAGTGCCTGCATCTTCAGGGACTTCAGCGACGTCACTGTTCTCTTCGGCCTACCAGGAGTCCTTCTGAAAGAATCTCCGAGGCCTGATGCCCTGGCGTGCCCTCATACACACAGTCCCGCTCTTCACATACTCTCACTCTCCATCCACACTCCCTCAGCACCCACAGCGCACACACCCACGCTTGCCTTAGGAGTCCTCTTAAATACCACAGGTCGTAGCCAATCAGGGCACTGTCTGTTTCGCACCAAACCACAACCCCATTGGATATAATGGCGAACCTTCTAGGCCTTTTCCACACGGCCCTCAGCTGTTTGCCCACGGCCCTTGCCTGTTTGCGCACGGCCTGCTAAGCAAAGCATGGCTGCTCCCTGAGTCAGAGAGTGTTGCTGGGCAGACTTCACAGTCCTTGGCTGCCTGCCAACAGCAACTGTCAGTCATTAAAACACTCAGCTTAGTCCAGTTCTGGGGAGGATCACAGGTAAGTATACCCGGTGGACACTAACACATATTTATTCTACACGCCCCGGATGTATTAACACATTCTCTTACATTGAACAAATACAGAAAATTGAAGCAAGAAATATTCCCCAACATAGGGGGTGGCCAGATCCCTTGGCAACACGACAGGCTGCTGACCTATCGCTTCTCCAACATGCCTAGACCAGAACCCCGGCTTTATGCCTTGGTCCCCCGAAAATTAGCATATCACTTGTTGGCATGGAAACTTACTGACCCTCGTCAGTAGATGAACTCATAAGTTTTTCAGCTGTAACTCATAAGTTTTGCAGCTGTAAGGTATAGTTTATTTTATCACTTTCTTCAGGTCTGGTCCCACTTACTGACGACAACTCTTCTTGACGGCTGTTATTCCCTGCTATCAAGAGATAACACCATCTAATTGTAGAGGCTTAACAGGCCACATTCCATAAGACAAGCTGAAGTTTGGCCACAGCAAAAGAAAACACAAAGAGGGGTGGAAAAATCCACCTGGGGTCATAACCACTAAGGCCACTTCTACACTGACAACAGCATAATCAGTGTTGTCAGACTGATCTTTCCAGATTGATTTAGCGGTCAGTTAAGACCTGCTAAGTCAATCCAGAAATCAACTCAGTAAAGCTACCCCCTGAGGTGGTGGAGCGCACTAAAGATGTCATTTAGACTGGAGAACTTCCATTGCACTGTTCACAAATTTCGATGCCACTGTACGCCTGGCCTAAAATGCCTTAATCATATGGTTATCGTATGATGTTACATGATGGAATTATGATCAAGTGCCTTTGTCATGCATTTCTTTATCTTAATATGTTTTAAATTCTTAAGTTTTTAATCTTAACTCTGAATTTCCTGCATTTTATAAAACTTGATATGGGAGATAATTAGAACATTTTAGAATGTATTTTATCGTGACTCACTGGTAAGTAATTTAATCTTTTAACTTCATCTTAAAGTAGTTGTATCTGTGAATGTATCCATTTTACTTCCTTTTTGAATTGCTGAAATTCAGAGAGATTTCTTCTTTTTTTCCCCATTTCAGTAGTCATTCCTGGAAGTGAGACCTCTGACTAGGGCCTTTTGCAGTTACCAGCAGTAAGACATAGAACTAATTGAGTAGTGTTAACTTAGACATTTCAGTAATGAATGGATTTTAGGAATAGTGTAAAAAGAAGCTGAGGTTATTTCAGGAAATGAGGCTACTTTTTTCTAAGAAGGTTTTGTTTAGAATTTGTTGTGGTAAACAAAATGTACTTTTCTTACTAGCAGGAATATTCAGCTTCTGTAGTCTCTGTCCATCAGACTTTGTTCTGCAAGCAATAGAAACAACTGAATGGATTTCTTGCCTTATTTATGAAGTGCCAACAACGTGCTTGGGACTGTCTTGAGGCAATGTGCGATGGGAACATATGATTCTGCTTTAAATCTTTCTCTTTATGTTGGTGGGTAAAGATCCTCTTCAAAGCGGTAGTAATAATCAGGTTCCCATTTGCGCAGATGCTCCACGGAGGAGATAGCAAACTTCTGTACTTCCCAGTTTAGAAATTGCTCTGTACATCAAGAGATTGGGTCTAAGAGCAGACCAGCAAAGGAGTTGAAACCTTGTCCCCACTTCATTTTAAGCTTAAAACTCAAATTACTTCTATAGTTAGGTTTGAACACAGAAGCTCAGTTTAAAAGTTGTAGTGGGCATGGGCTTTCATAAATCCATCCATTTGAAAGACCATTTCTTAAAATAGGGGTCTCAAACTCAAATGAGCACAAGGGCCATATGAGGACTAGGATATTGGCCCGAGGGCCACATCCTTAAAACCTTTTCATACAACAGATTTTAAAACCCTTAAGGGCCACCACTTTATTAAATTTAAAATAAATTAAAAAATTAGTTAATTGAATTCAAGGTGATTGTAAATAAAATAATTAATTGGGTTTAACTGAAATTTTTAAAAAAGGTTTTTAATTAAAATTAATTTTGTAAAGTGTTTTTTAAAAAAGAAAAGGAAGAAAACAAGGAAGGAAGAGAGAAGAAAGGAAAAAAACAAGAAGGAGATGGAAGGAAGAGAGAAAAAGGAAAGATGGAAAGAGCAGAGAAAAAGGAGGGAAGAAAAAAGAGAAGGTGGGAAGGGAAGGAAAGAGAAAAAAATAAACAAGGGAAGAGAGAATGAAAATGAAAAAAGGAAGGGGAAGAGAAAGAAAAATGGAAGGAAGGAAGGAAGAAAAATCAAAGCAGGCCCAAGGGCTGGGTGATGGTCCTGCCCCTGCCAGGGTGTGAGCTTGCTCCCAGTCCCTGGGGATGGAGCTGGCTGGCCTGCCACACTCCCTCTGATTGGCTGTGGGCCCCATCCCCTCAAGAGACGGTCCTGCAGGGCTCTGCCTGTGGCCCGACTCCCAGGCGGTAGGTTCCACTTTCTCCATAGCTGCCCAGCTGTGCGGCTGCTGGTGCTGAGGCCCCACCTGGGGGGGGGGGGGCACTGTGGCCCAGAAGCACAGCTGTTGGCACTGAGCTTAGTTCAGTCGGCGACAGGAGGCAAGTGGTTGCAGCTCAGTTGCTGGCTCCTGTCCAGCAGGGGTGTAGGCCTCTTGAAAAGCCAGCCAGGGCTATGGAACCCTTGAATTCTGGCTCTTGTCACGGGCTGCAGGAGGGGACTCCACGGGCCACATGTGGTCCAGGGGCTACGTGTCTGAGACCCCTATATTAAAGCAAGGCTGCTTAGAAGACTACAGTTTATTCCTTCCACAAACTCAAACGAAACCTGCAGTTTCACAAATTTAAATAGAATTAGTAAAATTACTACCTGGGTTTCAAATTAGCCTTCCTTCTAGGACTGAAAATACTACAGGGCAAGAGATTTTCCTTGGGGAAATCTGCAAAATTCTCTGACTTCTCAACATTAAGACAGACCCTGACTACCTTGAATGTATCACAGTAGGGTCACACATACTTAGAGAACTTTCTTTGAAAGATTGGGGGCGGCATGGGGGAAGAGAGTGCTGCATTCTCAGGCTGGAGGGAGGAAACATAGTCTAGTTTATAGTTTATAATTTTGTGAGGGATTCAAATGCCATGTTGAAGGATGCTTTGTAGGAACCTAGGTAGGAGAATTCTCTCAGACAGATGCGCAACATTGTAGTACTTGTCTGCTCGTGTTTGAATTAGACGTGTCATTTAAAAGGAAAAATGTTATCTAAAGTTATGCAGAATAGTTAGACAAACATGGGTAAAAATGCCAGTGAGCGTTAAAAAGCATGTTCTTTGCTTGGAGAGAAATCTAAAAGCTAAATGCAGTTTATCTGAAATTGTACTGAAGTTTCGAATGATGCCATTTTCTGGCTCTCTCTTTCACTTTGCTGCCTTGGAAACCTGTTTCCCTTCATCGGATAATTGCTTGCTTATTACCTGCCGTGCTAACTGGTTTTTTTCCCCTTAATAGCTGTTAAAGTAAAAAAGGAAAAATGAATTTGAATTATGTTCACTCCCTAGAGGGAAATTAAGCCATCAATAACCTGTTTAAAATAGACCTGTCTTTGAACAATATGTGCGCTTTCATCGGCAAGGGAAGACAATAGTTTGTTCTGGATCATCTGTCTTGTCTTTCTGGTTACCCCCACTATTAATTGAAGCCTTTCCCAGAAGACAATGTTTGTTAACCTTACTTTCCAGTTTTCACCCTTCTCAACGTATTTGTGTCTGGAAGAGGAATTACAAAAACATTCTTTTGCATTGGTGCATCCTCTCTTTGCTAATTCTTAGTTCTTATTTTCATTTCTGTGCTGTATCTTCAGCATTGCATGCATTTGGCAATTTGGCAGAAGAAAAGATTGGAAGGATATCATTCCCCAGAGCGTGAAGCCTGGGTTTCTCAACAGCCTCAATTATTCCATTAGTGCCTCAATCAATCTGCCTTAATCCCATGCATAATCTTGGGGCTTCCTATGTGCTAGAGAATTCTCCCCCTCCCTTCTTTGGAGAAAACAACTGAATGCCTCATTACCCCAGGTGCTTTGCAACCTTCATTTTCTCAAATTTTTTGTATGGCCTGTATAGGGTTTTCTTTAAAAGTTCTGCTGATGCTGGAAAACTACTGAAAACCTTGAATGAAATATAATAAACTGTATTTCAGACTTTAACTCACAAGAATCTTCAGATCTCAGGAAATTAACCCAACTGTATGCTTGCAAAATACTTGTAATTGGGAAAACAAGATAACATTTGAGAAAATCTAAAGGAAACATATGGCAAAATTTTCTTGCAGGCATTGCCCATGAGTTAGTCCAAACATAACCTCTACTTGTTGTGACTGGGAGAACATAAATAGACATTTTATAGTCCAAACACTAATTATACTTCTTCTTTCGCCTCCTAACTGAATGAGTTCTCAATTGTCCAAAAGTATATGCTTGGGAGGAGGATGTGGAAGGGAGGACCAGGGGAGGAGGGGCACTCAATAGTTAGTTTATGCATCTGAAAAACACATGCAGAGCATATCCTTTTTTGGGTGTGCACTTAATATGCTCAGTCAGAATCTCTGTGGTGCTTGATTACTACCTGACCTTCAAACGCTCATGCCATGACCAAATGAAAAAGCAGTTTTCACTGGAATAAAGCCATGTGCTTCTCCTTAGTAAATACAATTTCTGTGGTATACTGCAAATTTAAAACTTCTGTCAGTTTTCCAAGTCCTGTGCAGACCTTCACCTGAAATAGTTACACAATCAGGGGGGAAGATGAGAAAATTGAACTCTAGTCTTGTTGCCATGTATCCCTGAACACGTTTCCCTTAGATAAGGGGTCAGCAACAGTTGCTGGTCCCTGTGGCAGCCCCACCCCCCAATCCTCAGCACGTGCTTCAAGGGGGGGGCGGTAGCGGGCGATAGGAGCTGTGTGCAAAGGCTCTTGTCCCCTGCAGGCCTCGCCCGTTATTTGGGGAGAGTGGTCATCGGTGACAGCAGGTGCGATGCATGGTGGCTCCTTTTCCCTGCTGGCTTTACCCCCCCAGCTGGGAAGAGGGACCAGCAGGGGATAGGAGCCCTATGTGCAGTGGCTCCTTTTCACTCTTGGTCCTGTCCCCCAGTTAAGAAGACAGGCCATCAAGGGACAACAAGTCACATGCACATGTAGTAATGCCTTTTCTCTGCTGGTCCTGCTCTGCAGCTGAGGAGTGGCGCCAGCAGGGGACGGGAGCCACAGTGCACACATGCAGCTTTTGTGGCCATAGACGCTGCAAGGGGTGGGAGAACACAGTGAGGGAAGCAGCTGCACACCACAGGGCCATGAGCCCTGTGTGCTGCTGAGAATAGGCCTGTGTGCAAACTCTGGCATGTGTGCTGGGGGTTGCCAGCCCCTGCCTTAGGTAAAAGGAGATGATTAGGGGGGTAAAGTTGGTCAGAGGTGTGACAATCGAGTCACCTCAGTTCCACTCAAATAGGCGGTCAGTCTCCATCTAGTTAAGGGGTTTTGCAACCTGCAGGTCTTTGGCTGCCCCCTTGTGGCTCTGGGCCCCACCCACCACCACTGGGGGACCCTGCTGCAGGCATCCCCCCTGCCACTGAGGAACCCGGCGGGGGCCCACTCCTGGTTTTCGGTTCCCCCAAACCAAGCTCCCAGCTCCCCTTTTCCCCCCACTGGGGGCACAGAAGCCAGCTCAGCCCTGCCTGGAAGGAGGCTACACGCATTGCTGCTCTCAAAATACTTCGTTATTGAAGGAATTTTTATAAGTGGCTCTTCTTATCTTTTGGATTGCTGAGCTCTGGTCTAGATAGTCATAATCTGGTTCTCCCCAGTGCAAATTATTGCTTTGCACATAGAGAATATTCTTTCTTCTTTAGATCTTTGAGCTTTGCAAAGAAGGATATATATTACCAGCCACACTTAATCTCCTCACTGGGTCTTGAAACAATCTGCTTGAGAGACTCATAGTGCAGTGGGTCTTGACCCACTGGCATCGTGTGACCTAAGCAGACTGTGAGATCCTCAGGGCCATAAAGGTATTGTATGTATGTGTGCGTGAATGGGAGTCTGATAACACGGAGAGCTGAATATGCAGCCTACATTCATAAATAGGTTAAGAAACGCTGCTTAAATGTCTAGTCTAGCGTAAGCAGTACTGCCAGCCCCAAGCATTCAAGAGTCAAATCTCAAATCATGGAATATAAAAAAAAAAAGTTTATTATTTCCAGTTATTATTTCTTTAGGAAACCCCCAACACCTGTTTTTTTGGTTATGTTTTGTTTTGCCTTAACCCCCCCCCCCCCGGTAGGCTGGAAACTCTCTCTCTCTCTCTCTTTTGTTAATGGAAACAGATTCTCATGTAATTATTTTGTCTCCAGATCCTGGATCTTTAACAAAAACAGCTAATGTTACAAGACTTATGCTAAAATTGAGTCGGCAACACTTGTATAATCTCTCAAATCCAAGATCAATGTTCTATTTGTAGCTCTGCCAAAAACTGCCTTTGTGAAAATAATTGTTACTTAATTCTCAGTGTTCCCCTACCTGTAAAATGAGAATAACTAAATTTCATCTTTCAAGAGCTGGTGGTAATGATTCCTCACTCCTTGAAGTTTGTGAAGGGCAAAAAATTAAAACCAATTTAGGAGGAAAAGGGTGGAATTAGAATTCTGGCTTCTTGGCTCCTAATCCTATGCATGCAACCTAGAGCAGTGGTTCCCAACTTTTTCTCTGCTGCGGCACACCTTGATACCTTTAATTATTCTGAGGCATACCACCATATAGTCTGTAAATGAGCTCATGAATATTCATGAGCCAGTCCAGAACTCTTAGTAGCTTTTTCAAAAAATTCCATGGGACACCCGTGTGCCATGGCACACTGGTTGGGAAACGCTGACCTAGGCTCTACAATTTTACCAGATCCTGGTAAATTACCTCCTGGTTTGGTGAAAGGCATTCTGAGAATTGAATTTACGGCACACTTTAATTTTCACAGCTTGTAATTGAGACAAATGATGAGCAGTTATTCTAGAATCGAGCCATGACATAGGAATAGGATGGGAGTATTTCCACAGTTTTGAAAGCCCACATGTTTTGGCCTTAGGCTATGCAAGAGTAAAATTTTTCACAGTTGTTCAAATCACTGATCTGCTCTTTTGGGTAGGCACCAATCTTTTCTCACTTTTCCGAACATTTCAGATTTTTGCTCTTTGCTAAAAAACATGGCTATTTTGCAGAGATTCTCGAGGATTACCTCTACTCTCCTAAGTAATCATATTGCATTATTCCTACACTTACTGTGATTGTTTACTTAGGAAAATATTTAATATTTTAATAAATTGTAGCTATCTTTTGAAGCAGGTTGAGAGTTGGATAAAAGCCAACACCCTATAACTAGCCATCTTTTCACACACCATCAGTAAGTGGTCTATGGATGATTGTTTCAATAGTATTCTCACAACCTGAGTGCCTTGGTCGATTTTAGTTGCCTGACCTCAAAATAAATAAAGCAGAGACTGAAAAGTGTCATTTAAGAAATTCTTGGAAATGTGGTGAAATTTACATAAAAGAATTTACAGATATTGGAATTAGTTAGCTTGGAAGAAAATAATTTATTGGGAGACAGATTAAATTTAATAATAAACAAGGAAATAATTAGTGCAGCGTATTATTAGTCTGTAGAATGTAAGGCTGCTGGAAGCCAGACAGACACGTTATTGTATTATTTTGTTTTTAAGAAGGACTGGATAATTTTATGAGCTGTGTAAACATCTGTGATTATACAAGTTTAATATAATAATGCAGGGAAAATGAAACCATGTGTCTTGGGTAGTAAGTTTCTGGTTTTTTTTTTTAATTCCTACTCTGTGTCATAGCTCTGTATAGCAGATTAGGTTCATCACTGGCTGCTGTCGGAAACAGGATGCTTACCTAGATGGATCAGTAGTTTAATTTGAAATGGCAGTTCTAGCAATGGCTCTTCTGCGTGGAAGAGAGCAGGTGGCAGTACCTCCATGAAATAGCCTCCTGGGTTGGGGGTTAATTTTGGCTGTCTGAGATCACCATAGGCGTGTGTACTGCTGCAGATTGGCTGCTTCAAGAGGGAGAAAGCATTTTGAAGCTTGTATGAAGAGGCACTTAACTTTAGCAATTCGACAGAACCATATAGAGAAATAAGTTGGGGAGAAAGGGGATTTGACCTAAAGGCTTCTTCCTACATACAGCAAATAGTGTTTAATACTCTTGTTTAAACACAATGATATTAACTACAGACTATGCTAGTGTATACATTTAACCATGGATACAGCTCCAGTCATGGTTACAGTGGTGAAAACTGTAGTTAAACTGGACTCTGGAGCATCTTTACCACTGTCATTTAACTCAAGGTGTCATAGCCTTAAGTCTGACCTCAGATCCCTTTCACATAGAAATAGTGCATATACCTTATCAGTACATGCATGTTTGTAAGGAAATGAATGAATGTTACCTAAACTGGGATTTCTTTGACTTGTAGTAATTGTGTTGGCAGCATTTGCACTTGAGCAGCCTTAAGCCTAAGCGAAGGAAGTTGAGTTTTGAGTAGGTAGGGTTAGGAAGAGAATTCTTGCTCTCCCCTGAATTCGTATCCTGATGAAGTATAACCTGAACAAAATATGCAGATTCTTCTTCAAGGTAGCGTCCCAGTGGGTGCTCCACTGTAGTTGTCTGCATACCCGTGTTGCTGATCAGAGAACTTTGATATCAGTGCCTGTTGAGCCCACAGGTGTGCTGTTCCCCACCTGCCATGAGGCTAGCCAGCTACACAGGAGAACCATCTTCACTTCCTTCTCCACTTTCCCCTGGCTACAGAGGAAGCTGTAGCTATTCATTTGCGGGTCATTAACTTTTTTAGAATTGTGAATGTTTAGCTTCCCTTTTTTGTTACTTCATTTGTATTCTATTTGGCTGTCTCATTAATTTAAAAAAAAAAAAAAAAAAGAAGAAAAAAAAAGACATCTCCTACCAACTCCCATGGGACAAGATATGCCTGGCTCCCAAGGCTTTAAATCTTGCTTTCATTGCAAGAAATCCATCCCAGTGACTAACGGATGCTTGTGGTGCATTGGCTACTTGGGAGAGAAGCACATTCTGTTAAAGTGTGCATTTGTATTAGCAACTCAAGTCCAGATACTGGAAAGACACAGAGCTTGGTCTCAAACTCCTGTTCGTGAGTTGTCCCTTCAACCTTTGAAATACTGACAGGAGATTTCACTGGAACCTTTTCTTCAAAAGGAGGTGAGCCCAAGGAGATGAACCTCTCATGAAGGGCCTCTAAGAAGAAGTCTGTATCTCACCATAGCAAGCCCTGATTAAGTTGAAAATTATTTCTGGTTCAATCAATATCATCTGTACCTATGGCAACAAAGCTATCTACATCTGTTACTCAGAATATGCCCAGTACTAAGCCAATGGAGCAAGTCAGAGTGCCTAAAGACCCAGTGGATAGGGGCAAAGAAGCACCTGTACCATGGGGGATGAAGAGCATAGAAGATTCACCATGCAGTTATGCTCCATCTTCACAGCCGTTGGCACCACTACTGACCCTGGAGCACCAGGTACTGATGGACACACTATATTTACGCACTGGCTAGACATGTGGCAGGTGAATAGACGCCTCTGCCAAAGTTCTGATCAGTAGCACAGGAACACACGCACACCTATAGTGGAGCACACAGAGGTGGGGACATGTCTCAAAGAACCATAGTACTGCACAAAGTGACTAACTTTGTCTTTCTTAATTTGAGGAAGTTCTATATTTTGGAAGAGTGTTCTTTTTAAATGTGGTACAGATGATTCTCTACCACCTTTTTGTATGAGTTTGTGGTGTTCTTGCAGCAAAGATATTAATGATGCCCTGGATTTGTTTCTTTCAGTATAGATGAGTGTTAAGTTGAAACTTCTTAGGTTAGTTCTCATGTTGTTGCTTGGACACTGTAGAGGCTAGCACATACAAGTGAAACTTCTTGGGGGTGAGGTGGTGTCTTCAAAATCTGAGCTTTTGCCAACAATTAAGAAACGAACTAAGTAAGTACTAAATATCCACTTCAGTAATTTGATTATTAAAGTGGGGGAGGGGGAAGAGCTACAGCATGTAAATAAAAATATGAACTAAAAATATTTTTAAATCATGATTTTGATCCATGTATCTTCAGATAAATGGTGATTGGAAGACTCTCTAAAAGATCTATACATTGTAGTTAATTTTCCCATTTTGTTCTATTCCTTTTTATGCATAAGATTAGTATACTTAAGGAATTTTTTCTTCAGAAAATATTTTCATTTTCTTATGCATGTAAAATAATTTCAAAAATCTTTTTGGGGAAAAATATTGATCTCCGTTTCACTACTAGAACTATTGTGTTGTTGTGTGGACTAAAGGATGATGTTATTGTAAGGAAGACTTAATGTAGACTTACAGCCGTACAGGAAAATAGAGGTAAAGGCATATACCCTGCTGGAGTACTAAAAGACAAGCTAGCAGCAGATTGCTTAGACAGATGGTTAAAAATGAATGTTTTCATCTTGTTTAACCAATAGTTAGTTGGACAACTTTAGAACAGAATATACCTTTTTGTCTAGTGGTTTTTGTCTGGCTGTATTTATATTTTGTGTGCACCTGCACCCTATTCTATGTCAATACTTTTCAGGCTAACTTTGTACTTCAGGAAAGTAGTCTTCCCAGTTTTTACCAGAGGACTTACTGGAAGATTTTGGGTGTGGGTTATGAGCTTTAGCAGCCATTAACTGGCAGAGTGAGTGCTGTTGCGGAATCTTTATCAGAGACTTGAGTTCCATTGCTAATCGGCGTGCTCTTGATTGAGTGATCAGCCATTCTCACAAATATAGTGTAGAACAGGTAAAATAAAACCATTTTTAAGAGCTCTTCCAGGTCTTGATTGCTCCAAGATTCTTTCCTTAAGCTCCTTTTATCCCAGATTCTTGCTCCCTTTCTGAGAGGACTATTACCTTCAGCCTTTTATTTAGACTAGTGTCCAATGAGCAGTAGCTAACTTGCTGTTCCCTGCAAGGGAGCAGCATTTGCTAATGGGAGAGTAACAAGATAATCGTGCCAGAGTTCACCTGGGACCAATGTTCCCTCTAATTACTTGTAGACTGTGTGCAGAAACAATTTCTTTGTGTGCACAAAAACATTTCTTTGTGATGACCAATATTAGCACTATTGGATTTTTTTTGTGCACACTTTATTTTTGTGTGTGCGCAGGTTTCATGACCTGTGTGCGCGCGCACACGCACACAGCTTAGAGGGAACAGTGCCTGGGACCTCAGCACCAAAGCTGGACGCAACTCAACCATCAACAATTTGCTGCATCTAGAAGGGACAAAAACAGTTCTCAATCTATTAGCCAGTTCACCCTAAATCTAATTGATGTATCTTCAGAGAAATAGATCTTTTTACTGCAAGGAATCTGCTTTCATTCACTTGTGGTCCAGATGCCACCACAGGGAACCACTCTGTTGGCGGTATAATAGTAGAAGGAAAAACATCTAATGCACTGTTTACCATAATCCATCTAGATCAAAATGCAATTACCTTTATTGGTTTTCTATCTTGTGTCTCATTACACTATGCCAGAGACTCTGCAGCTTTCAGCCAGTAGGGAGTTGTTATTGCTGAATAATAAAACCCTGAAAATACCGTAGTGTTTTAAAAATGGAAGCCCTGACCAAAGGTGTACAAGCAGAGGTTGTAATAAATCTTAATCTCCTGTCATAAATATGAGAATAAGCTCTTGGTTTTGAACAAAATGGTTTCATGAATATTTTGTCAATATTTGCATATACATGCAGATACAACTCAAAAGCTGCAATAGGAAAATCATCACTTTGAAACATTTTATCTGATTGAATTTCTTTGAAATGTAATTAACATTAATATGCAGGGATCATAGTATTAGAGTTAAACGTTTGTTTAAATTCCCTAGTAAATATATGTGGGGTGGAAGAAGAGAGAAGGAAAGGGTACTGTTTGACTTTTAAAGTGAGCAGCATCTTTAAAGTAAAACATTGAGTTGTTTGAGTTTATTTTAATTGTGCTTTGCTGCTGTAGTTCCTGGTGTCTATGGTAAGTTCAGTCATTGATTTGAAGGACTGTCCTGAGGGGATTGGCTACAAGACCGGGATGTCGTCTTTTTTTATTTTCATTTTTTCATTATTTAAATATCACTCAACTAAAAGGTCAGGAAGCATGGCAGTTACTGGGTTATGGTAATTGATACATTATTGGCTTTTATCAAGAGATGCTTCTGTTGGATTGCATGCATTTCACCTGACAGAGGGAAAATGGGAGGTAGGATGAGATCAAATTGAAAGTGTCCCTTAAATAAATTCTAGCAGTGCCAGGTACCATCCCTTTATGAGCCTCACAAAGTGAAGAAGCTTTCCTTTGTGTTTATTGGTTATTCAATAAAATAAACACACAAAGGCTATGTCTGTATCCTGAGTATTTGTTCCTGTTTCAACCAGTTGGTTGATTTTTTTGTTTTAACTTGGGTTTAATCACGACCACAAACTCCACTCTTGAAAAACCCAAAGTGCTGCCAGTTACGCAAAACAAAATAGGTAAAATAGTTCTCTTGTCTTTCATTTACACTAATCATTCCGGGGGGGGGGGGAATAGTAAATACAAAATTTTCAGCTAGTTTTTGTTGATGATGGTGTTAATACCTAAAAAAGAGGTCTAATAGCTTCAGTGTATGTGACTATATTGTCTTTGTCAAGCACATAAATCACCGTTCCTCTCCTTCTTGAAAAGATGTGGAATTCACAGGCTGGTTTGGGTACTGAAAATATTTTACTAGATGTCATCACTGTTTAATGTCGTCTTCATTTCGATTCCCTGATGCTATTTTAGCATTGCTTTGTGTTTGATGGTAGTGTGCTGCAAATTTCCAGTACTGTATCTGCAACACAAATACATGACTATGCTATGCTGCTTTTCTCTTCCGTGAAGGTTCTAAATAATACCTAATAATTAAAATGTTTCTTCTCAACTGTCCCTTGACTCTTAGACAACACATGGCCCTCAGTTTGTGGCCTGACCAGAAATATTAATTTAATTGATAATATTTGGAAGGCAATGTTGTGCAGATGTTAAGCATCACATCTGTGAAATAGACAGACATTGAAGATGGAAAATGGAAGTTGAACAGTGAAGTTAAACTGTAACTGACAGTCTGCAGGATTCAAACAGCAATTTAATGAGGTTAAAATAAAATGTCAAATCTGGGGCCAGTGAGTCTGGGAGCTGAGGAAGCTTATCTGCTCTGAAGTGATTGCCGGTCAGCTATGTTCTTACTTATTTTTGTATCTATTTAATCAGGCAAAGGAGTGGTTTACATTCTCACTCTACTTCTATTGAAATGTCGATGGGTACATAGTGTCTGTCCATTTGTTCTCTTTGCAGTGCCTGCTTCAATGAGAGAACAGCTATACTTGAAGATTTTGAATAGAGCCAGCACCAAAGCAGCCAGTTCTCCATTTCAGGATAGTTCTTAACTCAGGCAACCACATTCAGCTAATAGTAACTTTTAAAGCAGCTTTCAGTGCTAAGCCAATAAGAATTATCTTCTACTTTTCCAAGGAAGAATTTTATCATTTTGTGGCTTGCCTTCCTTTATCTTGTCTTTTCTACTGTATCCAGTGTGACAGATAATGGCAATTTGCTGCAATGACTTAGGGGGATCCTGCTGGAAAGTTTTTCATTTTGGGCCAGGGATTGTGTATAATTCCATGGGATCAGGGGCTTACAGTCTTCCAGCAATTTAGAATTGTTGAGGGACAATTAGGCAAATTCAATCAGGTTGTGATGCCTGCTGAGAAGTAGCATCCCAGGAAAGACTTGCATATAAATTAGTTCAGGCTGGACTGTGTAGATAGATACAAGCAGGCAAATAAAGGATTATAGGGGTGTGTGTGTGTGTGGGGGGGGAAATAGCCTGAGGGCCTGCTTTCTTCAGGGTGACTTTTGATGTCCTGGTCATATAGGGACAGTCCCAATATTTGTCTTGTACTGGTGCCTATTACCCCCAACCCCATCTTGATATTTCACATTTGCTACCTGGTCAACCTAGCTTTCTTATCCAGCAAGCAGAGAGGACCTTCTGCCCAGGGGAGGTCTCAGTCCTTCCTGGGACAGGTTGGAAGAATGTAACCTCTTCAAGAAAAAAAAAAAAAACCAAGGAGTCGTGTGGCACTTTAAGACTAACCGACTTATTTTTTGCATGAGCTTTCGTGGGAGAAAATCCCACTTTGTCAGATGCTTCGAAGATGGGTGAATTTACAGGTTGTGAAGAACATCTAACCACACAAAAACCCTATGTGAAGGATTGATCACATGCCAGAGCCTTTGTTGAAGTTGGGGTTGATCTCTGGGATTACCATGTGCTTAGGTTCTTTTATTGATTTTTAATGCGTTTTCTCTGTGGTAATGAAAAACTGCTTGGTTAGAATGTGCTGGTGTTTAGCTGCTGAGGAGAAGGCAAAGCAGGCCTGCATAGCCAGTTTGCCTTTCTGGGAAGTTCATTGAAGGTAGAGAATTGTGCAGATGGAAATACCCTAATCAAGAGGCAGAAGGATGCTGGTCTCTGGCCAAGAGACGTGATGGCTTGGGAGCCAGACGTCTCAGTGGGTTGCCTTGCTGTACCATGCAAATACAGGTACAGTTGCCCTGAATTGTGATAGTGAGTTCCATGGTTTCTGAACAGCAGGTTGTCTGGTTTCCCTTCCCAAAGATCCACTTTGGTGGTGGCATCCAATTAGGCACATTTTTATGGTTTTATGTTTAGATGGAGTAGGTGTTGGTGGAAGTAGTTACTGATGGATATGATGGTAGGGTACAGGAGACAAGTGCTTCAGGTTACATTTTGCTTAGCCATTTGTGAATGTCCCTACATATCAGTAATACTTATCTGATGATTTTTTCCCTTGTAGTGCATCTTTTGTGTTGCCTCTTCCTTACAGTCAGTCTGTCTCAGTCAATCCATCTTCTAATGTGAACAGTTACATCATAACTTCCAAGGTCCTGTCAATACTGCTCCAAAAAATGAAGTGATTTAAGGGTTTAATGAATAGGTGTTCTAAGAATGTGGTAGTTTCTACTCTTGTTGCCTTAAATACCTGAAGGAGTTAGCCATGGTTTCTCCAAACCAGTTTTCTGCATTTCAACATGGGGAACTACAGCCATATTGCTCATTCAGGCACTTATCAATACTGACTGTTCAAGCTGGTTAAAATGGAATAATGTTTTTAAAATTTGGCTTTAATTTTAATAAATTTTTAGAGGCTTTTAGGGAAGCTTTCTTTGGGTGGTGGTCTGAAGGTATTCAAGGGAAAATAGACAAATTGAAGAAGAAAGAACATACACTTGTGTGGCTGGAAGAACTTGCAAACTGTCGATTTCCCCATGTTACAATATGGTGTTTCTGAATTGATTGATACTGAAAATAAATGGAAGGGGTCATACTGTCATAAATTCCTCAAGTCAAATTAGAGCTAGAGTATTTGTTTTGGAGCATGTCTATGCTCTGCTTGTCTAGCTTTTCTCTTTGTTTCTAGTAAAATTTTAAAATGGTAGTACATATATTTAAGCAATGGTTAGAGCTGGCTTTAGGGGTAGACTGAGATGGTCTGTGCTAGTTGTTGGATTTCACTGTTTTCATCTGGGATGTGGAAAAGCATAGAAAACACCCATGGATACACCTTTCAGAAAGAGACTACCCAGCCTTTTGGTGGCTTTTCATTAAGCTTTGCTTTGACTTTGTGATGTAAACCATATATCAAGAAGTAGTGTCAGATTGTGATCATGTTGCAGATTAGTGGACGAATGTTGAGGGATGCTCTCTAAGTTTTGCCCTAAATTTGATCTTAAAATTGTTAATTCATCTCTGGATTGTTCAGAATCTGCAGTCCAGAACTTTCTAACATGTTTCTACTGGGTTAAAATATATACGTATGTCATCAGAAGTGTTCCCAAAAACAGTGCTCTCACTTCCCATATCCTTTTAAAAACTCACTAGTTTTCCTGACTCTCCTACTTTAAGTGACCTTGATAATTTTCAGCTATTGCTATGGTGTTTTGCAGTTTACTTTGAGTTGGTGTGAAGAAGACATTGGTGCATTGTAGTACCTGATGCATCTCTGGTATTTAAAGTATGGCTACCTATACAGAGTGAAGCTGCTTCAAAAGCAACAGTTTTGGACCTCTTGAGCACTCTTCATTTTGTGAGGGCCTTGGAAGTAGAGCCCTTCATACAGCTAGTGTGGAATCCTGCAGTGGGACCAGGATTCCACGTGTCCCAGAGGATCTGCTGCCATAATAATGGGAATTAAAAATAGGCCTGTGCAGGGTCTCCTTGGAGTGTAAAAGTGCTCTCACTCCCCATGCTCATCTGCTGCCCAACCAGTGGTTTTGCAGTGGTGACAGTAATGTATTCCAGCCTTTTGATAACAGCGTATGTTTCTTCTGTCATCCCTACTGCTTTTATGTTCTTTAAGAGAAAGAATAGGGAGAAACATATTTGATTCCATTTTGAGCTAATTAGCAATTTAAAATAAAAAACATTACTAAATTTTTATATTAACCAAAAATAATAAAGTGAAACTTGACTGTCTAGATCTTGCCTATTTATTGCGGCAAGGACGTTACAAAATGTTTGAATGTCAATTAATGAGATGAGTTTTGGCCCTTTTCAACAGATTAGCAGATGACTGCTATTTGGCATTAAGAATAGAAGGGGTTTAAGGGGGGGGGGAAGAGACAATTCAAAACTAAGAAGGAAAAGGAGGGTTGTTTCTGGTTTGATTTGTTCTACCTGGAGATAACTCAGGTTGAGGAAATGGAGAAATTGATTCTTTTTTTAGTCTTTGGGACAAACTTTTTTTGTTCCTTCAGCCTTTATCTTTAATATGTGATGTTATTTTTTTGTGCATAGATTCCTCTCGAGACATAACCTATGTAGAATAATAGACTGATAAGATCCATTTCCTGTACATGTCCCTATCACTAGATTCTGATGACATGGTAACCATAAGCAAAGACTTAGTGGCTTGTGTCACTTGAATCTTAAGATGGTTATAGCTTTACTTTGATGCTAAACGGTAATCCTCTTAAATTTAAAAAATGTTGCAGATTATTAAAATGGGTGTGCAATAACCTGTACAAGTATTAAAAGCTTACAAAAATGACTTTTCTGCCATTCTTTGTGTTGCAAACACCTGACAGAGAAGCAGAAATATAGAGTACCTGGGAGATGTGTTTGAGTATAGCACAATCATTTTAGGCTAATAAGTCACTTTTTTATTGTGCCTCTACAAAATGTGACAAGTTAATAGGTGCTCTTTATAAACCCCAACATTCAGAAATGGTTCAGGCAATTGGAGTCTATTAGACTGGAGATCATTTGCCTATTGCTGTTCTTTTAGTTAGTGTTCATTTTGGATGTTCTGTTCATTCCTGAAGTCGAGTTTTAAAGCTGATATTACTGCTGTAAAATACCACGTCACAGAAGCAAGAGAAGTAAGTAACAAAACAGATGCACACCATATAGCTATATCTTTCAGGTATATTGAAATATAATTTTTGCCTCCTGTCCAGCTAAATAAGCCACCTGACTTTACCATGAAACGTGAGGTTCTGTGTAAGTGGGACTGTGCTTTCTGGTGGGAAAGATGGAGACTTGTGAAGTAAATAGCTAAGATTTTTTTGGCTGTAAGCTTCATCTTTCTTTTATAATCTGAAAAGGAGGAGGAAGAGTTGTTATGAAACAAGTTATAGCCACCTAGAGCAAATTTCACTCGACCTGGATTATCTGTTGTGAGGACAGCAAAACAGTGGTCAAGTAAAAATTCACCAAAACACAGCATACCTTTAAAAAAACAAACAAACAAAAAACTCTGTTTGCAAAGCACAATACAAAGTATCTTTAATGAATAGTTAAGTGTGCTCTTAGGACAAAAAGAGCACCAGTTTTACAGTTTGTACTTGTATTTATGAATTTTGCTAACACCAAAGCATGGTATAGTGTGCTTGGCAGGGGATTTCCCCCTTTCTTTTCAGGTTGCGTGCTGGGTAGGATGCAACTCCAAAATGTGTGTTCTTTTCTTTTCTTTTTTTTCTTTTTTTAAAGCTTCAGAATATTTGATTGCTTAAAGAGGATGGATCAATATTTATGAGCCAGAATTAGCATAATACCAGAGCAGAAAACTATCTGGCTTTTTAAGTTTGCTGTTTCTCTTAATATTTTCTTTCATCTGTATTCTTAGGGCGAATGGAAAGTTCAGCAGCTACTTCCTACCTTTTTTTTTTTTTTTTTGCTGTGCAGACATTACCAAACTCATTTTCCACTAATGCCTGTCACCACGAAAGTCTCTCACTTAATTAAATCAAGTAATAATTTAGTAGCCACAGGATAAAACCTGATTTGCACTAGAGCATTTATTAGAAGTAAATACAGTAAGCTCTGTCTCTAATCAGGTTCAACGGGCAAGGTATATCTGCATGGATTGTTTAATAATGCAGAGTGAAACTAATGTTGCTATTCTATGTGATTTGTATTTTGTCTTATTTCAGGGGTGCTGTAGATTCCTAAATAAGGTGACAATTCATAACACTTGTGAATTTGAATTTTCAGCTTTCAGTATGTCTGGCCTGCTTGTGGAGATTGACCTCGCTGACTTAGGTTGAGTTGTAAAACACAACTTGAAGGACAAGTGTAGTATTTCTTATTTTTGTGATCTTTGAAGTAGGAGCAAGCCTCACTTTCTTTCTTTGAAAAGATAAATGTTTTGAATTGATAAAAGTTGTTTGCTAGCAAAAACCCAAATAAAATTGAAAAACAACAACAAATACTTGTTTGTGAGGCATGGCCCTGAGAAAAGGGGTTTCCATACACGTAGTTTAAGCAGTTAATAGTTTCTGTTTCTCACAAAAGAACTTGTTGCTAGCTAAAATATTCTCATCTGTTGTGGTCCTGGTGTCTGAAAAATGTTACTTTTGTGTTCATGCCTTTATTGGTAACAAAAACAAATGTGGGTTACACATGTTATCAGTTGTTCATTTTAATGTTAGTAAAGTCTGTTAATATTTTGAAGGATCCATAGGATTTCTTAACTTTGGATGTAGACCACAGGTGTCAAACTCACAGCCAGTGGGCCAGTTCAGACCTGCCAAAGGGTGCTGATCCAGCCCAGGGAGCAGCAGCCTGTGCTGTGCCTGGAAGCTGTTGACAGCAGCAAACTCCAAAGAAGGGTTCCTGGCAGAGGAGGGTGTGCTTCTAACTCAATCACTCACATGGTCTGAGTCATAGCACAGGGGCACAAAGGAAGCACTCCAGCCAATCCCGGCTCAGCTCTGCTGTGGTCTGCCAACAAATCAGAGCTTCAGTCACAGAAGGCTAGGTAGGCTCTGGAGAGTCATCGCAGCGCCCTGCACCCCAAATGTTCACTATCAGTCAGCATGCTAATTTGATTGATAGCACATTGAGTGAATTATAAATAAAAAGGAAAAAGTGGCTGGGGCCCACGTCAGAACAAGCCAACCAAAGGCCAGCATTCTGAATGACTGACAATGAGTGGGCTGGAAGGGCGAGAGGTAGGAGTCCAGCTTGGCTGTCTGTGACTGAGACTGATTTTTTTGCCTACCACCAGGTGGTAGGGGAAATGGAAAGGGTCTGGGAGCCAGTGTGGGTAAGGGCAACCCACAGGGCAGGGGAGAGCGAAGGTGTCTGAGAGCTTGCACAGCTGGTTAGGCGAAAGGGGAGCCCAAGCCACTCTGAACGTGGAGGGGGAAAGGGTTGGGGAACCCATGTGGTCACATGGCCTGTGACAGGTGTCCTGCCTTCCAAAGTGGCTCCTCACATTGAATGAGTTTGGCATAGCCTTTCCAAAGGTCTTTGACAAAGTCCTGCCAGAAGACACTACTAAAGAAACTAAGTAATCATAGTATGAGGAGCAAACTACTGTCACAATCGGAAACACTTCTAAGACAGAAAAGGGAGCAGGAATCAGTGGTCTGCTTTCCATATGACAAAGGTTAACATGAGTGCCACACATTTGTGTACTAAGTTGAGTGATAGTTAATAAATGTGTTAATGAGCTGGAAGGAGGAGTGGGTAGTGAAGCAGCAAAATTTGCAGTTGATGAAACAGTTGTTCTGTGCACTGAATGAGGCATTGTAAAAAAAAAAAAAAAACTTTGATCACACAAGTGAAGGCTTTCATACGCATGAGGATAAATCAAGGTTGTATAAACTACTTTAAATTTGTGCATTTCCTAAATGAGTGCTTGACAACTTTTTGAATATCCATCCCACACTAATGTTGGTACACAGGCCTGAAACCAGTCTCTTACATTTCCCTGTCAATTGCTGTTGCTTCTATTTGTTGTATGATACTGAGATCATCTATTCTGCCCTCACTGTTAAGATTATTCTTGAGGTTTCTTGTGACTGTCTTCATTTTCTCACAACAGCTGGTTTCTATTTGCCAGCTTCATGTCAGAGTCTTTGCATTGGCATCTGAAGTATGTGCCCCAAGCATGTCCAGCACTTTCTTCTGATTCTGGTGGAAATGAGCTGCTGGTGATTTCTCAGGTCTCTTGATTGGTGATAGATTCTTTCTAACTAATGCCCTGAATCTTTCATAAATGCTTATTATTGAAGGTGTCTCCTTTTCTGTCTAGCATCTTAGTAGATCTCCAACTCTTGAAGCTTGACTTTGCATTCCTAATATTCTTTCTTTTAGTGTATATTTTTAATATACATTATAGCTAGTCATTTCAGTCCCTGGGAAGTAGAAATTTTGAACTGATAAATCGTAACTGCATTGTAGAACTGCAAGGGGGATAGAGGAGTTTGGAAGTTTTGACAACCACATGGGACGGTTTGTTTTTTGTCAGCTCAGGAGGCATTGGACTGTAGAATAGCTAGATGATCCCACTAAAAATGTGCAGCAGTTTAAAATCCTTAAACTATAGTGCCTAAATTTGTTTTCAGTGAGGCTTTAGCATAGTTGGTCCCAAGATATGAGACACGCAAAGTGGATGAAGTTAATGGTGAAAACATGAAGCAAGTGTGATCTTTGTAACCATAAGTGAAGCAAGTGTGAAGCACGAAGCAAGTATGCTCTTGGTAACCACCTAGAAAACTGACTGACTTTAATTTTTTTAATGAAAGTTCATATGTTGGCACACAGTTCTGTGGTTAATAAACAGAATCTGCAGCAAATGATGCAACCAGGGAGAACAATGAATCCTGTAATGCAATGAATTAACAAGAGGCTAAAAATTCAGGGTAGCAATGTCCTTGAATGCTTAGCACAGTCGAAGTTGAAATGATCTTCAAACCTTGGTCTCATCTGTTGCATTGAGGTTTAAAGTGGTAATAACGTCTGTTTGGATCTTTGTTTTGTTTTCGGCGCTATAGAAGCCTCTGGTAAGATGCTGCAGTCTCTTTCTGCAAGTGGGTAGTGTGAACAGTTTTTGTGTGTTTGCACAAATAATACAGTGATGGCTCTCTGAATCATCTCTTCACTGTTTGAAGAATAATTTGACCTTGAAGGGCTGTGAAGGCAAATCACCAAATAGCTTGCCCTTAAATATCAGCCACGTACGAACTTAAAGGATTCTTCTAGTGGTTGAAATTTTTATCAACACACCAGCATGAAGGAAAGCTATACTGTCTCCACTAACATCTCTAGAATTGACCGAGCAGAGCTTCTCATTAATTTCTACAGTGCTTACAATACAGCTGCGAGAATACAAGCCATTAAACTAATTGCTAACAAATGTACTGAAAATATTTTACTGGGATAATAAATGTATGTGAAGGGAATTTGTATACTAATAACCCATAATGTGTTTTTCGTCTCTCGGTTGATGTAATTCTGCTCAAAGTGCAATGAACTGAGAAGGGTAGGCATGGCAGAAGGTGCATGGAGTTCTGCCACATTTAGCTTTGTAAGAGAGATTGGCTTTTCTCCACTTACTTTCTCTGAATTGAAAATGTGGAAATCTATATTGTTTTCTATAAAATTACCATTTTTTTCTCTGTAGCCCTGAAAGAAAAAGTTATGGGATAAAATCGAGAGTTATAACACTGATCAGAGTTTCATCTTAACAACCACTTTGACGGCAGCAACATGGGCATGAGGACAAAAAAACCCATTAGGGATATAGAAAAAGAATAAAGGAAAGTTGCTGCTGGTCCTTCTTGGCAACTATAGCTAGGTGCCTTGTAAAAGTAGCTTCTGTTGTCATGGAGTCTCTGAACTCAAGGCCAGCTTCTGGCATCATGACTTTCACATTGCAGAAACCTTTGTTCTATTTAGCTTTGGAAAAAAATAAAATACGGAACAGCCTTGGGCAGAAATTAGTCTATTATTGCAGCTGAATTACTGAGCTGCAATGAGAAACTGAACTGAAAGAAAACCTTTTGTTCCTTTTACTTTTTTTCCACTTGGGGGAAAAAATCTGAATTTTAGGGTTCTGGAATCCACTCTAGTTAGAAAACCATAAAATGGAATTTAAAGGAAAATGTTTAACAATAGATGAAGACTTTGTGCCCCATATGTATAGCCTTCCTTTCACTTGACACAATCATGTTTTGTGTCTAATTTCTGACCTGCCTTCATGATTATGTGGTTTTTAGAATGCCTCTTAGCACAGTTTATTTTCAAGGTCTGTTTTCCTCTGCTAGTCCATAACTAAAAACAGAGAGACTGAGATGAGACATCACTATTCCTTTCTAATTGCTCCGTGTCAGGGGTCTCAAACTCAAATCACCATGTGGGCTGCGTAGCGAGTAGTGTGTTCATTGGAGGGCTGCACCACTGAAACCTTTTCATACAATATTGCAAATATCTGTAACAAGAATGTTGTTACAGGCAGCAGGAAATAGCTTTAGGGGCTGCATGCCGCCCATAGGCCATGTGTTTGACACCCCTGCTCTATGTCAATACACAATGTAAAGTAGCTTTATAAATGAGTCTTTTAAATGGTTTCTTTGAATTTGTGTACTGTCATTACTGGCATAATGTGGAACTCTTTCCCCTACAGTCTGAAATGTGTGTGTGGCTAGAGTGATGTTTTGGATACACCACTGAACTACCATGTACAAAGAAAATGGGCTGCAAAGTGAAACTGAATCTTTGGTTGGTTCCTTTTGTGGCTGTGTTACCAAAGTCACTTGCAAAATAAAGCAGTGTGCAAGTTTTATTTTCAAGCCTACTGGGCCTGCACAGTAGAATTATCCAGAGCAGCGAAAGAGATCTGGAGAGCATGGGAAAAGTTAGACCACATGATGAGTGAGAATATGAACGGGGAGAGAAGTGGCAAAATTCCAAGAGTGTAAAGAAATCGTCTGTGGAGGGGAGGGGGAAGAGTAATGTGTTTCTCTGTGTCACTAGAAAGTATTTGTAGAGACAGAAGATTTTGGGGTGGCATGAAAGGGGGAGATGCTTAAGCCCATGGATTCTAATTGAAAATTTCATTTGGCCCTTTCTGTACAAGTCTGAGATATCTGTTTTAAACACAAATTAGTGTTTGACAGACTCGGTATAAGTATAAATGTTGAGTAGGATCATTTTGTTTTTTTAAAAGGTAAAACCAGCATCTATTTTGGGCTGAGAACTTGTATGCAGATCCCAACACAATACACACTAATGTGGCAGAGTGTTAGAGTCCTGAGAAAGGGAGTAATGTAATGGTAAAATGGTGATAGGAGTATAGTACTTAAAGTATGAACCATGGAGTCTGTATCATACTGCTTCTGTGATTGGTGTGTCTTGGCTTTTAGATACAATAACCTTGGAAATAACCCCTGTATTTTCTTAAACACTTAGAAAATCTTTTACCAAAGGACTCGTCTCTTGCTGACAGGAGAGCAAGAATTGTTTGAGTCAATTGTATGTAGAAGTGCAAGTAAAGGAAAATAGAATAGGGTCTGTGTACACTTAAGATTACTGCATAGTCAGCTCTTCTTTTTTCTCATTTGCTTGCAAAAAGTCCCTTGTTTTAGAGCCCCATTACTTACTTCAGTGTTTTTACCAAATAGATCAGTAATAAATGTTTTGATTGAATTTACTCCAAATAAAAATTACCAACCAAAATCTACCAGTCTACCTCTAACTCACCCAAAAGGATAAATTGACACAATTGTGACAGCAGAAGTGGTAACATTCATAAACCAGTCAAAGAACAGTTCAGTCTCCCTTCTTACTCCCTGAAAGGTATCTCTGTTGCCAGACTTAAACAAGTTAATTCTACATCAAAGCTTCAAAGAGAAACTAAAGAGTTAGAATTCACATGGAAGTTTGATACCATTAACTTGGGTTTGAATAGAGATATGGCCTGGCCAAATCACAAAAAATGATTTTCACTGGTCTCAGGCTCCCAACCTTCTTGTATGCAGTTCAGTGCAGTTTTGAATCTAACCAGCTTGTTTGAATTGCTAAAATAGTTGGATTGGAACCTGTCACTCACACTTAACTAGATTTATTTTTCCCTTCCGTGCTATATTTTCCATTTGCAAGCATATGATGAAGTGGGATTTCTCCCACAAAAGCTCATGTGATAAATAAATTTGTTAGTCTTTAAACCTGCCACAGGACACTGTGTGTGTTTTGCCAAACCAGACTAGCATGGCTACCTCTCTGGAACCCTTAGATTTGTTTCCTTTATGGGCTGACATAAAGTCCAGCCTGAATTCCTAGAGTAAAAGAGCAGACATATCCTTGTGCCTTCAGTAGCTGCACCTTGAGGGTCATTACTTATCTTGATTTAGTTTCCTTCTTCCTCTTCCTCCTGTTTTTTGGGCTTTCTTAAACTTCACTGCAGCAAAAATTTGGAATAAGAGAGCAGTACGTATTCCAGTCAAGTGAGGGTTATGTCCCCTCAAGGAGTCCTTCAGTTTGATATTTCCTGACATTGTGCCAATTATTACAGGGAAAAATGGCTTGTTCAGTGGAGAAATATTTTTCACATAATGCTACTTAGAAACACACCAAGATTAACAGTGGCATGCGATTTTTTGTTTCTCTCTTTCCTTATTCTCCTATTGTACACTTTTTTTTCTTTTTATTCTGTAGTCACAGATGAGGACACGGTGAAGAGGTATTTTGCCAAGTTTGAGGAGAAGTTCTTCCAAACCTGTGAGAAGGAACTTGCCAAAATCAACACTTTCTATTCAGGTAAGCTACTTATCTACCTCTAACACGACTAGTGGAAAGTGTAGCATACAGAGCCCTAGAGCTTGCAAACCCACAGAATCTTCATATTTTTGAAGGTCTGCCATCAGACAATCAAAATGTGTGTACGTATAAGAAAGCTGATTTAACTGTGCAAAAAAGTGAGTGGATGCTCTTACTTGGTTCAACTGCTATTTGAGTTTAGCTCTGTTGGAAACAGATTTAAGCCAAACCAAAATATGCTACTCAAACAAAATTATAAGTGCGCACAACAGCCTTCTGTGTGAGGTGAATTATGTTTGTTTAAAAAACAGTTTGTTAAACTAGTGCAACTTTCTGATGCACACAACTAGGTAACTGGCAAGTACATTGTACAGCAATATAATATGTGCTTACTATGTTTCTGTTCAAATTTATTAGTTGATCGGACTGAAAAATGAAGAAACTTAGCAAAGATGTTATTGCTGTGTTTCTTTTATGTAAGTTTTCTTACATAACTCACTTTTCTTAGTACAGCATTTTGAAACGTCCATGGGACTGAAGTTTCTCACAGTATATAAATAAATTGGAAATCAAGTTTAAAATTGATAGCTCTGGGTCTGTCATCTGTGTAGTCATATTTCCAGGAAAGGCTTTGCAACAGGTGTATTACAGAATATGCTGTCAGATCTTGGGTCAGTTTCCAGCCTGTTTTGGAATCGAATGGATTTTGGATGGTTGGCTTTTATACTAGGAGAGGGGAGTTCATATATGAATTTGACTTATTCATGTTTGTCATAGTTTTTCATAGTAAAAGTTTCAGTAAAACTTTGTATAAAAGTGTTTATGATGCCTGCTTATAGCTTGTCTGTTTCTCTGATTGAATCCAGTAATGAATATGTAATTTTGAAATTGTGGCATTAAAAGTTATGATATGCACCAGGGATGACTTCATTGAAGGAACCACCAGAATCTGGGCTGTGGGGGAAAGAACAAGTAATAAAACTCAAATATCAGCAATAATTGTAAAACTACTGCTGCCCTCTGCCAGATTCAATCTGAGAAGAACTCTCTTCTCTGATGACTTTATGGAGTAAATTATCTGTTGGGTGCATGGCTGTAACTTCTCTTAGGCCCTATGAAGCCTCCCTTCATCCTGCTGCCGCTGCCCCCATCAAACTAGTTCCATAGCTAGACACCTAAACTGGGAAAGCAGATAAAGTGAAATTTCAGAAAGTTACTGCCACTTTCACTTTTAAAGAACCTTAACCATTGCCACTTGCTTCTAGAAGGAACTGCTCACTCACAACTTTTAGTCCAACAGGATTGTCTTGTCTTCATTGCATCGTCACAGGGCTGGAGTAAGATGTGCTAAGGCCCTAAGCTACGTCAACATCCAGAGGCCCCATAACAAAAAGTAAAGAGAAAATAATAGTGTACTACAACACAACAGAAAGGGCAAGGAAAAAACAAATGATAAACCTTTATATTTGCTTATATACATAAGCAAAGATGCAACAAAAAAACAACTAAATAAAACATGCATCTTGCAAAAAGTCTGATTTGCATTATCAGTTTAAGTGATCATAAATCTTCTTAGTTGTCTCTGACATTTTAGAGGCCACTCCTAATGTGAGTCCCTAATCCAGTGGTCTGCAACCTATGGCTCCGGAGCTGCATGCAGCTCTTTGGCTGTCCCCTTGTGGCCCCTGGCTTTGGGGTTCCCTCCTGCCACCAGGGGACCCTGTGGGCAGCCTGCACCAGGCTCTGGGCGCCCCCCTTCCCCACCACCAGGGGATGCTGTGATGGGCTTGCTGGCCAGGCTTCCCCCACCAGGAGGCTATACCCCTTGCGGTTCTGAAAATTATTGGTCATTGAAGGAATCTTTTAAAATGGCTTTGGGGGGGGGGGGGGTTTGCTAACCCCTGCCCTAATCCATGGCTTACTTGGTTTGTGCCTAGATCTGACACTGCATCCTCACATTGTACTGTTTTGATCCAGTGGAAAAATCCTGGTCAGGAGGGTTTCGGGGGGGGGGGGGGTCCTCCTTAAAGGGGCATGCCCCACTGATAGAAAAGTTCCTGTAAGTGAAGTTCTGGCTGGACCCTGATTCCACAGGATCTTATTCACATTCAAACAGCAGCTGCTGCTTTATTTTATCCCCTCGTGCAGTGCCTGGTGAAGGATATGCAGTTGAATCCCTCTCCTCCCAGAGCAGTTCAATGAATGTTGTATTTTCATACTAGTACATGAGACAAAAGTGAAGTTCGTGTATCCAGAGCACTATTAAATGGAAAGAGTAATACTGGGAAGAAATGATTTTTTTAAGGAAAAAAGTTGGTTTGTTTAGTCATCTAAAGCATTTTAAAAAAACACAATAACCAAAACTCCTCAGACACATAATTTTACCACTGACTCACTTTTTACTCAGGAGGATATTTTATTACTAACTCTTCAATATCAGGTCTTAAAACCTGCCTCATCTTTTGTTTTAAAAACATGTCATTTCTTCCTCCTCCCCAATCACCCCAACAAGTATTTCATTTACTTTAAATATATGATAGCAGCATAGAGCCTGACACACCCTTCAGCCACCACCTATGTGCACAAAATAGGATATATAACTAATTATAAGGGTAAATGCTTTTAAAATTTAATGTATGCTAATGGTGATGTGCTGTTAAAGTACTGGAACAATAACCTTTTTTCCAGATTGCTGTAACTCTGATTACATTAAATAAAAAATAAAAAAAAATGCCAACCCTTTGTACTATGTGCTTAATGCTTAAATCTGAAAACTGTTGTTCAATTTGACATGAAATATGGAAGGTTGTAACATGGGGAGAAGAGCTAAAGTTTAACTTTCATCCTCCTGTTAATATTCAGCATCCTGGAATCAGCTCTGCATTAGACATTGGATTTCCATAATGAAGGTCTGCAAACATTTCCTAGCAGCTTTTTATTTTAATTGGAATTGCTAGTTAAAATATGGTCCTTTTTTTACCTGTTTACAATTTCAAAAAGCTGTGCAGAGCAAAATGTGTGTAACTTTGAGAGAATGAAAATCAAACTCCTTACAAGAGGCTTCCTTCACTCTTAGCTTTGGGGTAACAGCATGACTTTCCATAATATAAAAATTTCAGAGCTGCTCTTGTATTTTACCCATAGCAGTGGATAACTGCTTGAGGAGCATGACTTGAATAGTTCATGACCAATCTACTATCATGTCATATTTCAGGTATTTGTTGGCTTGGAGCGTGATCTGATGTTTGCCAGTTTATTCTAGTCATGCACATGTTGAAGAGTTATTCTTCATCTTTGGTGTAGCCTGCATCTTAACAGAAGGCAATATGTATGCCTTCCATCCAGCTTACTTCCAGGACCACTTTTCTTCCTATTGGAAATTGCATAACATTCTTGTAGGTAACTGCAGGAATTGCAGGCTATATTGGTAAAGTGATTTTTTTCCTATCTTTAGTAAGATAAGCCTTGTTCATTTTAAAAACGTTAGTCACTTTGTTTGTTTTGCACTGTGTTTCATTTGCTCATCTGTTCCTCTGCTGGAGAATCTATGACCAATATTATCAGGGATTGTCTCAGTAAAGAGATATCAAACTTTGCTACACTCTTAGACTCATCAATGAACTCTGAAGTCTTATGATCTCCACTACCAACAGCAAATGGTCATGCTCTTCGTCCAAAACGACCACATGCCCAGCATCACTTCCTACTACATCCGTAATTTTGACATCGCCTGTCAGACAGTAGTCATGGCTACAAGTCTATAAAAATTGAAATTGCCGTATGCACATCTTCATTAGCGATCAGTTAAGTTTCTTTGGTATGAGTTCCAATAACTTGTTCTACTACTACACATCATTAGAGACAACAAAAAAACAGTAATGAAGTACAAGTGAGTGACTTAATGGGTAGTGTGTTAATTGTAGTGACTTAATTCAGACCAGTGGTTCCCAACTTGTGGTCCATGGACGATTGGTGGTTCATGAGAGTACTGCAGGTGGTGGTGGTGGGGGGATAATTACTGCAGGTAAATGTACTGTGATGAATGCAATATGTTTGAGAGCGAGCATAATACGTTATTAGAAATAGCTGTGTTTTAAATACCCCTTCATATAAATGTTTGGCTCCCATCAGCAATAGACTATGTTAAAGAGAATGTTTAAATTGGCTTGCTTACGTGGCGGTCCGCAAAAGCTTTCAGTGAAGATGCAGTTGTTGGCATAAAGGAAAAGGTTGGGAACCAATGATTTAGATGTCGTTCTTGGCTAATGTTTGTTTTTGTTAATGTTTGAGATGCTTTGTTTTTAAAACTGTCAACATTTGTTTCTTGGACTAGCACTTAAGAACTTCAGCTGTTAGTAAATGAAGTTTTTCATATGACTGAGTTTAGGAAAGCTTTAATTTAGTATGTTTTAAAAAATGGATGAAGAATGTAAAACATGGAACAAATGGAGATTTCTAAATCAGACAATTTATAAATTGGGTGTAGAACCATACCAGGTATGGTCATATTCAGTTTTCAGAACTGAAGCTGGCACAAATTTACTTAGTGTAAACCAATTTTTTAATTATGTTAGTAGAAACTTGTAGACTGCCTACTTATATGTAAATAGTATAATTTCTGGGCATAATTATATGATTGGGCATTGTAAGCACCCTACTTAACACTTTTTTCAAACTACTAAACAGCTTGTGTAGAGGGATTAAGTCAAATTATGTGATCAGAAGTGAAACGAGGCATGTTTTTTATCGCTGCCTGCTTGATGTAGAGGCTTTCATGACTCTTTACTTGGAGCAACATAATCAGGGTAGCATCATGTCTTTAACTTGTGAAACTGATACTCATAGTCTTTCTCAGTTGTTTTGTACAAGTTGATAAACTTGTCTTCAGAGAATATTCCTTGATCGCTCTCTAGAGGAGGATTGGTAGGCTCGTTCTTCACCGCAGACATTTTATCCACAGCCTGGTGGTTGGCCTGTGTCCCCCAACCTTGTGTTTGTATAGAGTATCTAGTCACACAGTCAGTGACACACATACAGATGGATAGCAGTCAGCCTGTCTTTTTGAGCACTCTTGTGCCAGATCAGGAAGTAACGGGTGAGTCTAAGAATGTGACTGATGGAGACAGAATTTGGCAACCACTCCAGAAGGTATCACTTTTCTCTTCAGCCTTCACCACTGAGATGTCACTTGAGTTCTGCAGTCAGTGGAAACTGGAGCTTATAGTGTGCAGTAACTCTCCGGAGGCTGTTTTCAGCCTCTAAATATGTACTTTTTTTGATTCTCGGTGTAGTGATTGTTTAAAAGTACCTAAAAACACCAAAGTGATACTGTGCGCTGCAAAAGACTAATGCAGTTCCATAAACTGTTTTGGCAGGGCTTTATGCAGATAAAAATTTGAATTCTTTTATGTTTTGGCATGTACCTTAAGCAATTCTGTAAATGGTTTGAGGAACAACGTAACATACATTTTGCCTTATTTTTATTCTGTACATGTCAAAGTAATAAAATGCTATTTTAATAAGGTAAAATTCATTGCTGGGTTATTTAAATCCCTACAGCCTTTCATGGATTCCCAGAATAAAATTACAGTAAGGCTAGATATCATCTCAACAAAGCAGAGTTTTCCAGCCAATATTAAGTGATTTACAAAACATTTTTGAGACATTGGATTTGTGTCTTTTTTGTTTCTTTACTACACATATAAAGAATGCTTGTAATTTGAGATCATTGTAGGTGACGGATGGGAAGGGATGGTTTCCTGCTTGTTTTATGTAACAGTATAGAGTCTGAGAGAACCATTGGGTGATCAGAGGTGTATGTTAATATGAGCTCTAACATCTTCATTTAAAGACTTACTGGGGGTTTTGGATATTTTACAAAGGCATCTTTTATTCATAATAGCAGTTATTTAAGTGAAATAGATGTTAACAAGAAAAAAATTTTAATAAGTCTGACTAAAAATTTCTTCCTTCTAATAGCTCAACTTTCACTTTCTTGGTTCTTGTGATGCATCTCAGCTGCCACTGAACTTGTCTTCACTATCCAAGCAAGCATTTTAAGATGTGCTATTTTATGACATTTAGCCTTTTACAAACTTGCTAATAACTTTGAATTAATTGACAATAGCTTAGCTTGTAGTAAGAACGCTAGTGTGTGTTGAACCCCGGGTTCGCGATGTAACTGCGACAGACCAGCAACACCCACCAATGAGACGGACACCAGTTCAAGTAAACAAAAACTACTTTTATAGTGGTACCATAAACACCTATGACCAATTAACAACATGGAGCAAGGAAGTCTATATAAAACACTTATAATCAACTAACAGTGTGGAGCAAGAAAGTGTATGTAAAACACTTATGGCCAAATAACAGTGTGGAGCAAGAAAGTCTGTGTAAAACACTTATAACCAAATAACAGAATGGAGCAATAACTTACAAGAGAGTGGCCATAAGTCAAGGACTTTTCTGGCCTTTTACTGCCTCAACATCAGTATAGGCACTGATCAGCCCACCCGATGCATATTTACCAATGGCTCAAAGCCATTCCTCCTTGCTAGCCAAGAAGGGTGGGCGGCAGAATGAAGGAGTCAGATGAGAGAAACTAAACTCCCACACTCCCCCTGTGTATGCTGGGGGAATTTGGGGACAGCAGTTTAGAGCAGAAGTGGAGCAATAAACAATTTTACAATATAAATGCAAAATACAAATGGCTAATAAACATATGAAGAAATAACAATCTATGCTAGGCAATGAACATCTATATCATGAAAGGATTATGCAGGATACAGGGGGAATAATAAACAGCTACACAAACTATACAAAACTCAAATAAGGAAGCTACAGTAACAGACTATACATGAATAGTAGCAAGGAGAAGAATTAAGAGAAGTAGGAGGCTTGTATTGATTTATAATACCTGTCCTAGCACCGTAGTGGAACCCAAAACGAGGAGGCAGACCAGCTGCAACATCCCAGTACTTAATCGTTCGGCCGGCAATTCGTGTATCCCTC
>ML682061.1:1172897-1299013 GCA_007922195.1 Podocnemis expansa | reverse complement strand
AAAAAAAGGTCTCGGGGGTGGGTGCTCCCTGTCTCAGTCGGGGAATCAGTCTGACTGGGTCGCGACGTGCCCTTTAGCATTCGAGGGTGGGAGAACAACAAGCTAGCTGAGACGGGGTTTAAATGGAATTTTCACAGCCAGAGTAAAAATAGCCAATTGGGAGTGGGATTCTGGTCAGGACCAATGATGGAACTGAGACCCCAGACAATGACCCCTCCTTCGTGGTGATGTGGGGTGCCGAGAAGCTGTTCAGGGGGATAGAAACTCACCGCTCCCTTGATGACACGAGGCAAGGGGGGAAGAAACTCACCCAGGAAATCGAGGCCCATCAGAGGAGATCAATACTTAACATTCTTCCCCTTGAGCTGAATAGCCTGGAGATGAAACCCATCAGGGAGATCTATACATAACATTCTTCCCTGTGAGCTCCATAGTCTAGAGGGCTACATTGGGAGGGCGGGGGGCGCCATTATGTCTGCCACCTCTGTTGACAGTGTGGACACAGAGATCCAAAAGCTCTGGGAAGACAGTTTTTGAGGAAGATAATGCTCATGTTTCTTTACCATGACTTCAACTTTTGTGAAGTCCTAATCATTGAAATTGTTCCCCAAGACAATTGAGTGGATCCCGGATATGTCTTCTGTATTCTGAGTAGAGAGTTTCTCATTATATTTTATTGATAAGATCATTCAAATATGGACAGGGTTGGCAGTTTTTATGGTATGAATATTTGTAGAGCAACAGTCATGGTATCTAACCATGAAATACATAGAATTCAAGGTTGTTACCCAATTTAGGAGTATTTTCTTTGCTTCTCCCATCTTTACAAAGTTTTATGTAAGAAATGAAAGTTTTTTTGCATTCCATCCTCATACTGAAAAGATGTTTGATTCATCCTTGTCAGCTACTGTAAGAAACAGCCCAAGAATTTGGGAGTTGAGGCTTTTTTGGTACTCTCACCTACTTTGCCCTTGCTTGTAATATTCTTGTGGTTAGAGAGAGAGAGAGTTCTAAAGGTATTTCAGATGGGACTGGATATTAAATCTGGAACTGAATATGAGGAGTAAGTACAGTGTGCAGAAAAGCAGTGTGAAGGGCTCTTTCTAAAGAGAGAGACTACTGCATGTTTGATCAGCTTCATTTACTTTCCAGGTCAGTTCTTAGGTTGAGAAAATTCCTGTTGTCCAACTAAGTCATGAGTCACTTCCAGATG
This sequence comes from Podocnemis expansa, assembly GCA_007922195.1. NCBI lineage: Eukaryota > Metazoa > Chordata > Testudines > Podocnemididae > Podocnemis > Podocnemis expansa. The sequence goes on along the minus strand of ML682061.1, from coordinate 1,297,800 downwards.
GGGACAGATGTTTGTGTCTAGTGACTCAGTTTGAGATCCAGAGAGAACAACTGCTGTACGCTACTTTGAGTGCCTTTTAAAGCTCTTCCCTTTACTCATTTTATGTCTATCTTGTTGGACTAAGTTGGAGTTAGAGAATGTTGACCGCACGTTTGCTGCATGTGTATCCTGAAGCAGAAAAGTCTATGTATTCCAGAACAAAAGGCTGTTTAAAGCTGTGTTAGCTGAACTTTAACAGTTAGCTCAGTGGTCACATGATATGAGCCAGTGATTTAACAAGAATTAAGTACAGGCTGTTTCTTCAGAAAATTCATTTTTAAAAAGCCTTTATAAAAAATTCAAGTTGGCTCCCCTTTACAGCTAAACTGGCAAAACACTGGCTAATGTGCTACAGAGACTGTGGCCCTGAATTGCAGAGAAGATAGAGTTAGATGATCACATTCCTGGGACTTTACAGTTTCAGATTTGACCAGTTTTAGACTGTATTTTGAAACTATTGCATGTGTTGGTATGATAACCTACAATCACTGTAGAGGCCATATTTGTCTGTTGCTTGTAATATGGTAAAACTTATCTTCTGAATCTTGCATACATTGATAAGTTTCACCTCATTTTTTTCTTTGATTTCTTTACAACCAGGTGAAATGTTAAGATTTCCTGTTAGTACTGAGTGCAGAGAAACCCAAAGGGCTTTACTGTCTGATAGCAAATTTCAGAATATTAGCTAACAAGTGGTTGGGTTTTTTTTGTTTGTTTGTTTTGTGTTTTGTTTTGTGTTTTGTTTTGTGTTTTGTTTTGTTTTGTTTTGTTTTGTTTTTTGGGGTGAGCATTGTTTAAGGCCTTTTTAGGATGTGAAAATTTAAGCATAGCATCTTATTCTGCCACCCTAAGGGTGCTTGATGCCATTCACTTGACAAGAACAAATTTGAAAATTCAACCTTTGGTATCTTATAAATCATTTTATGTGGTGTTTTGTTTTGCAAGCAGGATGGGCATGCTGATTGCTACCTGCTTCCTGCTGTGATGCTGGAATAACACCATGTTGGGAGTTTTGACTTGTATGGGCATTATTTATAGCTCCTTCCATTGGATAGCAGTTAGCCTAGGCTATGCCAGCTGGGATTCCTTTTGTCAATGGCAAATATTTACATTCCTAGAGGGAACATTGTCTAGATGTTGAAGTGCAGGATCAGAAGTCTGGAAACTTGGGTTCCTTTCCTAGTTCTGCTATCCGCGTGATGCATGATCTAAGGAAATTCATTTAACCACTGTTAGCCCACCTGTAAAAAGTGGCTGCTATTTTTCTGTTTCTCAGGATTTGAGTTTTAATTTGTGAAATCCTTGGAAGGAAATGCAGCCATATTTATTACTATATTTAGCAAATGTTAGGGATTAGTGGTTTGGGGGCTTCACTGTAGATTAAGTTATTGTGAAGGAAGTCAGCATGTGGATCTACAGAACAGCAAGCTAGTGTGCTTGTCTACACTCCCTGGCATGCTGCATAGTAACTTACCAAGCTCTAAGTCGTACAGCTAATGCTTCCACTCAGCAGCATCCCCCACAAAAGCATGGCATATGGTGATATACACAATGTTAGAGAGGTATTTCAGCATTCATAGACAAGTTGTTGCCAAGTCCATTTGTGGTATTTGACTGTTCCTTTTTCTTACTAACAGAAAAGCTTGCAGAAGCTCAGCGCAGGTCCGCTACTCTTCAAAATGAACTACAGTCATCTTTGGATGCACAGAAAGAAACTAGTGGTCTCACCACGCTGCGGCAGCGCAGAAAGGCAGTCTTCCACCTGTCCCACGAGGAGCGTGTCCAGCATAGGAACATCAAAGACCTAAAATTGGCCTTCAGCGAGTTCTACCTCAGCCTCATCTTACTGCAGAACTATCAGGTAAAAGGAAAAGGGAGGCACAGTTTTACCACAGGCCAAAATGTTCATACCATTCTTGGTCATTGGACTGCTTCATCTTGTTGCAGTCAGAGGACAGAACTTTAAGACTGACAATGAGAAAGTAAATAGATTAGTACAGTAACTTTGAAGTCATCTACTTCTTGGAGTTCTGTTCTCTGCAAAGCGAGATTTGAGAGTCTGGAAAGAGATTGTTTTATCTTAAAAATTGAAAAGAAGCATGAGGCTGTTTATACATTGTTTCTTCTTGGTATTACCATAGTGTCATTCACTGTAGCTGACTGCATCAAACATCCCCCCCCCCCTTTTTTTTTAAACCCACTTTTTCAAGGCTGTCTCAATTTTGTGTTAAACTCTGTGGGATGCTACTTGGCATATAAGTTGGTAACCAGGAGGGAGGTATAAAAGAATTAAGTTTTAGGTATATTTAGATTTGTAGCATTGAAAAATGGGATTATAATGGTTATAGAGAGTGACCTGTGTTTCATAATTTAAAATTTGATGTGTTTTTATTTATATGTTTGTAGAAAAATGGCTTGTAATTTGTTGTTGACATTGAGTACTTTAAAAATTGTTTGTTAAAGTGGCATTTTTCATGTAACATTAAACATTTCAAAACCATTTTTTTTAACCTGTGTACTTAACTAAAATGTTCAAACTCAGAGGTCTAAAGTAAAGGATCTACATTCTTTCTAGTCACTGACATACAGCAGACTTTATGCTAGGGAATTTTACCAACCAGAATCCTACCACTGGGAATTATTTTGTAAAATTCCATACTATAGACAAGAGTTCAGGTCCCCATCCCCCATTCTGTGCCCCCGCCCCCAAAGATTTGCTGGTCCTCTAGAGCAGTGGTTCCCAACTTTTTTCTGCCATGACACACCTTGATACCTTCAAATTTTTTGAGTCATACCACCATTAAAAAAACTCATGAATATTCAAATGAACTTAAATTACTTAGGAATATTCATGACCCATGGCACAGTGTTTTGGAAATGCTGCTATGTGGGGTAGTAGAGGTAGCAGAGCAGGAGTGGCAAAATGGGAGGTCAGGAGTCATGTGCAGAGGCGGGAGTGAGTGTGGGGAGCAGAGCAGGGCAGGGATGTTAAAAGAGGACAAGGGCAGCCATGTGAGGAACAGAACAAGGGTGGCAAGAGAGGAGAGAGGAAGGGGAGAACAAGAGTGGCTTTGTGGGGGAGCAGAGGGGAACCTGGGAGTGGGAAGATAAGGCAGGGGAGCATGGCACAGCACCCACTTCCCCCTTCTCCGCAGTGGATCCCTGCCACCCAGGGCAAATCCTCACCCCACTGCTGCTCCCCCCCCACTCCAGAGGGTCCTGGCCTCCCCTCCTCCAGCCCCCTGTTGTCTATGATGGGCCCTCCCATCACTGCAGGGGCCAGAACTAGTCCTCCAGCCCCCAGCTACACACACCCCCAACCAGACAGCCACCCCATAACCCCAGCTACACACCCTCTGCTACACATCCACTCCCGCCCACCTCTGCTACACACACACACACCTGCTCCATACAACCCCAGCAGACCTCCTCCCAAAGCCCTTACCTGGGCTGTTTTGCAGGCTGCTGACAGAAGCTGCTCCACCCAGCAGGGGGGAGATTCACAAACTCCCAGCCTCCCACAGCAATCTACTGGCTGGGCTTAAGTTGGAGTGGGTTTTAATGTGGCGCCACCAGAATACTGTGTTCCAGCTGCTAGTGCTATTTTTAGGTGGATCCCCTGGAAGTCCTTGTTCCACTGCCTCCCTTTATTTTTAGGGGGGCCAGAACGCTGCCTGCCTGAAAATAGGAAGCCCTGCAACTGTGTTCTGGTGTCTTCCCCCTTTATCCCCTGCCTTTTCCCAGCCCTGTACAGCCCACGTGACTGGGCTGAGCAGGGAGGGAACTTAAACTCCAGCTCTTGGGGATGCTCGTGGCAAACTTTGGGTGTTGCTGTGGCACACCGGTAGGGAACCACTAATCTAGAGTTTAGAGGGCTTTACAAAAACTCAGCAGTTCTTAAAATGAGGCAATTTGTTTAGATGTCTAAACGTGGATGTAATTGCTTTACATAAGGTTCCCAGCCTGGAAAAGCTTAATCTGTCTTCTGGTAAAGCAGGGTAGAAATTGGCCAATAGGCTAATATAGGCTTCTAGTACTACTGGAAGTGCTCAGTTACCTACAGCAGTGGCAGCTAGTTCACAACCCTATAGTAGATAAAATAACCTCAGATCTTTGCTCAGTTCTTGGTTAAGCCGTATTAACCAGCTTTGCATTTTATTTCTTTTAATAAAAAAGTACTAGGCGCTTGGATTTTATAATTGAGCGTCACTTCTGTGGCCTGATAAGATAACAGTGCAAATGATTCCTTGGGAAGGCTTTTTAGGTACAAAGGAGAAGGAAATCAGTGAGTCCATGGTAGTAGAGACCCAGCTAGTGCCAAAGAGAAGATGATTTTTGTTCACAAAACACTGGTATATATTCTAACCCTTTTTGGATTTAAAAGATGCTAGTTACATAGAACTTTCTGTATCCAAAACTGGCAGGGTTTCTTTTGGGGTTTTATACTAGGTTGGTAGGTATGAAAAATTTAAACAGATGAAATTGTTCTGAAATAAAGGACAAAATACATGTGTGAAGAAGTGTCTGAACACAATCACAGGCAGTGAGGTAAACAGTAAGTGGATTAATTAAGTCTGGCAGTTTTCTGCTAGGCATAAATGAAACTAGTTGAGCACAATCTCGTAATTAGAATGTTACCATAGATTGTAGTAATCTGCACACTAGAAACAGAACATGAGGTGGGAGGGTGGCATGGTGTCAAGTGTATTTACAGTTGTTTGCGTAGTGGTGAAGATTTTTGAGTTGGATTACAAAGAAGGAAAAAATTAAGATGAAACACTAGTTGTCTTTACACACAGCAGTAGAACAGGAACAGAAAATTCAAGTACCAATGCTAAAGCCGCTCCAAACTGTAGGGTACATGCCCATGAAGTAATTTTAACTGCCCAGTTATCTGTGGGTATCAGCCAAACATTTGTCATCATCGGAGGTTCCTTAGTTTAAATAAAAGGCAAGGTCCATGGCTCAAATAATAAAACTACAGCTTAGATCTCACCAATAGAAGAACTGATATGAGAATGTGAACGTAAAAGGGGAGCTTGGAATTAGTAGTCTCAAACTGTTTGAATTCAGCATAGAAAGCAGTGGCTTTACACAGTGGAGCAGCAAAAAGGATAATGGGGTTTCTGTAAAAAGCAAATTAAGATATTAACTTTGTGAACAAGACATAGTAAGAGGGAGTATTAAAATCCACTGTTGTGGTGGAAGAATGGCAAATACTAAAGGTATCAATATATCCAAGTTAAATCTAGATGTATTTGACCTGCGCATAGTCCTGAGTTTTCAAATTAACAGACATTTACATATCAACAAACCCTTTCTCCAAGTCTGTTCTCTCCTCCTACGTGATTTTGCATAATATCGCATAATAAAAGCCATCATAGTGGCTTTGTAGTGTGTTATTTATATGTTAGCAAACTGATATTTAATTTAGTTTCATGAACTTCACTTTAGTATCTAGCAGAAAAAGATGAGTTTGGAGGAGAGAGTTTCTATTAAAAAATAGGATTATCTTCAGTAGTAAGAAAAATACAGAATTTCAGGTTAAGTAAATTATTTCTCTTGGATTTTGCTTTTGTATCACTGCAAAAGTCCTTCATTAAAACTGCCATGAAACAGTGTTAATTTCTTTAGCATACAGCTTTGGAATCATGGAACATGTGCTGTCAGAAGCAGAAGCTCCTTTGCAAGAAGTTGAGGATGCAAAATGAAAAAATGTCAGGCTAGTCTTCCTGAGACATGAGAAGAGTTGAAGAACTATAATTATTCACACAGCAAATAACATTCTTTTCAGGGCAACAGGAATATCTGTGACCCAAATGATCATTTTGTTACTTTTTTTTTTCCTTTCATTTCAGCATCATGAAACAAAGCTCTGCTGTCCCAGGGGTGAAATGCTGGATTTTTCCAATAGGAAAGTAATTAAAGTCTCTCTTGTCTGCAGTAATGCCAGTCATTAATGCAGTAGCTTCCTACTCCCATCTCCCTGTCCCTTCTTACCTACTGTACAATGGGGGTATGATATTGAATTACTCCAGGCATAATTAGATTGAAAATCATTTCAGTAGAGTAGTTGGAACCACTCCCAAAGGCACTGAATTCTGCCATTCTCTCTATTTTTCTTTCATATCTAGTCTATGAGCTGCTGCTTATAAGCTTAACATAAAATAAAATCACTTTCTGATCTGTCTGTTTAGCTAATACTAGGCTGAATCAGCTGAGAGAAACATGGGATGCTGTTGGGGATTTCTTTACATGGTTAGATAACACAGTATTTCAAATGTGCTTTATCATAGCAGCCTTCAGTTGACTGTCCATTGCTATAATGAGCTTTTCCATTACTATGTATTAAAAATACATAAACTAATGAATCTGGGTTTACATGTAGCTCAGATATTAACCGTCTTTTTTTCAGCTAATTGCTCTGGACCCAATCTTGGAAAGGTCCTGGATACTCTCTGTTGCATCTGACTTCAAGCTCAGACTTGTTTTCTATTCACATAATGCAAAATCCTGTTATAGGAACACACTTGGCCAGGTTTAATTGCCATGATATGTAAAATGCTTTCTAATTTTTCTTGTAAGGATATAACTTATTCATTATGTTTTGCTGTCCTGTTATATATTGTCTAGTATTAACATGTTCAATCTTGGCTTTTTAAAATAAAGAAACTAGGAATCGATAGCCTCCTCTATCCAAAAATGAAAGACCGTACCAAGAAGATGAGTAGGTTTGATGTCTTGACAATGGGTGCACAGATAAGAGGATGCAGCTAAAAGCAACATCATTGTTGCAAAATTTCCCTCCTTTGAATTTCTGCATTTGTAAATTATAACAGTTCATTATAACAAATGGCTGTATACAGAAAAAATGTGATAAGATTCACAAGATGTACTTGAATGAGCTACTCATAAGTGCTGATGCTGCTATACCCCATGGGTTGAAGCGGTTTTCATTGTATACAGGATTTACAGTTTGGTTCAATGGCTCTCAAGACCCCCACTATAAAACTTGTTCCAGCACCCCTCGAGCTATTGTTACTTGTTAGCTGGGACTGTACAGACAGTCAGAATCAAAATTACTTTGAAGTAAGTGTTCAGTATGGCCAGAGCTCAGCTATCTACAGTGAATTTTCATCCAGCAGGTTGTTGGCTGCTTAGTTAAGAAAGGAAAAGTGGCAGCAACTTGAATTAAAAGGTTCACCATGTTACGTTCAAATTCTTCTAGGTCTAGTCAATTTTATCTCATGCTTTTTTTATTATGCTTGATTGTGATCACTTTTGCTTTAAAAACTTGCTTATAATTTTGTTCTTGTTATATAAAAATTCCCCTCTCACCCCTATGGGTCGTATGTGTCATCCTTAACCTCGGGTCCTCTACCAGAGGCCTGGGAGTTTGAGGGTTCTGCGCAGTATCTTAGCTGTTCCGAGCACTGCACTCTTCTGAACAGAGAGCTCTGATGTTGTTCCTGGGATCTGTTGGAGCCAATCTCCCAGCTTAGGAGTCACAGCCCCGAGTGCTCCTACCACCCCTGGGACCACTTTGGCCTTTACTTTCCACATCCGTTCTAGTTCCTCTTTCAGGCCCTGGTACTTCTCCAGCTTCTCTCGTACTCCTCCTTCCTGATGTTGCTGTCACTTGGCACTGCTACATCTATCACCACTGCTGTCTTCTGGTCCTTGTCTGTTACCACAATGTCTGGTTGATTGGCCAGTACCTGCCTGTCTGTCTGGATCTGGAAGTCCCACAGAATCTTAGCCCTGTTATTCTCCACGACCTTCTGTGGAATCTCCCATCTGGACTTGGGAGGGTCTAGCCCATACACTATGCAGATGTTCCTGTACACAATGCCAGCTACTTGGTTGTGCCGTTCAGTGTATGCTGTTCCTGCCTGCATCTGACATCCTGCCACTATGTGTTGGACTGTCTCTGAGGCCTCTCTGCACAGTCTGCACCTTGGGTCCTGTCTAGTGTGGTAGACCCCTGCTTCAATGGATCTGGTGCTCAGTGCCTGTTCTTGTGCTGCTATGATCAGTGCCTCAGTGCTGTCTTTTAGTCCAGCCTTTTCCAGCCACTGGTGGGATTTCCCAACGTCAGCCACCTCAGCTATCTGTCGATGGTACATTCCATGCAGGGTCTTGTCTTGCCATGGCGCTTCTTCTGCTTGATCTTCCTCCCCTGTCTGCTGCTGCCTCAGGCATTCTCTCAGCAGCTCATCTTTGGGTGCCATCTTACTGATGTACTCCTGGATGCTCTGGGTTTCATCCAGGACAGTGGCTTTGACACTCACCAAACCCCGCCCGCCTTCTTTCCGGCTGGCGTACAGTCTCTGAGTGTTGGACTTGGGGTGGAAACCTCCGTACATTGTGAGGAGCTTCCGGGTCTTCACATCAGCAGCCTCTATGTCCTCCTTTGGCCAGCTCACTATACCGGCAGGGTATCTGATGACTGGCAGGGCGTACTTGTTGATGGCGTGGATCTTGTTCTTCCCATTGAGCTGGCTCTTCAGGACCTGTCTTATCCTTTGGTGGTACTTGGATGTTGCTGTCTTCCTTGCCTCCTCATCGTGGTTCCCATGTGACTGTGGGATGCCAAGGTACTTGTAGCTGGTCTGTATGTCTGCTATGTGGCCTGCTGGTAATTCCACCCCATCAGTCTTGACTACCTTTCCTCTCTTTACTACCATCTGGCCACACTTCTCCAGTCCGAATGACATCCCAATATCCTCACTGTAGATCCGTGTCAGGTGGATTAGCGAGTCGATGTCTCGTTCATTCTTAGCATACAGCTTGATGTCATCCATGTAGAGGAGGTGGCTGATGGTAGTTCCACTCTTGAACTTGTATCCATATCCAGTCCTTGTGATTATCTGGCTGAGGGGGTTCAAGCCAATGCAGAACAGCAGCGGGGACAGCGCATCACCTTGGTATATGCCACACTTGATGGCCACTTGTGCAAGCTGTCTTGAGTTGACTTCCAGTGTTGTCTTCCACAGTCCCATTGAGTTCTTGAGGAAGGTCCTTGGTGTCTTGTTGACTTTGTATAGCGCCAGACATTCACAGATCCATGTGTGTGGCATTGAGTCATAGGCTTTCCTGTAGTCAATCCAGGCTGTGCTCAGATTGGTCTGTCTAGACCTTGAGTCTTGGGCGACTGCTCTATCTATGAGCAACTGGTGTTTTGAGCCTCTGGTGGTGTTCCCAATGCCCTTCTGAGCTGTGCTCACGTACTGGCCCATGTGGTCCTGTAGCTTGGCGGCTATGATGCCTGATAGGACTTTCCATGTTGTGGGGAGGCAGGTTATTGGCTGGTAGTTAGATGGTGGTGTTCCCTTGTGGGGGTCTTTCATGATCAGCACTGTCCTGCCTTGTGTTAGCCAGGCTGGGTGGGAGCCTGTTACTAGTAGCTGGTTCATCTGTGCTGCTAGGCATTCATGCACTGCTGTTAGTTTCTTTAGCCAGTAGATGTGGATCATGTCCGGTCCAGGTGCTGTCCAGCTCTTCAAGTTCTTGACCCGCTGTTGGATGTCTGCTACTGTGATGGTGACTGGTTCCTGTTCTGGGAGATCGCTGTGGTCTGTTCTCAGGTCCTGCAGCCACTTTGCACTGGTGTTATGAGTCTTCTCTTTCTCCCAGATGTTCTTCCAGTACTGTTCAGTTTCTGCTGTTGGTGGCTCTGCTGTTATTGTGTTGTTGCACTGCAGTTGGGAGTACACCTTGGATGGTTCTTTGGAGAACAGGGCATTTATCTTTTTGGCCTCTGCCTCTCTAGTGTATCTCCTTAGCCTGGTGGCCAGTGCTGTGAGCCTTTGCTTAGCAGTCTCTAGGGCTTCAGATGGAGTCAGGCCCTTGTATTTTTTCAGTAGCCGAGTCTTATCCTTAATCTCTACACCCTTCTGTAGTTCCACCAGCTGGCTAACTTGTCTCCGGGTTGCCTTGATCTTATCCTCCAACCTCATTTTCGGGGGGGGGGGGAATGTACTGCTGTTCTTTTTGATTGTGTAGCTAAGCATCCCCAGGATTACAGAGGCTGTAGCGTATACCAGTTCATTGGTTTGAGTTATGGTGGTAGTAGGAATTGTCATTAGGGCTCTGTTGGCATCTTCTAGCATACTAGCTGATGGTACTTCTCCAAAGAGCCTTGGTAATCGGTCTCGAGGGTTGAGTGTAGCTAGTTTATCCATGATCTTATGCCTCATATCAGCTGCTGTGCTCTGTAATGGAGGGGGCGGCAGTGAAGTTCCAGCTTCAGGTGTTGGCTGCACGTCTAGTTGTTCTTCAGGGTCTTCTTGAGTCCGGGATGTCATGTGGAGTTGATCTATCTCAAGTTGTGAGAGCAGCTTCCTTTTTACTATGTTGAAGCGTTGGGTAACTAGCTGTTTCTCAGTTAGTGTGGATGTAGGTCTTTTGTCCATCCATAGTTCCCCATTCGTTTCATATATCCCCTCTCATTAGGTCTACTGTTGTAGTAGCATTCCATCAATTCCAGGTTCTCTTGTCTTGTCCATGTATGGCTTGTTCCGGTAGCCCACTTATTGTCAGATTGTCCTGGTTCCCCAGCATTTGGCGCGGACCTTGTTAATCCGGTCGGCGTCCGAGCCGGCATGACTCTCCTAGTTCGTGTCACTCTCATATTCGAGGTGGGCAAGTGAGGCGTTAGGGGGTCTTTTGCCCAAGGACCCCTACTGGGAAGGTAGACAGGTACACACCAGGATTTGAACCCCGATCTCCTGTGTCAAAGGGCGTCGCTCTTAATCACTACAGCATAAAGAGGTGTAATTCAGTGTTTGGGTTAGCACTCTGAAGTTGCCTACTGCTTTAGAATCTTTGAAACATCTGTGTGTAATGAGTATATTAGGATGGCATTGTTATAGCCCTTGTCTCTGAATTTATATTATCTTATTGATAACTTTATTTTAGTAGTTGCTAATATTGCATATGTTACTATCATGAGAATGAATATTAGACTTCTCTAGTGTCATATTTTTCATGCTGTCCATACACACAGTCTTACTAGTATTTTTAATATAGATTTTTATTCCTTTATTTAATAGATCTGTTGTATACCAAGGAAGCCTCCTGAATTTTTTTCCCCGAAAGGTTCACTAATTAACGACCCTTGTTGACTGTTCCATCTCTGCTACCACTGCAACGTTATGAGATTTCAAACTTTTACATTGTTAGCTGAGACTGTATTATTTTTCTTGCCTTTAGAACCTGAACTTCACAGGGTTCCGTAAGATCCTGAAGAAGCATGACAAGATCCTGGAGACACCACGGGGTGCAGACTGGCGGGTGGCCCATGTGGAGGTGGCACCATTCTATACTTGCAAAAAAATCAACCAGCTCATCTCTGAAACAGAGGTAGGGAATGCTGAACTGTGCTTTTCTTCCACTTTATCTAGAAGAACACTGCTCTTCTCTCCCTTCACCAGTAATAACCCTCAGCTCCTATACTATCTTGTGAATAAATGGCTTAATTACCAACTATTAGGCAAGTATTAATTGATTTCATGGTGCCCTTAATTTCTGATGTCGTCACTTGTAATTTGTTTGTGGGTTTGCATGTACATTGGCTTTAGCTCTTAACTCTTACTATGTGAAATTACAGTGATGGTTAAGAGTAACTCATAATGATGTAATTGATGTGCAAAGTGTCATCACTCTCCAACTTTCTATTTCACTGAGTAGACCCATGTTAAATTCTCTGGTTAATGCCCATAGACAGTGGTGACCAATGAGTTAGAAGATGGAGACAGACAGAAGGCCATGAAACGTTTGCGTGTCCCACCATTGGGAGCTGCTCAGGTGAGAATTTAAGTTCTATAATTCCTATTTTCCTTTCAGATTAATTTAAGTGCCAAATTAACATTTCAGCATCCCAGCAGAATATAAAAACGCAGATATATTGAAATTGGTATTTGTCTATCATGAGACATGACAAGCACCGTAAGCCAGTGGTTCTTAAACTTTTGCAGGTCATGACACACTTGGTATCATATCGCAACCCTACAGGACACACCAGCAATGTTCCCTTTAGGCTGCATGGGCACTCAGCCCCATTCGCACACCCGCACAGGGAACACTGCCAGTCGCATGTGGCTGGCACCCACAGCCTACCCAGCTGGAAGACACAGTCTTATGGCCAGCATGGAGCTTCCCTGAGGCTGGGAGTTTTTAAAACTTCCAGCCCTGAGCATGCTAAGGGCAGGAGCACTAGCCTCTGGCATGGCCACTCCAGTGGTTAGGTAAGGGGGCTCTGGGTGGCTGGAGGAGGGTTGGGGGTGGTTGGGCAGCCGCTGAGGAAAGGGCTCTGGGGGTTAGGGTGGAAGGATAGGGTTGGGCTGGCTTGGGGGGGACCGGGAGAGCTGGCAGGTGGGTTTGTGTGGGAGGAAGGTGTCAGGCTGGGTCAGGGGGCCGGGAGAGCCAGCAGGGGGTGGAGAAGGCCTGGGTGCAGGGAGCCAGTGCTCAAAATAAAAACAAAATGCTTTGGTAAATCTAACCAGATTTCACTGGGACACTTAGAAGCAGCTCACAGTGAAGACTGTTCCTTCCCGCACCACATACTGCAGTTGTTGGAGTTGCAGTCCCTGACCCAGTGTTTGAACTTTGTCTGTTATTTTAGTTTGAAATTCACATTCTTAGACTGGGTTTTCAACAAAAAAAAAAAAAAAAAGTCTGAAAATGTTCAACGTTGAAATCCCGTCCCTAAGAACTATATTACATCCTGACAAATAGACAAGTTTTCAGTATGCCTTTACTTAAATCATCCATGTAAATCCATGCTTCGCTGTGAAGTGCTTCTCAGTGTCCCAGTGAAACTGGTTAGATTTGCCAAAGCTATGACCCATTGAGGAGTTGTGTGCTGCACACATGCTGTACATTTTGCACTGGATATTTTTTTTTCCCCCTGATTTCTTCAAAAGCCAGATCCAAAGCCCATTATAGTCAATGGGAAGACTCCCATTTGCATCAGGAGCTGTGTGTGTAGCTAAGAAAGGCTATCTTCTCTTTGCCTAGTCAAGCTATACAGTGCAAGGTTTACTAAGGATGTAAAGAGGCTGTGCAGTGGTATTTGTACATTTTATAAAGTGTACAGCAGCTGAAGCAACATGTCAGAAATCATTTGCTAAGTCTCTGCAGCCCCCTTGGGTGTAAAGTGTACTGTGACACTAAGCCAGGACTGTGGAAGGTGGCCCAACTCCATTTAGTCTAGTGCAGTGGTTCTCGACCACTGTGGCAGGACACATTACTGTGTCACCACACACTGTGGTAAATGTGTCACAGAGAGCTGGATAGATGGATGGATTCAGACTGGAGGGGTGGTCCTGTAGAGGTATAATATGCCACTAAGTTGTTGGTCTAGTGCACCATAGACCCTCCAGCAATGTTCCCTCTAAGTTGATTATACAACTGAGCGAGCTATGGATGCGCTTGGGGAGCCGACAGCCAGTGGGGAAGGGCCCCAGGAGGTTTGGGCAACTGGTGGGGAACTTGTTCAGCCGCATCCAGAACTTGCTCAGCTGCACCATCAGCTTAGAGGGAACATTGCGCACCAGCTCACCTCCCCCAACCCAAATCCAACCATATTCCCAGCTCTCATCGACACAGCAATGTGTCCCGACACAGTTGTTGAGAACCACTGCTGTAAACTGTTAATGGTTAGTTAGACATGTTAACCTGCTTTAGTCACAGAAAATTTGGAAGTGGTGTTGCAAGTACCAATGTATTAAGGTCGGATAATGGTGGAGAGGAGAATAAAATGGGGAAATAAACGTTAGCTTTTCAAACTTATTGTTAGTATAGATTAGCTGTTCTTAACCACTGTGTCAGGACACATTACTGTGTTGCCACACAGTGGTAAGTCTGTCATGGAAAGTTGGGGAAATGGCTGGATTTTGCCTGGAGGGAGTGAGCTGGTGCATCCTGCAGAGTTGCAATATGCTGCCAAGTGTGTTAAGACCCACAAAAAGTGAAGAACCACTGGTATAGGTAGTTCTGGCTATGTTCTTCCAGCAGGTTTCTCAGATAGCATTAATACACTTGGGCTCTTTGTTTTAAGGTTGCATAATGCTCTTGGTTGGCATTATGAGGTACTTAACAGAATTTCAGTAACTTCATCTTAAATGGAAATGAGCTATTAAAAGAGGGGAGAATGCTACATCAATTGGTTTTAAATTTATTCTAAAAATGAGTGTGCATTTGAGATAAATTCATATTCTGCCTTTAATCCAACTGTTCTGTTTACAGCCTGCACCAGCATGGACTACCTTCAGGGTTGGCTTGTTCTGTGGTATATTCATTGTGCTGAACATTGCTATCATACTTTCAGGTAGGTGTCCTCATCTTGAATTCAAATGACTCCCAGAACCTGATTTTAGGTCTGCATTTATTTTCTTCATAAGTGTCATATGAGTGACAGTAACTGGGTTTAATTATCAGAACATTACTGGTAAGAAGGCTTGGTGGTCTGGGTCAAACCAAGCTAGTCAGTCAGTAGGTAAACCCAATGATGTGTAATAGCTTCTCATGTTACATACATGAGTAATGCCTTTGTCATTATGCTGTAGTTATGGTACTGGCTTCTTTCATCAATTCTTGCTGCAAACCTCTGGACCTTTTGTTTTTGACAGTCATATCCACTTTACCTCCCCTTGGGTGCTGCTAGGATACATATTTTGTATATTACCAACTTACTGAAAGGAGGAAATAATGTTGCAAGTGTACCATTGGGCCACTTTCAGGGAGCATTATGCCATGCAATTTCATCCTTTCAGAAAGCTTCTTACTAACATTTCCAGAATTTCTGTGCCACATGACTATGGAGCTCACCCACCTTGTAAAGTGCTTTGTTAATAAACTATGATAAGCACACAAAAAAGCAGTTTTTTCTCACATCTCCTGGGCTTTGTATTTATTTTGATTTGCATCTTCTTGTGTATGTAAAACTTCTTTACTTATTGTGGTACATTACATGGAGCCATCAATAGTAGAAATCAGGCCAGTGTGACTGGTCTAGAGTGGTGATTTAGCCTTGTTGCAAGCAGCTTTTTCAGTTGCATATGGAAAGGCTAGATTTTTGTCTACAGTGTAGTCTACAAGTAGTAGACTGTTTAAATAATGCAAAGAAAACATCTGGCTTATATTTTTGCACTAGGGGAGACTGATGTACTCAATTTTAAAAGAATTTTTAATCACACATTCCTAAAGTCGGATCCCGTCTTCAAGATAAAACTTTTGTGTTCTAGAAGCTGTTTGCTAAATTGCCTTCCTTATTTTTCTATGATAGATGCAAATTCTTCTTTGAGTGATGGTCCCTATGTGTATTCTAAAAATGAATGTGCATGCATGCCATGCATTGGGTCTGGAAGGCTTTCTTAGCTGTGTTGGTTGACCTGCATGTGTCCTTGTTCTCATATTGAAGGTATAATAGGCTGTATAGGTCAGGGTTAGGGTTAGGATGACTCTGGGCCCTGGGGCCCCTGCCATTGGGAGATCATGCATGCAGCCCATGCCACGCTGCCTCCTGCCATTGGAGGTCCCTGTGGGCGGGTTGTGGGGGCTTCACGGCTTGCTCTTTGTTCCAGGCTCCCTACCCCTGACCAGGGGACTCTGGGGCAAGTGCTCTGGCTCAGCTCCCCTGACCCTGCACCAGGAGGCTATACCCACTGTGGCTCTCAGAACGCTTGGTTATTGAAGGAATTTTGAAAAATGGCTCCTCTGTCCTAAGGCTTGCCGACCTCCAGTTGTTAAAGTATAATTTGACTGGGTCCCAGAACCCTCCTAATCTCTGGGCCCACTTCCCATATTGTCCAGGCCCCCTTCATGCATATGCCCACCCCAGCCCAAGTAGGCATTTTTGAGCCCCACCAGCTCTTTCTTCACAAGTGAAGCACAGCCTCAAATCCACATCACCACCCCAACCTTGTGTACTAGTGCTCACATCAGATCCCTGTTTCCCCATGTCCTCCTCATCCCCCATCCCCATTCTCTAAGCTCCCTGCCCCCAAGTCCCCACTCCAGCCCTCCTAACCCCCCACCTCCCCATCTTTACTCCACTCCCTTCAGTGCTCCAACCCCCGCCACACCTCTCCAGTCCCCTTGTCCCCATTCCCCACTCCACCCTCTTCAGCCCCCCAAACTTCTCCATCCCTTCTCAGCCCTGCACCCAGTCCCCACTCCAGCCCTTCATAGTCCCCTCCACCACTACCCAACCCCCACCAGTCCCTATCCAGTCTCCTTGTCTCCATGCCCCCTCCACCCTCTTCCCAACACCCATAAGTCCCTCCATCCCTAGCCCAGCTGCTGGCTTCTGTGGTTTCCCCGCCCCAATCCGAACCCTTCCCTAACCCACCAACTTCCCTGGTTTCCTAGCCCTGATCCAGCTCCTTCCCTATGCCGTCTGCTGGCTCCCTGACACCACGGGCCTTGCCCGCCAATCTCTGCATCCTTTCCCTGTTAGCTGCCTGTCACCGAGACCTCCCCAGGGCTCCATCTTACCTGGGTGCCAGAGCTGCTGCTACTTGTCTGGACACAAGCTACTGCTCCTGCCCTGAACCTGCTGTAAGCATGCTCAGGGTGGGAGATTTAAATAGTCCCAGCCTGGCTCAGCTGAGTCAGCTCCCTGCTGACTGGAAGACTGTGTCTTCTGGCCAGGTAGGGGCTGCAGCTGCATGTAAAGGGGAACATACTGGAATGCTGCATTCTGCCCCATTATTCTATTTTTAGGGATCCCGGAATGCTGGCCCCTACAGTTTGTGAACCCTGGAACAGCATTACAGTGCATTCCCCCTTACTTTAAACCTGCTGACCCCTGGGGTAGGTCAACACACCTCCAGTTCCTTCTTACTGCTGTATGGCCTGAATTGGAATCTCCTATTCATTTGCACTCTTAGTTTTTACTAAGATTAACTTCGTTTTTTCTGTACATAATTGTCTGTAGTTCTAATGCTAGACAGTTGTTTATAACAGTATGAGAATTAGCATGAGTCACCCTCATTTAGGGACTGTCTCTCCCCCCCCACCCCCAGGGACTGTGCCCTGTGTTCTGGGATTCAAGAATTGGGTATCCTGCCTGCGCTCCTTCTTTGTGAGCAACAGGCATCAGAGGTGTGTCTCTTGTGGTACACTGTTCAATCTGCATGTCGCTCCCACCTTGGACCCACGAAGCCCAGGAGCTCCATCTCTATAAATTCCTCATAGGAATGTGCATGTGGCAACATGGCTTCATTTATGTGGAACTGCCAGAACCAGTGGTGTCTGAACCCTCACCATTGGTGAGCCCCCTCCAATGCTTTCCCAGTGCCAGTACCAGCAGATAACGGACAAGGACAGGCTTAGTAGTAAGAAATACTCTCATGGGCATGAACTTGTAAGCTCCCTAAGCCGGGACACATTGTAGGAGATGTCTCACACAGACACCGCTTCACCGTTACAAAGCTTACCTGAGTGGAGGGAAAAGCTCATTGCAGGAAGGATCTGATGGTATCATTGGCTGCCCTAGCATATGCTGTTAGCACTTGCCCTCCTCATTGTGTTGCTTCTACTCCATCCTGACCAGTGTGTATACCCCTCTCAAATGTAGTTTCCACTTCATGCATCTGACGAAGTTGGTTGGGGCAAGTGAAAGCTTACGCCTGAATAAATGTGTTAGTCTTTAAGGTGCCATAGGACTCTTGTTTTTTCTCTTGGACATGCCCATCTAAACTATTTGCTGGTGCCTGCAGTGCCTGCCCCTCCACTGCATCCAGGCTGCTTGGACAAGCCAGCCCCACAGACGACACCAGTGCCCTCTGGTCTCCTTACAGGCACCTGTGGAATCCTGAACACATTCCTTTCTGACCTCTCTGCTCCTTGTCAGACCGCCACTCACCCAAAAGATCCCTACTTTGGCTGATGAACCACTCCCATTGTGGCCGGACAGGCTCCTGCTGACACCACGTTATCCTCCCAACCCCCATTCTGCCAGAGCTTCCACTGCTGGCACCATCCTCTGAGTCAAAGGAGACCTCTACGCCAGAAACCTGGCCTTCTCTAAATTGCATCACAGCTCAGACTCTAGTCCTCAGTCCATTACTCACCTGCCTATGACTCAGCTGTGCGAGTCTCATACCAGTACCTTTGGGGCCCACTGCACCCACAGGAACCTTTCCCTTGGCTATACTGGCTACCCTGACTGCCACCTACCATCCTAGGCATCTTCTTACTTCACTCAGACTCCTTCATCTGTTCCTCCAGTCTTCCTGGTGGTTTCACCCTTGACAGATGAGACACTGATTCCTCCCTCCCTGTCTCCACTGGAAAATAACCAGCAGTATCAAGACCTGCTCTGCAGAGTGGCAGTGGACCTGCAGATAACACTGGATGAGGTTCAGAACCAGCAACACCAGCTCCTGGACATAATTCAACCTAAGGGACCATCTAGAGCCCGCATGGCCAAACTGTGGCTCAGAAACCACATGTGGCTCTTGAATGAAAAAGTGTGGCTCGCAGAAGAACATCAGCAAATAGATTTAGTAGGTAAAACTATATAGAATCATAGAATCGGAAGGGACCCCACGAGGTCATCTAGTCCAACCCCCCTGCCAAAAAAAGCAGGACCACTCCCATTAGATCATCCCAGTCAGTGTTTTGTCCAGCTGGGACTTGAACACCTCCAGAGATGGAGATTCCACCACCTCCCTAGGCAGCTTATTCCAATGCTTCACCACTCGCCTAGTAAGGAAGTTTTTCCTAATATCCAGCCTGGACCGCCCCAGCTGTAACTTGAAACCATTGCTTCTCGTTCTGCCCTCTGTTACTACCGAGAACAGTCGAGCTCCCTCCTCCTTGGAGCAACCCTTCAAGTAGTTGAAGGTTGCTATCAAATCCCCCCTCAGTCTTCTCTTCTGCAGGCTAAATAAGCCTAGTTCCTTCAGTCTTTCTTCATAGGGCTTTGCTCCAGCCCTTTGATCATTTTGGTTGCCCTCCTCTGGACTCTCTCTAATTTGTCCATGTCCTTTTTGTAGTGGGGAGCCCAAAACTGGACACAGTATTCCAGATGTGGCCTCACTAGTGCAGAATAGAGGGGAATGATCACATCCCTTGATCTGCTGGTAACACTTCTTCTGATGCAGCCCAGTATGCCATTGGCCTTTTTGGCAGCAAGAGCACACTGCTGACTCATGTCCAGCTTCCCATCCACCATGACTCCCAGGTCCTTTTCTCCAGTGCTGCTATTTAGCTGATCACTCCCCAGCCTGTAGCAGTACATGGGGTTTTTTCGTCCCAAGTGCAGGATTTTACACTTATCCTTGTTGAACCTCATGAGATTCCTCCTGGCCCACTGCTCCAATTTGTCTAGGTCTCCCTGAATCCTGTCCCTGGCCTCTAGGGTGTCTACCGTTCCCCCCAGTTTGGTATCATCCGCAAACTTACTAAGTGTGCAATCTATCCCATCATCCAGATCATTAATGAAAACATTGAACAGAACTGGCCCCAGGACCGACCCCTGGGGCACACCACTTGTTACTGCCTGCCAACTTGACATGGAGCCATTGATTCCTACCCGCTGAAACCGTTGTTCTAGCCAGTTTTCTATCCACCTTACAGTCCATGCATCTAACCCATACTTCCTTAATTTGCCAATGAGAATGCTGTGGGAAACCGTATCAAAAGCCTTGCTAAAGTCAAGGTATATCACATCAACAGCTTTTCCCGCATCCACAAATCCAGTCATCTCATCATAGAAGGCGATGAGGTTGGTCAGGCATGATTTACCCTTGGTGAATCCATGCTGACTGTTCCTGATTACTCTATTTTCCTCCAAGTGTTTCAGGATGGATTCTTTGAGAAGCTGCTCCATGATTTTTCCAGGGATTGAGGTGAGGCTGACAGGTCTGTAATTCCCAGGATCATCCTTTTTGCCTTTCTTGAAGATAGGTACTATATTTGCTTTTTTCCAGTCCTCTGGCACCTCCCCTGTTCGCCACAAGTTTTCAAAGATAATGGCCAACGGTACTGCTATCTCATCAGCCAGCTCCCTCAGCACCCTTGGATGCAGTTCATCCGGCCCCATGGACTTGTGCACATCTAGTTTCTTTAAGCAGTCCCTAACCTGACCTTTTGTCACCAAGGGCCTCTCTTCTTCTCCCCAGTCTACCGTACCTAGTGTAGTGGGCTGGGAGCTGACCCTGCTTGTGAAAACTGAAGTAAAAAAAGCATTGAGCACTTCAGCTTTTTCCTCATCCTCTGTCACGAGGATGCCTGCCCCATTCAGTAAGGGACCTACACCATCCCTGATCCTCTTCTTGTTATTGATATACTTGTAGAACCCCTTCCTATTATCCTTCACATCCCTTGCTAGTTGCAACTCCATTTGTCCTTTGGCCTTTCTGATTTTATCCCTGCAGTCCCGAGCAATGTCTTTATATGCCTCCTTAGTCATCTGTCCTAGCTTCCACTTCCTGTAAGCATCCTTTTTATGCTTCAGCTCAGTGCAGAGCTCTCTGTTAAGCCACAGTGGGCGCCTTCCACATTTGCTGTGCTTTCTCCTTATTGGAATTGTATCTTCCTGTGCCCTTAGAAGGGTTTCTTTAAAATGCACCCAACTCTCTTGGACACCTTTCCCCTTCAGATCAGCCTCCCAAGGGATCCTGCCCATCAGTTCCCTGAGGGAGACAAAATCTGCTTTTCTGAAGTCCAGGGTCTGTGTTTTGCTTCTTTCCTTCTTTCCTTTAATCATCAACTTGAACTCAATCATTTCATGGTCACTGCTACCCAGGCTGCCATTGACTTCTACTTCCCTGATAAATTCTTCTCTATTTGTGAGCAGCAGATCAAGAGGCGCAAGGCCCCTAGTTGGTTGCTCCAGCATTTGTACCAGGAGGTTGTCTTCAACACTCTCCAGAAACTTCCTGGATTGCCTGTGCACTGCTGTATTGGCCTTCCAGCAGATGTCAGGGTAATTGAAGTCCCCCATGAGAACCAGGGCCTGTGCTCTAGAAACTTCTGTTAGTTGTCCACAGAATGCCTCATCCACTTCCTCCTTCTGATCTGGTGGTCTGTAGCAGGCACCTACCACAACATCCCCCTTGTTGCTCTCCCCTCTAAACTTAACCCACAGACTTTCAACTGGCTTGTTTCCACTTTCATAATGAAGCTCTGAGCAGTCATAGAGCTCCTTTACATATAGTGCTACTCCTCTCCCTTTCCTTCCCTGCCTGTCCTTCCTGAACAGTCTATACCCATCTATTGCAGAGCTCCAGTCATGCAAACTATTCCACCACGTCTCTGTTATCCCAATCATGTCATAGTTCTTTGTCTGCGCTAGTACTACCAATTCCTCCTGCTTGTTTCCCAGGCTCCTTGCATTTGTGTATAGGCACCTAAGATACCCAGCTGATTGCCCTACTTTCCCATTTTAATTTTCAATTCTATTGTATCTACCTCCCTGGATTTTCTTTTGGTGTTGACCTCCCCCACCTTTCTCAGGCATTAGGGCTTCATTAGAGCATCTAAGAAAGTTATTTGATTCCCCCCGCATGTTCCAATTATCCTCTCCTCTATCCCTGGAGTTACAGTCCCGGCACCCCCCAAGTTCCATCCCATCCCCCTGGTCTCCCACATAGTCACTTACCTGTGGGCTTTGGTCTCCTTCCCCCTTCAGACCTAGTTTAAAGCCCTCCTCACTAGGTCAGCCAGTCTGCGTCCAAATACGCTCTTCCCCTTCCTCGAAAGATGGAGTCCATCTCTGCCTAGCAGTCCTTCTTCCTGAAACAGCAACCCATGGTCAAGGAAGCCAAAGCCCTCCTGATGACACCATCTTCGCAGCCAAACGTTCATCTCCAGGATGCATCTGTCTCTGCTCAGGCCTCTACCCTTGACCGGAAGAATCGAGGAGAACACCACCTGTGCTCCAAACTCCTTCACCCGCGCTCCCAGAGCCCTGAAGTCACCTTTGATCTGCCGAGGATCACCTCTCGCAGTATCATTGGTTCCTACATGGATGAGAAGCATGGGGTAGTAGTCAGAGGGGCGGATGATCCCCCTGTTCGCAAGCTCCCTCTGGTCGCTCAGCCACTGGCTTTTAAAGCCTTCTCTGCCTAGGTCAGGCCTGGCCCCTTGTTAAACACACAGGGGAAGGCTGATCACAAGGCTGATTGAGGCTGGTGCACAAAAGTGATCAGGGAACAATGGTGCAAGCAGCCCCCACCCACAGTAAGAAACAACTAACAGAAGTCAGCTGTAAGGGAAAAGTCAAACAGACAAACACACACAGTTAGCAAACCCTCACCCAAGCAACACTCTGTCCCTTGCTGCTTTCAGCTAGGGGATCGCCTTCACCTCCTTCTCGGGGCTTCACAAACTCCTTCCCTCTCAAACTCCCCTGTTTGCTGTCCCCTGTTCGCAAGCTCCCTCTGGTCGCTCAGCCACTGGCTTTTAAAGCCTTCTCTGCC
Source organism: Podocnemis expansa (assembly GCA_007922195.1). Taxonomy (NCBI): domain Eukaryota; kingdom Metazoa; phylum Chordata; order Testudines; family Podocnemididae; genus Podocnemis; species Podocnemis expansa. Next base: position 1,275,325 of record ML682061.1, on the reverse strand, counting down.
TAGGTCAGGCCTGGCTATATGCCATATGGCTATATGCCTCAGTGTGGCTCTTGAAGCTTTAATAATCAACTTGTGTGGCTCTTGAGTTCCATAAGTTTGGCCACTCCTGATCTAGAGTGACACTCCCTATTAATGAGGTCATCCTTCATCGAGCATGAGCAGGGTGGAACACCTCTGCCTCATGTGTCCCAACACCTAAAGAGTAGAATGGAGGTGTTTTGTCCAGGGGCGGATTTTCTGCTCCCTTGTCATCCATACGACAGCTGAACTGGTATGTCAGCACTTGCAGAAATGAACACTCCAAGACCATACTGCTAAACATATAGACTTGTTAGGGAGGAATGTGTACTACTAGGCAACCTTACAATTTAGCATAGTGAAATATCTGGCTCTGCTAGCTAAATACAGTGTTAATAACTGCATGGCTAGCAGAGTTCTGGAACAAATTGCCACCGGACCAAGAGCAGCAGTTTCAAGTGTTGGTGAATGAGGGTTCTGGCCTCCTTGTCATGTGGACTAACCCTTCCAAGGTCATGGTTGGTGTCCACTTCAAAAGTGCTGCTGGGCTGGGAAAAGACCCAGGGCTCAGCGTACTGTGACTCGGGGCTCGGGCCCCGTAAGTGCATCGCTGCCACAGGTGGCCCGGTGCCAGACCCAGGGCTTGGGTGCTGATGCTCAGGGCTCGAGCCCTGTAAGGCCTGTGCCAGCAACGCCACTGGTCCACTTCATTCCTCCCACCCTGTACAGCACCTTCATGATGGATGCTTCCCTCACAGGTTGGAGAGCCCGATTAGCCTGTGACACCGCCCAGGGCTTTGGGGTGCCATGAGATGCCAGAATGCCTGTAAAAACATTAGAACTGAGGGCAGGCCATCTGCATGCCAGGCATTTCTTCCTCTCATCTGGCATGTCACATTCGATTGCACTCTGACAACATTGCAGCAGTCGTGTACATCAACAAGCAAGACTGTACCAAGTCACCCTCCCTGTTCCAAGTCCTTCAACTCTTGGAACTGGATACTGCAAGCCACATACCTTGTGGACACCCAGAATTCCTTGGTTGACATGATCAGCAGGACTTTATCCCTCAAAGACAAGTGGGAATTACACAATGCCACACGCTGATACCTCATCCACAAATGGGACACCCCATGTTGAGATCTCTTTGACACTCCTGAGAACTGTAAACTGTAGAATCATAAAGTATTAGGGTTGTAAGGGACCTGAGGAGGTCATTTAATTCATCCCTTTGTTGTCCCTTTATTGTTCCTAGAGAAACATAGGTTGTTGCTTTTCTCCTCCCCTGGATGGGCAACCTCTGCTACACTTCCCCCCCATTTCTTTCCTCCTACAAGTGCTGCACAAGATCTGCCAGGACTATGCAACAGAAATACTTATAGTTCCATTCTGGCCACATCATTTTTGGTTTACAGATTTTCTCAGGCTCTGCACCCACATGCCACTTTGCCTTCATGTACTCTTGGATCTCCTCAAACAGAATTGAGTTTGGGTCCAGCATCCCCATCCAGGTCCCCTTCCCCTCATAACCTGGGTTTTGGATGGAGCTTGGGGATACACAGAGCACGCTCCACCCTGATGTGACACATCTTTACCCGTGATGAATGGTATTCACCAGAGCCTGCTAATGAGCTAAATGGAAACATTTCACCTCATGGGCTCACTGTCACTACCCACGGAGTATAATATCCATCCCTATCATCCTTAACAACTTTCTTGATCTCAGAACCACCATGTTTATGCATCTTACCACTACCAATTTCATGACAGTTGGAATACCTTCCCACCAGTTCTCAAGTTCCAGGCCCCATGGGACCTTAATCTTGTTCTCTTTCTACCTCACAGGGCCACCCTATGAGCCATTGGCAAGGAGAACCTAGTAGTCCATGAAAGTGAACTCCTTAGTGGCCATTACCTCAGTTAGATGAGTCAGTGAACTGGTGGCCAAGATGGCTGATTCTCTCCACCTTGCCCCTTATACCATATCCCCAGTGCAGAAACTAGATATTCTGGCTCCTGGGACATGTCCAGAGCAAGCAACACAGAATGAGTGTTGAATGGAACCATTCGTTATGCACCTGAGCAAAGCCCCACTTGCCCCACTCCCCACCCCCGTTACAGTCCTGCATATTCCACAAAGATAAAGTTTCCTTATGGCTACACCTGAAGTTGATACCAAAGGTATTGTCAGAGTTCCATCTCAATCAGTCCTGTGGCACTTTAAAGATTAACAAATTTATTTCATGCAATAAATAATTTTTTTAATCTTTAAAAGTGCCACAGGACTCCTTGTTTGTTTTGCTGAACCAGGCTAACATGGCTACCTCCCTGGAACATTTCAATCAGTGCATCCTTGTCTTCTGTCCCAAATCATGTCTCCCGTATCCTTGAATGTCTGCTATGCACTGACATTCTAGTTTTGCAGGACCTGGCCCTTTTGCACACCAGTGAAACTATTTGTAGCCATTGCTGCCCAATCTAAGAGTCAAGCCCTCTTCTCCCGTGAAATCTCCAAATAGGTCTCCAGGTGCACCCATAAATGCTATCGAATGTATTGCTCCCTGATGGAGTCATGGTGCACTCTACACTAGCAACCACACTGCAGTGGGCCACACTGTACTACAGACTGCACTTCCTCTCACATCTTTGCCCCCATCTCCATGCTGATCATTGCTGACTACTCACAAATATAAATGGGGGCCACACATCTTGAAGAGCCTCCTGTTACAGGTAAGTAACTTCCTCTTATTTCCATCCTTTATATATGTGAGGGGTTCTCGTAATGTAAGCATTTATGCAGTTTCACGTATTGTCTTCACATTGCTGGCTATAGCTTGTTTGTTGGAGCTATGGGTACCACTAAAGCCAGCTGTGTGTTTGTGTTTCTCTCTCAATGTGCAATTGGTGCATTTTCAATGTTGAGAGAGAAAAACATCGTAATGGCTGTAATGAATTCATGAGCACAAGCCTCATCTTCAAGCATATGCATCAAAACTGATATGAATTTGTGTGCCTCCATCAGGAGACATGACCTGAAGCTTGTAACTTTCTACAAATATTGGAGAAATGAAAGTTGTATTGGTATTGGCAGCTATAAAGTTAATTAAAGAATAACTGCTCTTTGCTAACCTTTAGTAAAGTGTTTCAAGAGTCTGCTTGGTGCAAACAAGACATCACAGCTATACATTTGTAATTCTCAGGTAAGATGTTAGGACTTGGAACCTCTAAAAAGAAAATATATCAACCAATGTCTGCAGATTTAAAAAAATTAAAATCAAGAGAGCTGGGTTTTGGAGTAATTTGGAGATGGCAGTGGTTGCGGTTACTGCAGGTGGAACAGAGAGAGTCACTTTGAATAGGGTAGACTTTCCATCAGTACCTCCTATGAGGATATAACCCCTTTCTACCTCTCATATCTTTTGCAGTATCTGCATGTTGTATAGCTCCTGAAGGTCTAGGATGTCTTTGATAGTATATTGGAGCAGGGGTATGGTTTGTTACTTAGCAAGTACAATTTTACACAGTGCCTTGTGACTAGCAACTTTTCTCACAGTAGCAGGGGTCATCTTCACTTGTAAAAATATGGAAGTGGTAATTGAACAGACTAGTTACTAGGATACCAGGAATATGCATGTGATGTTAGCTTTTCTGTATTAACACCTTTCATAAGATGTTAGAGAATATGAAACTTGTTAATACAGTAATGAAGTGAAACTGTTAATTTAATGCCTTGCATTTTCATAATTCAGGGACAGAGCTGGAGTGTTGAAATGATGGGGGATTCTTAGGGAGGGGGAAAACCTTGACTCTAGTTACTTTACTTTTGCAACAGATTTGAACAGGATTTCTAAGACAAATATCCATGATTGCATGTTGATAAATGCAATATGAGAACCCGCACAGAACAGAAGAGAAGCAGACTGTCTTGGGAGTGCCAGATCAGAGAAAACTCTTGTGTTAAAAACACAGGGAACACTGCTTGTACCATGCTCTATCTTGTTAGCAGTTGTCAGTTGTTGAAAGTGTAACAGGTAAAATTCATGTACCTGTTGACTTTAATAATTGAGCTGACCTGAGGTATTTGAGCTAAGTAGATAGCAGGTCAGTAAGGCAAGCCTTTCAAATCAGACTTTGAGCATAAAAATCTGGATCGAGTAACAAGTAAATGCAATGGTGTTGGTTTTATCCTTATACATATCATAAAAGTGCTTCATAATTTGCCATGAATAACTGTTTCTTCTCAAGAAGTTAGGGCTGCAGTTACAAAAGTTTCAAGTCAAAGTTAGAGTGCATTGAATGAACAGTATAGAGAAGATTTTCTCTGTGTGCAGTATGGTCTGGTTCAGGTCAGTCATATTATGGCCTCATTTTTATGAGTAGAATCATCTAAATTTCTTGAAATAAAAATGGAAATGAAAGTGGTTTATAGTTGTACCTCCAATAAGCGGATGTTAACAGTTGTCAGACTTTTCATTGACCCTTCTTCAATACAGGCAGAGACGGTCACTGATGCCAGCTTAAATTATGTAGAGAATAATGCTAAAAACTGATGCATAATTATTTTATCTATTTTATAAAGTGCTGTAACTTTGTGACAATTTTTTTAATACTTATCAGATGGACACCTACCAACTTTCTCCCACCGATGGCTGTCAGATTCTGTCTCTTTATCACAGCAACACAAGGCCTAGTACACCTAATGTGGCAAGATCCCCAATGGCCCTAACCTTGCCAAGAATGCATGCACTTAGTCTAATGATTATTCTTCTTCATATTTCTTTGTAGTGTTTGACTTTTAGGAGTGCTTTTCCTAGGTTCTTAACCACTTTTATCCCTTTTGATTCATAAATGTTTCCTCCCTATATTTGTAAGCAGCTCCCTTGAACTTGCATACCCCAAGTTCAAAATAAAGTTCAGATGTGTATTTTCACTTTCATTTTCATCATAAACTAACATCTGTCACTCTCTTCAGAACATCTGTCAAAATTCTTTTGAATGCTAATTAGACTTCTGCTGACTGAGCTCAACCTTACCTGAAGCATATTAAACAGGTGATTAGAAGGAAACACAAGGCCTACAAGGAGTGGAAGTTGGGACGGTTAGAAAAGGAGGACTACCTTTTAGAGGTCAGAGTATGTAGGGATCAAGTGAGGAAGGCCAAAAGCGAAGCAGAGTTAGACCTTGCAAAGGGAATCAAAACCAATAGTAGAAGGTTCTTCAGCCATATAAATAGAAAGAAAACACAGAAGGAGGAGGTTGGACCACTATACGCTGAGGGTGGGGTAGAGATCAAGGATAATCTAGGCATGGCTGAATATCTAAATAAGTACTTTGCCTCTGTCTTTAATGAGGGTGATTGTGAGATTGGGGACAGAGGTAGGGTAGCTAATGGGAATGAGAATGAAGAAGTGGAAATTACCGTATCTGAGGTGGAAGCCAAGCTTCAGCTGCTTAATGGAACTAAATCAGGGGGAACTAAATCTTCATCTGAGAATATTGAAGGAACTTGCTCGTGAAATTGCCAGCCGTTTAGCAAGGATTTTTAAAGTATCGGTGAACATGGGGGTTGTACCTTATGACTGGAGAATTGCTAATGTGGTCCCTATTTTCAAGAAAGGGAATAAAAGTGATCCAGGTAACTACAGGCTTGTTAGTTTGACCTCAGCAGTATGCAAGGTCTTGGAGAAAATTTTGAAGGAGAAAGTACTTAAGGATATTGAGGAAAATGGTAACTGTGATAAAATACAACACAGCTTTACAAAAGGTAGATCATGCCTGACCAACCTGATCTCCTTTTTTGAGAAGACAACAGAGTTTTTGGATAAAGGGAATGCAGTGGACCTGATTTACTTAGATTTCAGCAAGGCATTTGATACAGTTCCACACAGGGAATTATTAGTTAAATTGGGGAAGATGGGGATTAATATGAAAATAGAAGGGTGGATAAAGAACTGGTTACAGGAGAAGACTACAGAGGGGCATAGTGAAAGGTGAACTGTCTAGCTGGAAGGAGGTTACTAGTGGAGCTCCTGAAGGATTGGTCCTGGGACCCATCTTATTCAACCTTTTTGTTACTGACCTTGGCACAAAAATTGGGAATGTGCTAATAAAGTTTGCAGACGACACCAGGCTGGGAGGTATTGCCAATACAGAGGAGGATCGGGATGGCATACACAATGATTTGGATGACATGGTAAAGTGAAACATTAGAAATAGGATGAAATTCAACAATGGGAGGTGCAAGGTCATGCACTTTGGGACAAATAATAGGAATTTTTCTTATAAGTTGGGAATGCATCAACTGGAAATGATGGGGGAGGAGAAGGACCTGGGCATACTGGTTGATCACAGAATGACAATGCGTAGCCAATGCGATGTGGCAGTGAAAAAAGGTAATGTGGTCCTAGGGTGCATCAGAAGGGGTATTTCCAGAAGAGATAGAGAGGTGTTAGTACCATTATACAAGGCCCTGGAGTATTGTGTACAGTTCTCGTCACCCATGTTTAAGAAAGATGAAGTCAAACTGGAACAGGTGCAAAGAAGGGCTACAAGGATGATTCATGGAATGGAAGATCTTCCCTATGAGAGACGACTTAAAGAGCTTGGTTTGTTTAGCCTTCTCAAAAGAAGGCTGAGAGGAGATATGATTACTCTTTATAAATACATTAGAGGGATCAGTACAAGGGAGGGAGAGGAATTATTTGAATACAGTGCCAGTGTGGACACAAGAACAAATGGATACAAACTGTCCTTCAGAAAATTTAGGCTTGAAATTAGATGCAGATTCCTAACCATCAGAGGAGTAAAATTCTGAAATAGTCTACCAAGGGAAGTAGTTGGGGCAAAAACCTTAGGTGCCTTCAAACCGAGCTTGATAAGTTTATGGAGGGAATGATAGGATGGACAATGTAGCTTGGCCATTGTGTCTCTTTTACTACTGGTGATGGGTATGATAGGGACGTGGGAAGGGGCATTTGATCGAGTGGGTTCTGAGTTATTACAGAGAAGTTCTTGTTGACTGGCTGTTTTGGACTTGCCCTCATGCTCAGGGTTTAACTGATCACCATATTTGGGGTCAGGAAGGAATTTTCCCCCAGGGCAGATTGGCTTGGGTGCTGGGGGGGTTTTGCCTTCCTCTGTAGCATTGGGCATGGCTCACTTGCTGGTTGATTCTCTGTATTAAAGTCTTTAAATCATGACTTGAGGACTTCAATAGCTCAGTTATGGGTTTGAGGTTCATTGTAGGAGTGGGTGGGTGAGGTTTTGTGGCCTGCAGTGTGTGGGAGGTCAGACTAGATGATCATATTGGTCCCTTCTGATCTTAGAGTCTGAGTCTATTGCTCTTAGATATAAATTTAAAGGGATGGTATTGAAATAATTTCTCCTGACCCATAATTTCTCTCTGTCATTCCAAGCAATGTATACTATGAATGCTGGACAGATGACTGAAAATTATTTGTGACAGTTTCACATGCAGAGATTGAGAAGATTGGAGCTGTTTAGTTTAGAAAGAAGTTGAATAAGCAGGTGTGATGGAGATAAAAAAAAAAAATCAATCAGGACAGAGAAGTTAAACAGTGTGTTACTGTACAACTTTTAAAAACTGACTAAATTAAAAGGTCTTGGGGGAAAGGGACTGAAGGGAGAAGGGATTGTTCAGTGAAACTGAAATGGATGAAAAACCGCACTTTAACTCACCCTTCAGTAACACACTTTGCCTTGGGCAGTCAAGAAAATAAAATTTTACAAAGCTATCTGGGTTGGACAAGGATAAAACTTCTAATATAAAGCAATCATTGCCATTTGAGGTGCAGTAAAAACTTAGGATTTGTAAAAGCTTGTGGAGCCAAACAGAGGGAGCAGTATACATTTCACCAATGCTAACTTTCACATACGAGTGTGTTGTTTAAGTGCAGTTGGTGGTAATGTCACAGCGTAACTTGAGATACATATCTCAGTATAGTGTGTTGTATTTAGTGAATACATAGATTTAGCCCTAATTTAAATAGTGGGCATAACACTTCATTGGCTTGGTTAGAGGCTGAAATACATGTACTTCTATTTGAGAAAACAATAAGGCTTTGAGATTTGGTTTAACCACACATTTGGGAGAATGTTCAGCTGCTTCTCGTTCTGATTCTTGTTGGTACCATCGCTTCAGTTTCACATCCCTCCTACCAGTAAAGGAGTAGAATGTTGCTGACGGCCTGAGTGGGCGATGGAGCAGAGCAAGTAATTACTGATGTGTTCAATCAATCAATCAAATCATAGGGCTGGAAGGGACCTCATGAGATCATCAAGTCCAACCCCCTGGGAATTGAACCCAGGACCTTCTGCATCTTAAGCAGAGGTGTTAGCCACTACACTATTCAGAAGTAGTAGTACAGAAATGTGATGCCTTCTTCTAAGTTGGGGCAGAAGCAAATTGGGGTAAAAGGAGACTTAAATATAGTGAGGACAGTTAGATTTTCCATCAGTAGAAACCTAAGATTGGCTGTTTTTCCCCTAAAATGCATGTTCTGGTTTAAACAACAATAAATTCAGGAAAGTCCTAGGGCCTGTGTTACACAGTGGGAGCTACCAGTATATTAGATGATCTCAGTGGTTCCCTTTGGTTTAATAATCTATAGATCCCTGACGATTGATAATCTTCAATTTTCCTTAGGAAATGAGCCTTAGGAAGACAATTACTTAATGCTAATTAAAGCTTGATATTAATCATTTTGCCAAAAAGAGGAAGAAAGATACCACGTGGAACTTCTCTAGTTTGAGTAAGGTCAAGTGACTTTTTTCCCATCCCCAAGAGAAAAGGGAGTGAGAACCTCAATCACGAGTGGGGCAAAGGTCATCTCTCCCCACTTCATTCTAACAGCTACAAAGTGGGGGCTCTGTAGTAAGAGTACAGCCCTTCTCATGGGGTACTATATATTATCAAGTTGTCTACCATAGGGTCATCATAAAGAAGCAGAGAATTGTTTTGGCCTGCAACATGGTATGTATTATCATTAAGCATTTAATTTTTCTTCATGTGTCAGGTGTGGTTTTTATAAATGGACCAAATGTGTGGCCACTGGTGAGAATCTATCGAGGTGGCTTTCTCCTCATAGAATTCCTCTTCCTCCTGGGCATCAATACATATGGCTGGAGGCAGGCCGGTGTGAATCATGTCCTCATCTTTGAACTCAATCCCCGAAGCAATTTGTCCCATCAGCATCTCTTTGAGGTAAGCAGAAGTAAAGAACTCCTGAGCATTTCAGGTGGCAACAGAGTAGTCTTATTTCCTTGGAGTGAATTGTAAGATAACTATTAAATCAGGAAAAGGAGGTTACAAGTATCTTACTGATTTGATTATAATGATGGAAGTACCTGTTTCTTGGGTTCTGTAATAAGGCAGTTCTGAATTCCAGAACAACCCATCATGCATATCACTGTTTCTCTCCCTCATCTTCTGCTAGATTGCTGGATTCCTTGGGATGTTGTGGTGCCTGAGCCTGCTGGGATGCATATATGGAGGATTCACCCATGTCCCTATGCAGGTGAACCCACTCATCTTGTATGGATTCATGTTGCTTTTCCTTATCAACCCTACCAAAACCTTCTACTACAAGTCCCGATTTTGGCTGCTCAAACTGTTGGTAAGTCTGGAACTTGAAACAAACTCAAGAGAAACTAATGAGGATGAAACAAACAAGGAGTCTTGTGACACTTAAAGACTAACAAATATATTTATTGCATGAGCTTTCGTGGGAGAAAATGTGGGTAACTGAACTCAAATAGTTGAAATGTGTGCAAATACATTGCTGATTTTCAGACTTGGGAGTGTATGCCATACAATTTTATGCATGCTTTGATTCAGTAGTACTCAAGGAGGTCCACATGTAAAGGATTAGATGTGTGTATTCATTGAGTGTATGGTTACAGAAGCTACTCTGTCTTTGTACTTTTTATCATACTCTCTGTACCAAAGGTATGCGCGCGCGCACACATGTTCACAAATAAAAAAAAAAAAAAAAAAAAGCATATGTGTGTGTTCATATGCATGCTGTCTTTTGTTACGTTCCAGCCATACTCACTGTATCTCTTGCCTAACAAAAGCAGTTCGGGTAAGGCTGCAAAAGGCTACAGAGCAAAGATGACAGGGTGCTGTTTGCCTAAACTGGAAATATACCAATGGTCAAACAGTATTTGTGGGTAGCAGACTATAGCTGGAAATATTTTCCTTTTATAATAACTAATTGTCACTGCTTACTGAATAATTCTTTTTATACTTGTTCTGAAATAGAAAGATTAATATTTTAGGCTTGGCTATTATTTCCTTGGTAACAAAAATAAAGATCAGAAAAAATGAATGGATCATGCGTACTAATGCAAAACAGTGAAGTAGTATTTTTAAGACATCTTGACCCAGAGATCTTTCCAGTTTGACCCAAAAAGCATACTCTTGCTGCCATTTCATATTCCCACACACTCTTTGAGTTGCATTAATTTTAGTCAGATTGATTCCTTCATCTTGTCAGACTTGCTGTTACTGTGGTGAAAGCTTAGGTTCTGCTGGGCTTCTTAGTGAGCAATTTTCTGGTTAAATAATTATTTGCTCAATTTATGTGGCACTTAAAAGACTAACAAATTTATTTATTGCATGGCTTTCGTGGGAGAAAATCCCACTTCGTCAGATGCTTTGAAGATGAGGAGCTTATAGAATGGGAAGAAATAAATGCAGGGATGTATAAGTCATGCGGCCAGGTCACAGTGTAACAGTAAATCAAAGCGGTTGTTAAAATTCAAAAGTGGGTGAACAGCATATAGAGGAAGATGAGGTTAAATCAGCTGTTGTAATGAGAGAAAAATCCAAAGACCTGAAGTAATGTAATCAAATTTTCAAGTAAATTGGAGCTCCACAGCTTTTCTTTGAAGCCTTGATCTGGTATGCATCTGTCTGAGCACTGCAATTAGTAAATCATCAATGGAGTAATCAGAAAGATTGAAATGCTCACCCTCTGGTTTTAGAATGTTACTAGCTATAACCCATCAAAAATGACGGGGGAAAATCATGCTTTCTTCCCCAAGTGGGCACCACATACATTTGTCTGAATAGTCAGTGTGAAATATTGGAAACAGCTGAAAGGTGTGAAGGGGGGCAGAGCCAGCAGATGGGGGCAGTGAAGGGGAGGACTGGAACCAGGATGTGCCAAGTGGTGAAGGAGGCCATGAGCAGCAGATGGGGGCAGAGAAGGGGTGGGTGGTAGCAGGAGGTAGGGTGTGGGGGAGGAGGTGGGGTTGGTGAATGGGGATTTGGACAGAAGATGGGAGCAGAGAAGGGCTGTGTGGGGGCAGGAAGTGGAACGCTAGGGCTGGGGCAGGAGCTGGGCTGGTGAAGTGTGGCAGGGGCAGGAGATGGGACAGAGAAGGGGCTGGTAAGGACAGCAAGTGGCAAGCAACCACTTGTCAGTACCATGTTCCTCAGAGGGTAAGAAAGGATTGGGTGGGGGGTTTGGAGTGGAGGCATTGGGGGGGAAGGATGAGGGTACAGGATGTGGAGGGAGGGACGGGGAACAATGGAGCAGGGGCAGGAGATGGAGGCAGTAAAGGGAAGGGCTGGAGAAGGTGGCCATGGGCAGCAGATGGGGGCAGAGAAGGGGTGCCTGGTGGCAGGAGGTGGGGTGGTTAAGGGAGATGGGCAGGAGATGGGGGCAGAGAAGTGGTGGGGGCATGGGCAGGAGGTGGGATTGGTGAAGAGCGGCATGGGCAGGAGATGAGGGCTGAGAAGGGGGTGGCTGAGTGTACCATGTGATAGGCCATTGTGATGTCAGGTGACTGGAGGGGTGGCTGGATGGACCATGTGGCAGGCTATTTTGATGTTGGAGGTGACTCAACCAATTGCTCTTTGCTCCTTCCTTGGGAGCAATTGGTTGAGTCACCTCTGACATCACAGTGGCCTGTCACATGGTGCACTTCAAATCTCACACTCACGTGCACACATATGCACATAGCAGATTAGTGTAGATTTCTGATGTCAGAGTTGTGTCCATTTATTCTTTTGTGCAGAGACTGTCCTGTTTGTCCAATATATAAGGCAAGGGGGTATTTCAGGCACACGATGGCATAAATCACATTGGTGGATGAGCAGTAAATGAGCCGTTGGTGGAGTAGCTTGTTTTATTAGGTCCTGTAATAGTGTCTTCTGTGGCAATATGTGGGCAAAGTTGGTGGCATGGCTTGTTGCAGGGATATATGCCTGCTTTAAAAGTTCTGTTGTTAGGTCTGTAGTTGGTAGGGAGTGTCTGCTTAAGGTTGGGGGAGTGTGTGTAAGCAAGGAGAGAAGTTCCCCATCTTCAAAGCCTCTGACGAAATGGGATTTTCTCCCACAAAAACTCAAGCAGTAAATAAATTTGTTAGTCTTTAAGTGCCTTGTTTGGTTTACTGAACTGAACTAACACGGCTGCCCCTTTAGAACTTATGAATATATGTGTATTCATTAAATATACACAGATATTGTCCATATGCATCTCATGTAATCTTTGTGTTCTACTTTAATGGTTTTAACATGCTAAATCTCTGCTCCATTCGTGCTTCCTTCTTTTCCTTTTCCCCTCCATCGTTCAACAAATGATCATCCCTTCTACTCACAGGCCCTTTTTCAGATGCAGTCTTGCTCCTTTCTCCTGTCCCGCTCTTTCTTCGCTCTCTAGTGTGGCTAGCCCTATTTCTTGCTTGTTGTCCTGAGTGAAGCTAAGCTGCTCCCCAGCCTCTCCACCACCCCAGTTCCCGTGGAAGCAAATGAGCAGGGGAGTATTAGGGTCCATCCTGGTTCAGTCTGCCTTCTAGTGAGCTGAAGATGGCATCTCCCACCTCTAGGTACTCTGCAGTGTAAATAATTTTTGTTTAACTCTGATGCAAAGGCAGGGTTTTCCATACCAGTATTAATTCTTAAGGGGAGTAAAACACTTCTGGAAAAAAGGAACTACAGTCAGTTTCTTTCTTCTGTGGAGTGATTGTGTGGACCTAGTCTCACAATTAATATGTTATCGTGGGAACAGTAGTGCGGGCACAACTGAACATGTTGGCGTGATAGAGCTAGGAAGGAAGTCTTCACAAAGACACCTGCTTGGGAAGTCTGTATTTTGCAGCTGATTATTCATCAAAAAGTATCCCACGCAGTTGTATGCATTAAGTAGTAAATGAGACTTTTGCCCCCTGTAATTCCCACTGCTGAAATAGCAAGCTGTGATTCATGCATAGCAGGTTACCTGCACCGTTTGTTAGCAGACAGATTGCACGTTGACATTAAGCGCTGCAACTGCTGCGTGTATATCAATGAGCAAAAACTAGTTGATGGAGTCCATTGGGAATGATGGTGACTGGCGTAGGTGACACAATAATGAAATAACTCGAACCAGCAAAACCATTAAAACATAGAAACTCAACTTCTGCAATCATGATGGCACTAAGCAGAGTCCACAGGTGCAATTTAGTCAATAGTTCTCTTTGTATGGAACCTCTGAAGCTGACACAACTGCTTGGCTCCAAAAAGCTTTTGCCCTTCGGAGCAACTCAAATCTGAAGACCTGTATGGTGGAAGCTTTGGAGGGAAGCCACTTACACAGAGTAAATCTCATTACATGCTCCTTACTCAGTGCCCATTTTGATGCTAAAAATAGACATTTAGTCTTTATACCTTTGTCTTGAGTACAGATTCGAAACCGTGTTTCATTGCTTCATCTGGTATACTGTGTGCCTTTGGATACTCTCTGGGCTGGCATACACAACTGTTCTGTTACTTCACTGTATCAGTTTAGAAACAAAGTATTTGGGGTGTAACCCTCCAGTATTAACAGTGTCTTTGGTATGTAGGCACTTATATCAGCCTGGCTTATTTCTTTATTTTTGTCTAAACTTACAGAAATTACCTTTATTTTGTAAGCATCTTTCTGTGGTTGTACCCGTAGTTTCAGTGATTTAATCATCTCTGTTTCTAAACTGATGTAGTGAAAGAACAAAAACTTGGTGTAGAAAAGCACTTGGATCATGAACACAGTAAGGCATAGTGAATTGGGCCCTGCAGGCTCTAGGTTTCTTAGGGAGGGTTGGCTCAACAGAATGCGAGATGACTTTGACGGTTCAGTACCTTTAACTGTAGTATGTGAGGCCAGAAAGCAGGCAGCCCACGTAAAGGACCTTTTGGGGTTTTCAGATGTTAATTATATATAATTTGCTGGCTGGGTGTGTTCTAGTACTAAATTCACAGTTGCCAGGAACTACCTGGAATCTAAAGGGGCTGTGTACATTCACTGAGCAAGTGGCCATACAGATTCCATTTTTGGTACATATGCTCATCAGTTTTGTTTCCTAAGCCTTATTCCACTCCATGGGAAGAAAAACTTCATACACTTGATGTAGTAAGGTCATTGGCATTGTATTTAGATAAAACAAAATCACTCAGGAGCACCCCTTAGCAATATGTGACTTCTGTTGATGGAGTCAAGGGGCAGTCTGTGCCCACCCCAGGTACTAGCACAATAAGTTTCTGATTGCATGGAATTAGTTATGAGTTAGCCAGAAGAGATCTGCAGCTTGCAGTGAGGTACATAGAGCAGCAATGTGGCATCTGAGCCACGTTACCATTCACTAGTTACTGTCTACAGGTCTCCAGATCGGATGCCAGTTTTGGTAAGGCTACCTTACGGTCACTAGTCAAGTAGGACTTGTTCCCACTTCCTTGCAGACAGACAGCTTCTCATTAGTCACCAAGAGTGAAACCAGTGTGAGCAATCACTTGAAGAAAGAATAGTTGCTTAATTACAGTAACTGTTCCCTTGGATACCATGACCTGCCCTCCTTCCCTGCTAAGGTGAATTTCTATTCCTGTGGGATTCTGTATTGGTAAAGGAACTGTAGAGGCAGCTGGGTCCACTCCAGTCTTTATGCCCTTGTGTAGAGGGGGCAAGAGTATGCATGGTGCAGGTGTAGCCTCAGTGGAAGCTTCTAGCCAAAAAAGAATTGGCACTCTAGTGCAAAGGGCACAGGGGCACCAAAGGTAAAATGCACGGCAACATATCTCCAAGAACCATAGATACTGAAGGATAAGCAAGCCCAGGAAGGATCTCATTTTGCAACGTACAAATCTAGCAGGAGTTTACAAGTGGACGTACAGTTGTCAGCTTCAGAATGGCCATGCTCACCCAAGCTGGCAGTCACAAAGTTGACCAAATATTTGAAGCTAAAATTTGGATCTCATTGTAGTAGTTTAAGCAAGAAGGTATTTCTTAGTATTGCCAGGCAGGTTTTGATGGCTCTGTAGTCTTTCCCAGCCACCAAAACAAGAGTCTTGGCTGCTGAGAAGGTGGATTGGTTGGGAATGCTTGTCTCTGGGAGGCACCCACTTGTAACTACATAGCAAACTGTGATCTTTCCCTGTACCTTCTCTCCCAAACCTGAGTGTATACCTTGGGTAAAGCTGCTTTTTTATTAGGCTCCTTTCTGATTTTATCCCTGCATGCCCAAACAATATCATTATACTCCTCTCTAGTCATCTATCCAAGCTTCCATTTCTTGTAAGCTTCCCTTTTGTGTTTCAGCTCACTTTAGAGTTCTCTGCTAAGCCATGCTGGGTACCTTCTGTATTAAACTTGGGGAGGAAGGGGGTTAACATCCTGGTCATTGAGTCACAGGGAGCCAATGGGAACAAAGCACAGGTTTTTGAATTGGAGCATCAGCCGTGCCTGTTCCTGTTTGGTGGTAGCAGAGCTCCTGGAAGAATCAGGAGGTGGCCAGAAAGAGGCCTGAGGAAGAATCCAGTGACATCTTTGCCAAGGATAAGCTCAAGTTTGTAACTGAACAGACATGAGTAGAACAAAGAATGTTTAACTAGATGCGGTCAGGATATTTCTTTGTTTTGATTTGTTTTTTGATTCCTCTGTGCTGAGCATATGTACCCCTCCCATTACCCTGTAACTACCTAAGTTAAATCCCAGAGATGCTACTGTCTGTGCTTCTTATCTGTCCTTTTCAATTAGATTCTACCCTTTTGAAGTAAGTTCTGTGTCCTAAAAGGCAAAAGGTTTTGTGTGCATGTGCCTCAGACTGCACAGCCAATTACCAAAGGGGATTCTGTCCCATTTCTAGCTGATACCCCAGCTGGGGTTCACTCACTCTCCAGAGAGAGGAATAAAAGTGATTGAGGCTACCTCACAGGAAGGAATTCACAAGTGCATCTTCCTGGGCTTTCAAGAGGTTTTTACATTTGGGTGGTGGCAGGAATACTACTCTAAGGCCAGGAAATTGGTAGCCTTGGAGACTTTTAAGACAAGGCTTTAGGGCCAGTGGGTTTTAAGGTCTGTTACAGACCCCCACCTTCTGCACTCAGAATGCCAGAGTGGGGAAGCAGACTTGACATCTTCCATATTTGCTATTTATTCTGCACATCAGAACAGTATTTCCCTGTGCTCTCAGCAGGGTTTCTTTAAAATACAGCCAGCTCTCTTGAACTCTTTTCACCTTCATATTAGCCTCCCAAGGGATCCTGCCCATCAGTTCCCTGATGGAACCAAATTCTGCTTTTCTGAAGTCCAGGGTCTGTGTTTTGCTTCTTTCCTTTCTTCCTTTGATCAAGATCCTGCACTCTACCATCTCATGGTCGCTGCTGTTCAGGTTGCCATTCATATCTACTTCCCCTACCAGTTCTCTGTTTGTGAGCAGCAGGTCAAGAAGAGCAAGACCCCTAGTTGGTCAAACTAGGACAAAGCATATCACAGAGCCCAAAATGAAGCACTTGAGAGTTAGGGACAAAGTGTTTTTTTGGTGAGGGATTCAGCTATGGAACCAGCTTCCAGAGAAAACCAAGGAAATCCAGACTGACTGTAACTAAGGAGAACTGTAAAACCTCTCTCTTCAAAAAGGCCTTTCACCCATAAAAGCAGCACTCAAACATGACTTCATCTTCTACACAACTAATAATAACCAAAACACTTCTGACATAAATCAACCTCAAAAAGAAACAACATCTAAATAATCAAATAAAAACCCTTAATTCAAGTAATGTGTTTACCCGAAAAAGAGATGGGGGGGGAGAGAGAGAGAGAGAGAGAGAGACACACTATGAAGTTCACTAGGAACTTTGCTATTGGTTTCACACAGAAAGTGCTCAGATACTATGGGGAGAGACATCAGCATAAAAACCTTAGATAGATAAAACACAGAACTAATATATTCCAGCTATAGTTTACTGAGTAACCAGACATTTTAAATCTGTAGGAGGCACTAGTACCCTGATCACTTACACTGGAATTGAATCATCACTTTCAATATAATCTCTTTTGACCAATCTCCTAAACCTGCCTGTCAACACCTATCTTTCTCAACTATTTCTGTGCTGTTTGTATCCCACACCATCCCAAGTGTCTCCTGATTGCCATTCCACTCAACTTTGTAGATCTTGGGACAC
The DNA here is from genome assembly GCA_007922195.1 of Podocnemis expansa. Lineage (NCBI taxonomy): Eukaryota > Metazoa > Chordata > Testudines > Podocnemididae > Podocnemis > Podocnemis expansa. The sequence goes on along the minus strand of ML682061.1, from coordinate 1,257,867 downwards.
AATTCACTCTGGAATACTGCTCAGTCCAAGAAAGATTGGAATGGACACTAGCCCAGACTTCAATGTATGTCAGTTCCTGCACAGTTCAATAGACTAGCAAGAGATGTAAAGGGTAACAGGAAGGGGTTCTACAAGTATGTCAGTAACAAGAAGAGGATCAGGGATTCTGTAGGTCCCTTACTGAATGGGGCAGGCAACATAGTGGTGGATGATGCAGAAAAAGCAGGTGTACTCAATGCTTTTTTTTACCTCAGTCTTCACGGGCAGTGTCAGCTCCCAGGCTACTGCACTGGGCAACACAGAATGGAGAGAAGGAGGGCAGCCCTTGGTGATGGAAGGTCAGGTTAGGCACTACTTAGAGAGGTTAGACACGTGGAAGTCTATGGGGCTGGATGAACTGCAGCCGAGGATGCTGAGGGAGTTGGTTGATGTGATTACAGAGCCACTAGCCATTATCTCTGAAAACTCGTGGCAATCGGGGGAGATCCTGGATGATTGGAGAAAGGCAAATATAGTACGTATCTTCAAGAAAGGGAGAAAGGAGGTTTTGGGGAACTACAGACCAATCAGCCTCATCTCAGTCCTTGAGAAGATCATGGAGCAGGTCCTTGAAGAATCCATTCTGAAACATTTGGAGGAAAACAGAGTGATCAGGAACTGTCAGCTTGGATTCACCAAGGGCAGATCTTGCCTGATCAACTTGATTGCCCTCTGTGATGAGATGACTAGCTTTGTGTATGCAAGAATAGCTGTTGGTGTGATATACCTTGTCTTTAGCAAAGCTTTTGGTACAGTTTCCCACAGCCTTCTTGTCACCAAGTTAAGAAAGCATGGTTTGACTGAACGGACAGTAAGGTGGATAGAAAGCTGGATAGATCATGGAGCTCAGTGGATTACAATAACATGTGGAGTGCCCCACAAGTTGGTCCTGGGGCTTATTCCCCCCCCCCCCACACACACACGTTCATTAAGGATTTGGATGATGGGATAGAGTGCATGCTCAGTAAGTTTGCAGATGACAGCAGGCTGGGGGGAATGGTAGATAATGCTGGAGGATAGGGATAGGATTGAGGGAGACTGAGACAAATTGGAGCATTGGGCCAAATGAAATCTCATCAGGTTCAACAACAACAAATGCAAACTCCTGCGCTTAGGATGGAAAAATCCCACGTTCTGCTACAGACTGGAGACTGACCAGCTACTTAACAGCTCTGTAGGAAGGGACTTGGGGGTTATGGTGTATGGGAAGCTGGATATGAGTCAACATTGTGCCCTTGTTGCCAAAAAGGCCAACAGCGTATTAAGCTGCATCAGTAGTAGTGTTGCCAGTAGATTTGGGGTGTGATTATTTCCCTCTATTCATCGCTGGTGAGGCCACATCTGGCATATTGTGTCCAGTTTTGGGCTCCCCACTACAGAAAGGATGTGGAGAAATTAGAAAGAGTCCAGCAGAGGGCAACAAAAATGATTATGGGTTGGGGCACGTGATGTAAGAGGAGAGACGTAAGGAACTTTGCTTATTTAGTCTGCCAAAGACTGAGGAGGGGGATTTGATAACTACCTTCAACTACTTGAAGGGGTGCTCTAAAGAGGAGGGAGCTGGGCTTATTCTCAGTGGTGACAGAGGACAGGACAGAACAAGGTGCAATAGTTTCAAGCGGCATCTGGGGCGATCAAGGTTGGATATTAGGAAAACCTTTCTCACTAGGCAGGTGGTGAAGCAGTGGGATGGGTTACCTAGGGAGGTGGTGGAATCTCTGACCTTGGAAACTTTTAAGACCCGTTTGGGCTAAACCCTGGCTGAGATGATTTCATGAAAGCAGCCCTGCTTCTAGCAGGGGGTTGGACAGGTGGCCTCATGAGGTGCCTTCTAGCTCTAATATTCTGTGATTCTTGAGGTACACAGCTGTCTCTTTCCAGAGGGGCAGCTGTGTTAGTCTGTGTTTAGCAAAAGCAGCAAGAGTCCTGTGGCACGTTATAGACTAACAGATTTCTTTGAGCATAAGCTTTCGTGGACTTCAACCCACTTTGTCAGGTGTGATGCATCTGACAAAGTAGGTTGAAGCCAACGAAAGCTTATGCTCGAAGAAATCTGTTAGTCTGTAAGGTGCCACAAGACTCTCACTGTTACAGCTGTTTCTGGTTCTCACATTGATACGTAGTCTTTAATTTAGCTGTGGCTTGATCCATTGTTTTGAAGGTTAGGACCAAAGCCTTAAGAAGCTGGCATCAGAAGCTGACTGGCAGCCCACAGAGAGACTTGAGCAAAGCACTAATGTATTATGGTCTTATAAGTATTTTTTTTTTCCAATCTGTACCCTGTATATTTATAGGAGAAGCCTTGTGCTCCTCTAAAGGTCAATTTTACCCAATGTTTCCTTAATAGAAAGTTTTGTAAATATCTGAACTGTGTGGCAGTGCTGCTGGTGTTTATATTTTTGTTACTGTAATGAATCAGCCATGATCAGTTGTACTCAAGGGTAATGAAGCATGGAATGCTGCCTTCTGTGAAGAGCGCAACTGCTGTCAAGCCATAGAGGGAAGGTGGGTGGAATGGAGAGGAAGTTGATTTAATATTTGACAGTTTAAGATTTCCTCTGCTGTTTTGACTTAGCCTTCTAAACTTGTGAGGGATTTGGGGTCCTACATTAAAGTTGAAAATTGCAATACATGCTCCTAGGAGTCAGTATACAAGTCTGAATCAAGGTCAGATTAGAGGCCAAGATGCTGGTCCAGCACCTAGTGGATGTCTGATGTGGAATGGGAAAAAAGTATGTGCAGATGTGCAAGTAGTTATGGTGGAAATGATGGAGAGGAGGAGTGAGAAGCTATAATCAATCTCATAGTGTGGAAAAGGTTGGTTAACAGGGATTGATATAATTTTTCAGATCAAGTTCTCAAATGAGTACCAGCAGAAATGCTTTGGTAATTGGATAGCAGATGCCATCTTCATCTAATTCAGAAGTTAAGCAGGGGAATCCAGCAAGGGAATGTGACACATCTCCCCCCCCTCCATGCCCTTGCGTCAGTGCAGAATTGTGCGGAGCAGTGCAGCTACCCTGCAACCCGGCTCTGATGCAGAGCCAGGAGCTAGCTGGAGGAGTTTGGGTGGGGGGAGTAGGAGGCTGTCCTCCCCCCCGCAAAGCCGGGAGCCAGGCAAAGGGGTGTGACCTTAGCTGCATTCTGTCCTGGAGCCTGGCGGGAGGCACTGCTCTGAGAGGTCCAGGGATGCTTACCTACCTTCATGCTTGCTGCACGTGCAGGTATGCATCCTTCTGTCCAAGAACATATGAAAAATAGACAAAACAACACATTTCAATGAGATAGCTGTATTAGTCTAGTTCAGCAAAACAAACAAGGAGTCTGGTGGCACTTTTAAAGACTAACATATTTATTTATCGCATGAGCTTTCATGGGGAAAAAATCCAGCTTCGTCAGATGCTTACAGAATGGGAGGAAAATAAATGCAGGGGAGTGTAAGCTGTAGGATCAGATCAGACCATTACAGCAAATCAGAGCAGTTGTTTAGAATCAAACAGTGGAGAACAGTATATTGCTGGGGGGGAGGAAAGCAAAATTGCCTGTTGTAATAGGGAAAAACCATAGTCTCTATTCAGCCTTAAGCTGACTGTGTCAAATCTGCATGTGAATTCCAGTTCTGCAGGTTCTCTTCAAAGCTTTGGTTTGTTCGTTATTTGTAATCAAAACTTCAAAGAGAACCTGCAGAATTGGAATTCATATGCAGATATGACACTGTGAGTACCTGCCTACCCTTTGTTAACCTCTGCTTATACAGAACACTCTTAAGTGAGGATTGTGAGTTTCATTGGAAAATTGTGGCTCTCTCTTTGAAGAGATTGAAAAACTCAAGTCAGCTGGAGAGGACAGGTGGTGAATAACTATGAACGAGAGAATAAGAATGTCTGACAGAGAGAATGTTATGCTCAATTCTTGTGAGTGAGAGGGAAGTTGGCATTCTACTGCCTGGAGGATTGATAACATGGTAGATCTTTGGGGAACAGTGTGATAGTTCATATGAATGCAGCACAGCCTCATCTCCTGCTACGATGATGTCAGTCTGTTCTATTAATATCTTTCATGCTAACTCCATGCTGTTTTAATTCCTAGTTTCGGGTGTTCACAGCCCCCTTCCATAAGGTAGGCTTCGCAGATTTCTGGCTGGCTGATCAGCTCAACAGCTTGGCTGTGATACTTATGGACCTGGAATACATGATCTGTTTCTACAGCTTTGAGCTTCAGTGGAACGAAAATGCTGGACTGGTGCCAGATACAGGTATAGTAGCATTGAAGAAGATATAGTAATAAATATGTAATGAATATTTTGCCAAATAGTCCAAAACATTGATACAAACTGAAAATTCCAATAGGCATATTTATATCCTTTTGCAAAAATTCTCTGTATGATATAGGAAACTAATCCCATCAAAAGTGATGTTCCTTCTAATCACAACCCTGGAGACTTTATTCTCCCATCATTCCTGCCCTATTTACCACTCCATTCATGTGATCTGACCTGCTTCCGTGACTGGTTTGACCTAGATATTTAAGCACTTGTTTGCCAAAGAAGTTTGAGGTGTTCTTTGGCAGAGGAAAGATGCAATGATTTTCTAGGCTTGGCTGGCATTTTTTTAGACTGTTTTCCAATCCTGAAATCACACTTAGTCTTTTGTTGCTCCTTAGTGTTGAAGTGATTTAATAGGGGTAGTACAAAGCTGGCTACCAAGAATGCAGAATTTGTGGGGAAATATTTTCATGAGAATTTTTTTGTTCTAAGGACTCTTCTCCTGAGGGTCTTTAAAATTCCTAATGCACTCCTGTGGGTTCCCTTCCATTTTATCTGTGCTTCCCAGACTATTTCATCCAGGTCCTCTCTTTAGTGCTCTCCTTTATGTTGGAGGAAACAGGAAGAACTTCCTTGGAGCTTGGTAACACCAGTCGTCATTCAGTTAGAGTTGATAATATGAAAGACATGGGTTATGCATACTGTCTCCACATCATTTCTGCTTAAAGGGAAGAGGTAATATCTGATTTTTAACCCAGATCTTTCCCAGGGGAAAGCTTTATCTTGTGCCTCTGGACCAGTCCACAGTTCTCTTCTTTCCATTTTAACCAGTAACGACTAGCAAAGCATCTTTTCGTCAATGCGCTTTGAGCATGTATTGAAGGAACTTGAAGCCTCTCTTTTGTGTGTATCAGCCTTACTTTCTATTCCTCCAGTCTTGCCAGTTTCACAGCCATCCACTCAGTTGTATTAAGGTCCTGTTCTAAGGCTTTTTTCCCTGTAGCCATTAGTGGGAACAAAATTAAGCTATCTAAAGCAAGAAACTGTATACTACAGTTTTCTGCAGCAAACCAACAAGTGGAATTAAGAACACAGTTCTCCTGAAATAAATATTGACCGATGATCTGAAGGAGTAGATAAAATCTGTATATTGATGGCCTGATTTTTTTTCAGATGTGCTGAGCGCATAAGTGGCTAGTTGACACCTGCATAGGGTTACCAGATGTCAGGCAAAAGAAGGACATGTCCTCCATCTGGCAAGCATTTTAAAATATATGATTTTGTCAGGCTTTTTGCTTATAAGTGTTAAAGTATGCTGAAACGCCACAGAATACCTTATTGTTAGGGGAAAGCATTCCAGAGCCCCCTAAAAATGAATAAATATTACATTAATACTACATTTTCTCCATGTGTCCTCCAATGTCGTCCTTTTCAAACTTCCCTGTCCTCCTTTCCAAGCTTTGGTATCTGGTATCCCTACACATGCAAGAATGTGGCAGACTTTGAAATTTACACGTGACTCCTGGATTTTCTTGCCCTTTCCCCCTCTATTTATTGGCAAAATCACTGCACCCCTAAAAATGGGATTTTCTTAGCGTAGGTTGATGACATGACAGTGTTAGGAGACAAGCCCAAATCAGCTGATGGTTATAATTAAAGGGATATATTCAGTGTGAAATCTGTTCATTTTAAAAGAGATTTCAGTCATTCCAGGTACTACACATCCCCTTGAGTCCACCTGCCTGGTTTGGTGGTGAAAAGATGTTTCAATATGATTGTAGACTTTTCATAATTTTTCCTCTTTCATATGTTCCAACAGGGAAGGGTCCATAAAAATGGGAGAGACACTGAAACTGGCAATACATAGTGCTATCAAATGTATCAAGTAAATAAAATAAAATAGATTTTCCTCTGCTTTCATTGCTAGTAACTGTAGGCACTACTTTGTAACCATTAGGTTGTGACCTGGGCCTCCTGGGATAACCTTCTGAATGTGCCAAAATCAGGATAAGCTGCAAAACCAGGGGCTAAATCCCCAGACCACTGATGGGTGGTACTTAAACCAGTCTCCCAGTCAACAACAAAACATGCTTCTGATTCCCCACTCTGGTCATCACCTAGCATAAGAAAACAGAAACAGCCCCCTTACTGCACATCAGTTTATATGGTCCTCTCTAGCCACTGGATCTCTTAAAGAAATAGGTTCTCCTGACCCCAAAGGGCCAGCCACATCACCCAGAATAATATAGACTTGGATCTTACCCAAAATACCATGCTGCCAGCCAATCCTTTAGTAATTACAACTAAAGGTTTAATATAAAAAGAAAACAAACAAAATATAAGAGCTATTTAAGGGTCAAGGTGGGTCACATACATACGAATGATTTAGAGTCCATAGAAGGCAAATCCTTGAAGATCCTGTAGTTTGCAGGTCAGTCCCACTCCTCTGGTGTGCAGCCAGCAGCAGCAGCAGCTAGGTGGGTCTCAATCCTTTATTCAGTTCCAGGAAAATAGTTCCAGAAGGGGGTGTTGGTTGCAGACAGACTGAAGACTAAAGACAAAATGGAGATTCGTCCCCTGCCTTTTATCTCCGAGTCCTTGCCAGCTCCAAATGGAGGTAGGCCACATGGTCAGTCTTGGTAACTGGTCAAACAGGTTTCCTCTTGGACCCACTGTAGCTGGGAGCCCTCTTCTGATGGGCCATTAATATGACAATAGTTTGCAGACGCTCAGTCTGGGATTGCCTCAGCTCAAACAACTTGGAACACACACACAACAAAGAAGATTCCTAATTTCTAATACAAATATGATACCTACATATAAATCATATAATAATTCCTAGCATATTACAGCCTTTCTATCGATACCAAACATGGCATATCACACATGGATTATTGCAAATATGAAATATTAATATGAAAAATAATCATAAACAGTTCCCTAGACCCAGACAACATCACATAGGTTTTAAAATATTCTGACTGGAATATGTTGTTTAAGTTCTGTGCCTTTAAAACTTAGGACTGATCTCTCCTGGTAGTGGAGGAAAGGGGTTTGGAACACCTTCCCTTGACTGAAACTGGTCCTGGGATTCAAAGTGTTGAGATGCTAAACATACATGCAAATACAAAACATTGTGACTTGCATCTTTGCTTATGATATCACATTTTGTGCCCCTCAGAGCTTGTTTTCACTCATCTCTTCAAGGAAGGTAGAGGAAGTAAGACACTTGGAAGGGAATGAGAGATGAAATAACTTGTTTCCACATCCACTGAAACATTTCTTCTCTTGTAGGTGGTCAGATTTGCAACAGCTACTCCTACGGAGTGCGAGCAGTTGTCCAGTGCATCCCTGCTTGGTTGCGTTTTATCCAGTGCCTGCGCCGTTACCGTGATACCAAACGGGCCTTTCCTCATCTGGTTAATGCTGGCAAATACTCCACCACCTTCTTCATGGTGACATTTGCAGCACTCTACAATACTCACAAAGGTATTGGATTTAGTAATTTCACAAAACTTTGCAGAACCCTCTGCTCTCTTTTGTCAGCCTCTGCTCCTCATTCCTCTTTCTCCCTGGGCGCCTCTTTTGTGCTGATGTTTATAGAGAGAGAACAGAAGGACAGTACATATTGTGTTCAAAGCTTAAAATAAAGAGGGTGACAGCTAAAGAGGTAAGAGATACAGTAGAGCTGAGGCACTATGGGTTGAGTTACAGTAAGTAAGCAATATTGTTTACAAAAATTCCTTGACAACTTTGATATCGTTTCATCCCATTTTTGACACTGATTGACTCTTCCCCTGGAACAACTGATTATGTACTGAAATCAGAACAACCTATAGCATTGATTCATGCATAGTGATGCAGGCTCAGATAAACTTTCATCAGAGCAGTACATTTTCCTCAATTTTTCTTCATAATGAGGTAAGTTAATCTATTTAAAAGTAGTAGGATTTGTCTCATAGAGTGGGAGTTGAAAACTGAGTTTTCCATTCAAATGAATATAATTATCTTATTCCCCTCCCGCAATCTGGTCTGGTGTGCTGCTGTGCTTCCCCGATCACCCACTCCTGGGCTCTGACTTACCCTGCTTTGCAAGGTAGATCCCCACTCCTGCCTCACACTCCTGTGTGTAATCGGTCTCAAGAAGTGGAAGTGTGCTCATTAGCCAATCATGGGATGGTACCCAAGCAAGCACCCTACCCCCTGATGCCACATCAAGACCTTGCATCCTGCAGGGATTGGAATTCTTTCCTAATCACGGCAGACTTGTCTATTTGAAGAAACTGCTATGCATCACTTTGGCTCCAAGTTAGGCATCTACACTTCCACACTCTCTACAAAATCCACACTGCTTTAGATAAAACAATCATTAATTTATTGATTAAAACAAGATTTTTAAGTATGTATATAGTAATTCAATATACAATCAATTAGTCAATTAGTCTAGGCATTTATCCCTACCCAATGAAAGGAAATACACATTCTAAGCTAAAATTTACTGTTGCAGTCTATTTCTAGCTTACCCACATGCCTGGCTGCTGATGGTTTTGCAGCCTGTTCCTTTTGGCCATGTGGATTGGTCCCAGTCCCTTTGGAGTTGTTCCAAGATGGAGATCCAAGCAGAGATGCCTTATACCAGTTTAAAATTTCTCCTTTTCTCTCTTCCTGGTGGTCAGGTGATTTACTTTGTTCAGAAAGAGGGTGTTCGCTCTCCTCTTGAACTACCTTTAGCTAGTCTATCGTTATGCATATTTCTTCTGGATGTGTGATTGTAGCTCTGGATACTAACTCCTACTTGAACCATGTGAAATACTTTTGGGGACATGTTTCATAGCTGTACATCTGTATTATGTTGCAGGAGACATGCTACTATAATAATACTGTAGACCATGCCTTGAGCATTCAAAAAGTACTGTGCATGCTATATTTTGCATTAAAACACATCATTATATTGCAAGGGCGGACAAGAAAGGTAAAAGATCATATTACATGGGCATGGGGGTGTGCAGCATGTCGCAATATTGTCTTGCGAGATGAGGGGCATGGAGGAAAGGAATGCTTTTTTGTTTGTTTGTTTGTTTTATCAACATCACTGTACTACACACTGTCTACCATCTTGAGAGAGGCATTTTAAAGTTTTAATTTGAATTGCTGGCCTATTCAATGTAATTATAACGGGGCCTAAAGAATGTCAGTGGAAAATTTTTAGGGGAGGATCCAAATGCTCTGAAATGTCCCTTGTCTCTGTTTGGCAGAAATTAGGAATGGGCAACAGGATAGGTCACTTGAAGATTACCTCTTCTGTTTGTTCTGGCTGAAGGCCTTAGCATCAATCAGTGTCAGAGGACAAGAAACTGGTCTAGATGGACCATTGGTTTCACCAGTATGACTGTTCTTCTTTTATATTCTTAACATTACTAGTGATGGTGATGTCTTCTCTTTCCCATTCAAAAAGAAACTACTGAAACTCCAAAGTAATTCCCCATAATTTTTTCTGTGAATGGAGACAAATTTTTGACCCTCTAGAGGGAGGAAGGAAACAAAGTTCCTAGATTATATAGTAATCAGTATTCAAGAGCTACTCCACAGGATCAAAATTGAACAGAACTATGTCTGTCATTTATGAAGGTGGGGGAATGTGTCCTATGTTAGGTAAAAGCCCTCTCTGGGTTTCATGTGTATTTTTATCCCTTTTCATTCTCAAGCTGGTGGGAAGTTGTTTCCAGCCCATTTACTGTCAGTTGAGCTCTCTTATTCTTCAAATTCCCTATCTTTGTGGAAACTGCAATTACTACTTGATTCTGCTCTTGTTGTGAAGGAAAAAGCTTTTAGTTCCTGCACTTCAGGCAGTCACCCTGTCTTTCATTGTTCTTTCTCCCCAAGTCCCATGTCAGTCAAAAGCTTTGTTCTTTCTGCTGAAATAGATGTGGGCTGTATCTACAGGAATTAGCAACAGTATACACTCATGAACCAATTATTCATCCATGTGTGGTTGACAAGATTGATAGAAAAACATGAGAAATAAGCAAAGCTTCCTTCTCGCTGTCAAAGTAAGATGTTTTGTTCAGGTGACACCAGCTTTATTAGAAAACCCAGCAAGTGGCCAAGAGATGGTGCTAGTTGGAAATGGGTTGGTGTCTGGAAAGTAGTGCAAATAAAACACAAGCCTTGAGCAATGTAGGTGGCATATAACAGAAAAATTAACCCAAGCTGTCTGAAGAACAAAAGTCAAACTATTCATGAGTGTATTTTGTATCCAGAGGGCACATGCTTGCTTTCCTTGGCAGTATTAAGTAGCAGATGTTGTTGTCAAGGCTGCTAGCTCCCACATTTGACTCCTCTGTCCGTCTCCTGCTGTCACCTCCACAAAGACTATTCCTATTTTAAGATATTCCACTAATGTTTTTTTCTGCAGCGTTTCCCAGTCTGGGGCTGCAGCCACGTTAAAATGCCAGATTTTAAATGAGGCTTTCAGATAAATAATCTGGGATGCCAGGGTTGCAGATACAGCTTATGCATCTTCTTTCAGAGTGCTGATTAAGTTTTTCACATGCAAGGGGCATTCTTAATTAATCACTCTTATGGGAAGGGAGGAAATTGGCTGAGAGCAAGCTCAAAAATGCTTATGAAATGTGCCTGCTTAGTATAAGCCTGATCTCTTAGTCCTCTTGAATGTTTTTAACCTGTGCTCTGTAACCAACTCCGCAGTTTTCATTTCTTCTATGTATAACTTCTGTGTATCTCTTCACATCTGACACTTAGTTGGTTATAATGAAGGATGAGAGGGGGTCTTTCAGATTGCTGAGAGAGGCTTGTAGCTTTCTATGGTGGTTGCAGTATTTATCTGTCTTGTTTGTCATGGGGAATCAATTAAGCACAGCCATTGGTGGTGTTCAGTCAGTTTAAAGCTAGATGGCTGTCAAAATCTGTAAAAATAACTGAAAAATTCTACAAAACTTTTTGAAATGTGATTAATAAAAGATCATTTCAGGCCTCAAACCATCTCATTTATTCTGTGGCACCAAGTCAAATTCCCATCATAACACTTTTTGTCAAGATTCCAGGTTTATCTGTGTTGTCAGTTCCCATCAGACTGGAAATTACATGGTCTCCCATACAATCTGACAGGGAATCACCATTGAAAGTTAAGGGAAAATGGTTGCTCCAGAATATTAGAGGGACAAGGTGATATTTCTTCCTGGACTCATCTGTTGGTGAGAGGCAAGCTTTTGAACTTTCACCTGAAGAAGAGCTCTGTGTAAGCTTGAAAATTTGCCTTTTTCACCAACAGAGGTTGGTTCAATAAAATATACTGTTTCACCCATCTTGTCTCCCTGGATAAGCATGGCAAATGGGGCATTGACTGGCTATATCAATGGAATGGCCAAAAGGAGATCTTATGCTATTAGGAAACCAGCTTGTTTGCCATTGAGAATGAAAGTGGTGTGAAGTCTGAGTTTGAGAGCACAGGTAAAGGAGCCTTGCTGCTTGAATTAGCTGTGCTTGATTGCGTTAGGGAATAGCCCTGTAACAGTTACCATAGTAACAAGTATTATTTATTCAAAAGATTTTAGCTGTGCCACTGTGTGACAATCATTGACTTTTAAGGGTATAGGATGGTAGATCTGACTTACCATATCAGAACAGTGTAGCTATAAATCCCCGTTTGAAAGGTCATATGAGATGTCTGAATTGTTGTCCTCAGTTTTTGTATGGAGATTTTGGAGCATATACACTTTACAGTCTGTGGACCAGTTAAGACCAAAATTATGATGATTTTTTTGGTAGGTGATGGGAGGGGGCATTGAATGTGCATAAACAGTTCTTAAACTGTACACTTACAGCTTAACTATGGGTATCTGAGTGTAAGGGTGTTGTGTGTAGGAAAGTGGGTAAAGCAGTATGTTGTAGTTTCTGGCTGGCTAAGTAAAAGTTAACTCCTCTGAATCTGTTTATGCCAGCTGCACCCCACCCCACCCCAGCAGATTTTTTTTTATAAACTCTTCATATTGTTAATCGTGTAGTGTACAGTTGCATATTTAAAGATTCTCTCACATACAAATACATTGGTTTTATCTCAGCTATGTTACTAGAGGTCCCCTGTCATGTGGAAAATGAGCTAGTCTGATGACAGGTTTTACCTTTTAACCAAAGTGAAACGTATAGTGGTTTAAGTTGAATTTTCTTGTCTGTCTGCCTCATTTGAACCCTATATCCAGTCATTGTAGTCCTTTGGTTGCATTCAGCTACTTATGAAACCCTGGTGAACTCTTTCAAAATTAATCTTGCATTGCTTGGAAATTTGAGTCATTGCTGCTTCTAATGTTCCAAATAAAAATACTGAATGGACAGCTGTTAGCAGCCTGAAAGTATGATGGAGAGTTCCAGGTCTTTTTCAAGTCTTTATAACTGCCACCCGCTTCTCTCGTTAAAAGCCAGTTGAAGCAACAAAGTTTAATTTAAAATATATAGATGTTAACTAGAAAGAGCTGCATCAAAAGCTAGTTACTACTTGTCAGTTCTTAAGAAGTGGGTGTCTTCTGATGAAGCTTTTCTTAATGCTTCTATTTAAAAAGCTAACTGGTTTAAACAGAGCTTGCTGTAGAACACATCATCTCACCTTAGGCATAGCAAAGGTGAATTGACTAGATAATACTGCTGTCTTTAGGGTAACTTTATTTAAGAAAGGCAGCAATGAGCCACATGTTGCCATGGAGGTTGCAGACAGTTAGATATGGGCAGAGGGTGCTCACTCTAGTTTTCCAGTCTCCTATCACTCCAGCCATACTCCTTCCCTCCTGCTCTTCTCTTCCTTTCAACCTGCTGTTCCCCAATCTTTTATGAAAGTACCTCAGGGCCCTGCTGTCTGTCTTAGGGTCTGGGGGAGTTGCTACTGCAGTGTTCTGGCCAAATTCTGTTAATGCCAGACACTTTGTGTGTGGTGGACTGGGTCTCAGTATATCATGCTTTCCTTGGCCAGTTACTACAGTACTTGGCTGAATGTACCCTGTTTACCTGATTATTATTATGTTTATTACAATAATGTCAAAGGTCAGTCAGGTACAGGGCCCAGTTGAGCTAGGCACTGAACAGACACAGAGAAGGAGGCATTCTCTACCCTAAAGAGCTTACAGTCTAAATCAATAAGACAGTCACAGGGTTGAGGAAAGGCTATAACACAAGTAAGGAGAACAACAGGATGGTAGCAGATGTCATGTTGGGCCCATCATTTTTATTAGGTGGGGTTAGCTTGGAAAGTATAAGCTAAAGGAAAAGAAAAGCGAAGGGAGAGGGGACATTGGCGGGCAGGGAGATGAGAGGAACAAGGCAGAGGTGAGAAGGCTAAAGGAGGCTGAGAGCAAGGGTTGATCCTTCAGTTTTGGCTGTTTGCAAGTTTTGTGAATGTCTGAAGGCCCTTGCTTTGGGATGCTTCTGCATGCAATGGACCCTGATGTATCCCAAATTGCATCCTGTTAGCAAAGCTAATTTAATGCATTAGCTGACAGATGGAGTGGTATTAAACTCAGGTGCTACCCAGGCACAGCAGCATGTGGCATCGGTAGGGCTGGGACAGAAATAAGAGACAAACATAATGGCTGTGCTGATTCAGATCAGTGATCTGTCTAAGCCTGTATCCTGTGTTTTGGCAGTGGTCAATGCCAGAGGCTTTAGAGTGGAGAGCAGGTCAGTTCTGAGTGATCCATCCCTTATTATCCATTTCCAGCTTCTGGCCGTTTGAAATTTAGGGACATCCAGGGCATATGGTCCAGGATCAAACAAGATGGTATGTCCCTGACTTCATTAACATATTTTTAATCCAGTTATACTTTTCTCCTTCATAATGTCCCATGGCAATGAGTTCCAGAGGTTGATTGTGCATTGTGTGAAGTAATTTTTTTCTTTTTTGTTTGTTTTTTAAACCTGCTGCCTATTAATTTCATTGAATGACCCCAGTTCTTATAGGAAGGGATAAATAACTTTACAATTCTTTCTTCATACTATTTGTGATGTTATAGATCTTGATTAGACCCCCCCACCCCCCATCATCTCTTTGTACGTTGACCAGTCCCAGTCTTTTTAATCACTCCTCGTACGGAGGTTGTTCCAGAAGTGTGTACACAATTCAAGGTGTGGGTGCACCGTGGATTTGTATAGTGGCTTTATGATAAATGTCATATTACTATCAATGCAGAGAACAATTTATAGAGGAAGCAAGATGTTCCCCCACACAATAACCAACACCCCAAACTGAGAATTATTTCAGTTTGGGGGCTGGGAGAGCTGGCCAGATGCTGTTACTAAGAAAAGGATAAAAATTATAGAAAATGTGATCTGGTGAGTACCTTTTCAATCATAGACCATTTTAATAATTTTTAAAAAAAGAACCTTGAGTCAACAGCACTTGAGATATTGTTTCTTGACTTGCTGTCCCCTTAATCCTGTTTTGCAAGGCCTCCTATGTGCTTGTTTTGTAGAAGAACTGTTAGCACTCAAATCAGAGATTCTTTGATTTATGTTATTTATCACTAGTGCCCTATGCAGCAGTAAGGGAGTGATATGTGCTTTGTCATAAGATATACTAACTTTTTTTTTGGTACCTCTTCCTTTTGTCTTGTTCCCTGTAATGTAGCAGAATTGCAGCTCTACATGGGGACGGGAGAGAGATGATAATTTGGAGTCAAAATTCTCAATGTTTGTTAGGCTGATTGCTATGAAAGAGGATGAAGTTTGTCTGAAACCCAGTTCTTCCATGCCCAGGAGGGCTTGAGTAATGAGTTGTGTTCATTAGGTAGTCTTTCTGATCTTCTCACTGAGAGCAGTGTCATTAGTGGAGAATCTGAGACATTGCCATGAGGAAATATTGTTATCATGGTCCTTTGACCAAGCAACAACTTTCACAGTCTTGTTATTACTTGGACTGTAGGCTAACTGGCATGGCTTCGGAAAGCCAAATTCCTGCTTGTCTAGCTGTTCGGACACCATTTCTGGTGACATCCTGCTACAGAGTCTAGTACAGCAGAATTTTGTTCTGACTTTTGCAGGATCTTCTAAGTGTTCTCATCTGTTCAGGAAGCCTGCAGAGTTTCACTTATCCATAGCATGTACTAAATAAAAGGAAAAGACTGAGACAGCAGCATATACGTGGTGGAGAAAGCCTCTCACCAAGACATTCATAAATAGTGTTTCAGGAGCTGCCATAGCATCTTGAATGAGAGCACGGTTTGGGGACACAAAAGGAAGCTTTTCCCAAGTTTCATTGGTCTAGCAGCATGACCAAATAGAACAGGGCTCTCCAAACTGAGGTCTATGGGCCAGATGTGGCCCAGAGTGCATCGTTATCTGGCCTGCAGGGAGCTGCGGCCAGGCTGGCAGTTTTCAAATCTCCTGCCCCAAGCATGCTGAAATGCGTGGCTCAGGAGGGAAGCAGCCTGGCCAGGGAACGGTTCCAGATACCCCCACAGCTCCAGTCAGGTAAGGGGGAAGGGGCCCCAGGGGTTGGAAATCTGGCAGGGAAGGGGCCTAGGGAGTTGGGGAGCCAGCAGGCAGACAGGAAAGGGGCCCAAGGGTGTTGGGGAGCCAGCAGGGAAAGGTCCTGGGGCTCGAGCAGCCAGCAGGCAGACAAGGAAGGGGCCTGGGGAGCTGACGAGTGGGGAAGTAGCCCAGGGAGTTGGGGTAGGGGGCTGGGGAGCTGGCAGGCAGGGGGGTAGGGGAGCCAGTGGGCAGGTCGGGGAAGGGGCTTGGGGGGTTGGGGAGCTGGCGGAGAAAGGCCTGGAGGAGTCAGGGAGCCAGTGGGTGGGCAGGCAGGGAAGGGGCCTGGAGAGCTGGTGGGCAGGGTGGGGAAAGTGGCAGAGAGGGTCATTGAGCCAGCAGAGAAGGGCTTGCAGCATCAGGGAAAGTGCAGGGGGGAGGGTGTCCGTGAGCTAGCAGGAAAGGGCCCAGGGGGTTGGGGAGCCGACGAGCTGGTGGAATATGGGGCCCAAGGGGGTCGGAGAGCCAGCGAGGAAGCATGTGAAGGTCAGGGAGCCATTAGGCGGTTTTGGCTAGGGGCCCTAGGAAGATCGGGGAGTTGGGCAAGTTGGGTCAGGGGTCCGGGGGGGTCAGGGAGCTGGCAGGCAGGTCAGGGAAGAGGGGTAGGCAGGTCAGGGGTCTGGCCCGCTAGTAATTAAGTAAAAGTAGATTGAGCCCTCAGGGGAAAAAAGTTTGTAGAACCCTGAAATGGACACTTGACAGTGACAGCACCAAGATGAAGGAGAAGATAGTTCTGCATCTTCCTACCACTAAAACAAACAAGGAGTCCTGTGGCACTTTTAGACGACTAATGAATTTATTTGTCACATGAACTTCCGTGGGGGAGAGAAAGTTCATGCGATAAATAAATTCGGTAGTCTTTAAAAGTGCCACAGGACTCCTTGTTTATTTTTCTGAAGTACTGTAGAACTAACAGGTTGGACCTTAGTGCCAATAGTGATTTTTTTGTTGGTCTAAAGTTCGCCGCCTTAAAGCAGATGATGTTAGAGTAGCTATAGTCTCAAGAGCTGCCCAACAATACTGTTTATATTGCTTAATATAGTCTTCAGTTAATGGTGACCAGATAAGTGAGGAGTGTTAATGAAGAAGAAGGTGTGAGTGGAAAGGATGATCTCCTGATCTTTCGTTTCATGGTCACTTAAGGATGGAAAGGGCTGATTTTTATGGAAGTCTTTGAGAGCAATTTACTATATCGCTAATAAGCAGTTTTCCCGTCGCATACACAACTGTAGTTTTACATGGTACTGCAACAGTATGATAAAACCCTGTATTTAAATAATTTTTATCTGTTTAATTGGATGTTGTATAATTATTTCTGTGGGATTCTTTGTTTTAAGATCTTACAGCTCTGTACAAACACTGTGGTGTAATTGCTTATTGCATCTGTCCACAATCTTGACATTTCCATTAAAGGAGCTGTTCCTCACAGTGTTTGGTTTTAATTAGTGGGAGCTGATCACCTTTATTAGCAAGACCTCCAAAAAGAGAATGGACTAGTAAATACACCCTCCCTAAGGAACAAGGTGAGCACCAGTACCTCAAACTGGTGTCTAAGAAAAGTCATCAGAAGAGAGATCATATCAAAAGACAGACATTGCAGCAGCTTAGTCACCATTCGATGCAATTAACGTAGTTGGCAGAACTGCTTTTTTACACAGGTGAGTAGCAGAATAATTGTGAAGACTTAAAATAACCTATGTACTAAAATAACCCACAGAAAAGTTTGTTCTTCCCCACCAAAAATAACCCACACTCACACAGTACTTTTTGTCCAAGCAAAGTAGTGCTTTGCAAATGTAGGAAAGGATTATCCTCATTTTACAGATGGAGAATCAGAGTCACAAAGAAACTAAATGACTTTCCCAGAATCACCCAGCAAGCCTGTGAGAGAGCTAGTGGTAGAAGAATGGTCTCCTGACAATGATTTTATTGCAGTGCATCTTGCACCATTGTAATAGATTGTACCTAGTGACTGTGCAAAAAGTTAGCAGGATCTTGTGAGAAAATGTTAGCAATGTAAAGTGCTGGTATGGAGCATAACAGTTGGACAAAAAGGAGTACTATACAGAGGCTACATGTGAATGGTTGGTTTGTGTGCAAAAGCAGCATAATCCATTTTTGTGTGACAGCACTGCCATTGATCAGTATTGGACACAGACAATTATCTCCTCGTCCCTAGCTAGTCCTTTTCCTGTCATTTCCTTCCCAGTGCGTCTGCATGTTCCACAGTCCATAAAACTGCATCTCAGGTACTTAAGGGCTGACATTAAATGCATTTGTGGGTTACATTAGCTGTCATTCTGACAGTGGTTCCCATGTAGATGTGTCATTTTTGCTTGTCACATTGATCCTGTTGCTTTATGGGATAGACAGTTTAATGGAGACATGCCATTCAGTCACTAACCAGGCAGTTGTTAACTTAGGGTAGATTTTGTATATCTGGTCCCTAGTAAATTCCAAATGAGTTCATATTTTGGACTCTGACACTGGAGTTCTGGTTCTGCTCAGCTTTACAAGTGAAATCCCAATAGTCAACCCTTAAATCAGGTCAAGTTTGCCATCACTTGGTGACTGAGGGCTTTTAATTCAAACAGACTGGAGAAGTCCTACAGCGGAATCAATCTTCTATCATGCAACAGTGCTTACCTTAGATTGAGAAGGCTTTTTGATAAACCCAGCCTTCTTGCCACTTTTATCAGGCTTTTCGCCATCAGCTAAAACCACAGCTAGCTGCTGCTGCCAACACACCAGAAATGCTTATCAAGGGCTACTGTATGCTGAGCCAGTTCTTCAGTAACACATGGCATTGATTTTAGCTGCATTGAGTAGAGCGTAGTTTTTACATTCCCCAGGATAATTCAAAAAGGTAAACAGATAGCAGTCACTAACGCAAAGTCAATATTAACTACATTCAGTGTGATATTAATTGTGCAGCTCTGCAGTGGAAAATGGCCATTTCCTTGCCTGTGTTTAGAATGCGTTATTATTTGCAGAAATTATTCTCTCAAAAGGCTGGTTCAATATTCTCTGTCCCCTTATACTTTCGCTTCCTGAATTTCAGTCATCTGGCAGTTTCCAGCACTTCCTTATGTGTAAATGTACCACTGGTTGAAACTGTTCTTGTTTAAATAGACCCTGACATTATCGTAAACTCACCCAGCTTGTATTATTTTTGCAAAAGTGGGAGGCATGTAGTAGATGGAAGCTCTAGGCGGAATACCAGTGCCGTGATTTTTTTTTTCCAGCCTTCCGTGCAGCCTTGAAGAGGGCCACTAGGACTAGCCAGTGGAGACTGAGATATAATTGCTTGCCTAGAGCGCTAATATCTCTGTTACAGCACCTGAATACCAATGAGGATACACAAGAAGGAAGGAGGGTGTCAAAAGGAATCTTACGGAAGAGGGAAAAAATAAGGTTGGAAAGGAGGACAAATGATTAAGAGGAGAGACCAAAAGGCAGAGTTTGATGACAATAGACTTCCAAAAAAAAAAAAAAAAGTCTATTACTGGAGAATGATTTGTATTTGTAAAGGAATTTTCAGGCACAAAACACATTGCATGATTGGTGATTGAAAAGAAAATGGGGAAGAGAGAAGTGTGCAGCTTGACCCAAAGTGCTAGTCAAAAGAATACTACTAAGATTGGTGATGGGAAAGGAACTGAAACCAGGATGAGTAACTGCAAATTAACACATCCCCTTTTAGTTTGATAGCTAACGCATCAGGAGTTTTTAATTGAATTCTCTCCTGTACTCCCTTTCTCACAATAATTGACCTTAGTAGCTCTTCTTAAGGCTCTCAAGGCTGTTTCCCCACTTTGGCACTCTGAGTGCAGAAGGTGGGAGCCTGCAACAGGCCTGAAAAGCCAATGGCCTTAAAGCCTGCTCTTAAAACTCTCCAAGGCCTCCAATGGTGATGGGTATGAAGTGACCTGGGAAGGGGCATTGGACTGAGTGGGTTCCAAGTTATTACAGAGAAGTTCTTGTTGACTGGCTGTTGTGGACTTGCCCTCATGCTCAGGGTTTAACTGATCACCATATTTGGGGTCAGGAAGGAATTTTCCCCCAGGGCAGATTGGCTTGGGTGCTGGGGGGGTTTTGCCTTCCTCTGTAGCATTGGGCATGGCTCACTTGCTGGTTGATTCTCTGTATTAAAGTCTTTAAATCATGACTTGAGGACTTCAATAGCTCAGTTATGGGTTTGAGGTTCATTGTAGGAGTGGGTGGGTGAGGTTTTGTGGCCTGCAGTGTGCGGGAGGTCAGACTAGATGATCATATTGGTCCCTTCTGACCTTAGAGTCTATGAGTCTAATTCCTGGCCTTGGAGTGGTATCGCTGCCACCACCCAAATGCAAAAATCCTCTTGGAAACCCAGGAAGGCGCACTTGGGAATGCCTCCCTGTGAGGTACTTGCAATCACTTTTATTCCTCCCTCAGGAAAGTGACTGAACTCCGGCTGCAATATGAGCTGGAACTGGAACAGAGTCCCCTTTAGTAGCTGGCTGTGCAGTTTGAGGCACATGCACGCAAACCTCTTGCCCTTCAGGACACAGAACCAGAGCTTACTTAAAAAGTAAAATCTTTAATTAAAAAGAACAGATAAAAAACCACAGAGTACCTTCTCTGGGATTTAACTTAGGTAGTTACAGGGTAGGGGGAAGGGGGTGCATGTGGTCAGCACAGAGAAACCCCAAAACAAGCCAAAAACAAAGAAAATACCCTGACCACATCTAAATAAACATTCCCTGTTCTACTCACGCCTGGTCAGTAACAACTTAACTTATCTTTGGTAAGGATGTTGCTGGATTTTTCCTTAGCCCCCTCTGGCCTCCTCCTGATCCTTCCAGGAGCTCTGCTGCATCCAAACAGGAACAGGCAAAGCTGCTGTTCCAATTCAAAAAGCTGTGCTTTGTTCCTATTGGCTGTCCTGGGACTCACTGACCAGAGTGTTAACCCCTTCCTCCCCAAGGGTTACTACAAAGGCAATTTCGCTTTAACCAGTATCGACATCATCTTGCTGTACAACTGTCTACTTTAGGTTCTATTCTATCTGCTCCTGCTTTACTGACTCACCACCATTCTGTGTTGTTTCTGAGAAGTAGAAATCTAAGGCCAGATCATCCCCTTCCAAGAGCAGAGGTGTCCAAAGACAATTTGGGAGCACACAATAGCTTTGTGGCAGTGTTCCCTGTCCCCTTCCTCTCTTCTTAGGAACACAACCTTGGATGGCAAGTGCACTGGTTGGCTCAAGCTCCGTGTATGAGAAGAGAGCTTGGTTGATGGATGTTTTCTCCCTGATATCTGTAGCATAAGCATAAAACTAGAAAGTAAAAATTAGTTTATTTTAGGTAGAGAAATGTGTTGTTTAAAAAAGGCCCTAAATAGTAAGCAAAAGAAAACCCTTTAACCTAATATTATAGGACCAGAAGGAATCCAGTAGGGAGGATGTCTGGTTCAAAGTATACCTAAGGAAATAAGGGGAAGCTTCTAAAAATAAGGCTTCTGACAAATAGGGGTGACTGCAGACTGTTTTAAACAAGACTGAGTCTTTTTTTAAAAAGAGCTGATGTGGACCTTCCCACCCTACATATCAGTGTTATCTCAAAAATAAGGGCCTTTGTGAACCCAGGTGCATGGAAGACACTGTTGGTCAAGAAAAGGAGGGGGAAATATATGGAGGAAAGGCCTTGGGGAGAAAAGAGATTGTAAATCTTAACTTGACTGGTTTCAGATTGGCTTTTAGCTGAAGTTAATAGCTGGCAAGAACATCACTTGTTTGTTAAAGGGTATAAAAAATAAATTTGTAAAGGATTAAATTTTTGGAGGGGACAGTATGATGGGATGGCCTAGTTTGGTAATTAACTGAGTTTTGACTGCTGGTGGTGGATGTGTCAGTGGCCTGAGAAGGGAGGTTGGGTGGGGTGAGCTCTAAGTTATTACAAAGAGTTCTTTATGGGCAACTGCTGGTGAGACTTGCCACGTGCTCAGAGTTTAGCTGATTGCCATATTTGGGATCAAGAGGGAATTTTCTCCTGCGGTACCTTGGCTAGAGCTCTGGGGGGTTTTCGCATTCCTATGTAGCGTGGGACATGATTCACTTGCTGGTGGATTCTCTGTATCTTAAAGTCTTTAAATCAGGAATTGAAGACTTTAATAACTCAGTCATAGGATAGAGGTTTATTGCAGGATTGTGTGGGTGAGGTATTGTGGCTTGCATTTTGCAGGAAGTCAGACTAGATCAGTGATCATCAAACTTAGGGTCGGGACCCAGTACTGGGTCGCAGACTCTCAGGCACTGGGTCACAGCAACGCTTGCTGCCGCTGCCAAAAGACTGCAATGTCATGCTCAAAGATATAATTGCTGAGTCACAGGCATAAATGATTTTTTTCAACTGGGTCCTGAGGAAAAAAGTTTGAAAACCACTGGAGTAGATGATCATATTGGTCCCTTTTGACCTTGGAGTCTGAGTCTGACTAACTTGTAATACCTGCCTAATAAGTTGGAGCTGGCCAAAATAGGTCTAAGCATCTCTGAGTTTAGCTTATATTAGGTATCCTGATCCAATAGTTACAAATGTTTTGTTACTGTTCAGACGTAGTAAATTGCTTATTATTTAAGTGTTTAGGCATGTATATGGCGATTATATAAAAGCTATTTGGCCTTTGGATTTAATAAAGGTATTTAAGATTAAATAAGTGCCATGGTATAGTCCTGTATAAATAACCCTTCCAACAACATTACTACTTTCTACTCCCCAAAGCTGCGGGGGAGCACTGAGTAAGGCTTATTTTTGTTATTCAGTGGGCATGGGAGTTGGGGGGTTAAATATGGAGATCCGAAGGCTGAGAAACTGTTTGAATGCAGTCTCAGCAAATGTGACTGTGGCCCTTACAGATCTTGGTAGACCAAATGCTTTAAATCACTCGTCTTGTTCTGGAATGATACAGTGGATACTCTAGGGGGAGCCTGCAGACTCTTCAGATGTGGACTGTTCCATGGAAAGGTTGATCTGGGCTCTAGTTCATAACATTCACACTCTGCAGTCTGCGCTATAAACTCACCCATTTGCCTGTCAGAATCAAACTTCAGAAACATGGCTTGGACAAGGTGGTATAGAGCACTAAGGTTAGTACACTCACATAGCACTACATCTGCTAAATTGAGGGATTTTCTGTGCATACTTCCAAGTGATTGAGCCTGTGTTTGATACTCCTCAAAGAGACAGTTGGGGATGAGGTGGGGATGTTGCCAGACCTGCTCCTGGAAAACCTGCTTTGGCTGATGATTAGTTTTAAATTGTTAAGAAGATGGGAAATGCTTCACAAATGTTTCTATTTCTACACAAAAGCAAGAAAGCTAGTCTTAGCAAAAGACTGAAGGAAATCAGTTTCATGTACTTTTGCACTATTAATTTTAGACTCCACCACAGACAGGCTTTTGCTATATGGGTACCTTTTAATATGTAGGATGGAGGGAGGATGTTGTGAAAAGAGGATGAGTGTGTACTTGACCTATACATTGTATCTGGAAAGTCTGAAAAGCATAATGGAAAGAATGTACTATTACACTATGCCTATCATTTTCACCCCCCATTAATTTTATTGTGTTGCCACACTTTTATATAGATGTTACATTTCTGTCATAACTATTCAAATAAAAAAATGAGGAAAAAGAGCAAATTAACACTTTTGTGATCAGGAGGCAGCATTAGGGGGTTTTATTGTTTTGCAGTCACATATCGAGAAAATGCCCTACCATAACTTGTTATATTACTGTAATGTAGAGGCACTTTTGTCTTGGGAACATTTGAGGGGGAGGTGCTAGTAGAGAGTCAAAGAATGAGCAGTTGCGGTCACTGTGCAGAATGCTACCTGATAGCACGATGACACAAAAAGTCAGCTGTACAGTTCTAGTGTAACATGTTTTACCTCTATGAACTGAATATTGGCCCAAATTTAGTTACTAGTTCAAAAAAAATTAACAGTACAATTTATTTTCTTACCCAAATACTAAGAGAGTGTAAGAAGTGTAAAAGATAAGAGAATATGACAAGATTGAGGAAGTAACATAGTCTTATGTTGGAGAGAGAGAAATAGCTCGTTTACAAAAATATACCTATAAACTAACAGTTTCTGCTGTTCCATTTCCAAAATGAGAGAGTACTCAGTGTGAGTGAAAACCCAGATATGAGTGTTCTTGGAGATGCATTTTAGCGTATTGCCTCTGCTCTGATCATTCTTCCCACATACATCACGTCTGAAGCGATCAGTGTAATTACTATTCATCAAAACAAGATAGGCAGGCTTTTAACGGGCTAATTTTGTTACATGTACGGCTGGGCTTAGTTCCTATTTTTGATTGCAATAGACAAAAAATTAGCAGAGAGGCTCCATGCAGCATGCTTTTCACTGACGTTAGATTGTTCTATGAAGAAGAGTGGAAAATGGAAAGGGATCTAGAACTGTGGAGAGCTTTATTAGAAGAAAATGGCTTATGAATCAATCAACAAAAGATGGAATACATGCAGTGCTTTGTTGAGAGGGACAATGAGGAGTCAGTAAAACTAGCTGGTATGGAGTTAGTCTATGCAACAATTTAAATACCTCTGTTGAGGATTGAGCCATGACAGGAACATGGGTGTGAATGTCAAAACCCACATGAAAAACTCTTGGTGTAAATGGGAGGAGTGGATGAGAATTCTTTCCATTAAGAATATGTCAAGTATACTAGATCATGACTAGGCCAGCATATGGGTCAGAATGCTGGCCAGCAAGGAAGAGAGATCTGCTGCTATTTCTCACTGCTTGGTTAAGATAAGAGTTGGTAAGCTGCACAGTGAAACAGTATGAACCGTGACACAGATAGCCCCCATCACAGAAAAGCTGAGGAAGTATTGACTGAGGTGGGTTGGTTATGTGAAATGATCAGGTGTGATTGACCAAGATACAAGGACGGGTGATCAGAGGACAAAGACGATAAAGAAGACCTGGAAAAAGGTTGTTCATGAAGCACAAGGACATGAAGGGTTGTGACAAAGAACGAGCGTCAACAAAGGTGAAGAAGAATTATTTGGGCTGAGGTGACCTAAAATGTCATTTAAGCCAACTATATTGACTGCACATTGGTGGTTCCGACCCTTTCTTCTAAGATATGACCCTCAGCTTCCATCTGCTGGACAGAATTAGAATGACATCTTTATCTCAGCTTCAAAAATGAGGCAAATTTAAACAATTATCAAATTCCAAAGAGGTAGCCATGTTAGTCTAGTTCAGCAAAACAAGCAAGGAGTCCTGTGGCACTTAATAACTAACAAATTTATTTATCACTTTTTTTTGGCACTTAAAGACTAGCATATTTATTTATCGCATGAGCTTTTGTGGCAGAAAATCCCACTTCGTCAGATGGGGGAGCTTACAGAATGGGGGGAAAATAAATGCAAGGGAGTGAAAGTCATGGGATCAGGCCACACTGTAACAGCAAATCAAAGCAGTTGTTAAGATTCAAACACTGGGGAACAGCGTACAGGGGAAGATGAGGGCAAATCACTTGTTGTAATGAGGAAAAAATCCATAGTCCCTATTTAATTCTGAAAAGATAGTCAAATTTGCAAATGAATTCTAGTTCTACCAACATAAATAAACAAATTGGTTAGTCTTTAAGTGCAGGACTCCTTGCTTGTTTTGTTAAACAATTATTTCTGTTTCAAACACAACATAGTTTGAATCTGAGGAGGAATTCAGACTGTAGCATAAAGGTGTTTTGGATGAGGCTTTCAGGGAGTTCACTTAGCCCAGTGGGATGGGAAACTTGGTTAAAAGGGGAACTACTCGTTAATTTGAAGTTTGATAGCCAATTTTTGCTGCTGCTTTAAGAAGTGTTTGAAATTATACAGACTCATACTGTTGTTTCTGTCTTGCAGCTCAAAGCCACAGTGACACTGAAGTGTTCTTCTACCTGTGGATTGTCTTCTATTTTATCAGCTCTTGCTACACCCTTATTTGGGACCTAAAGATGGACTGGGGTCTCTTTGACAAAAATGCTGGTGAAAATACCTTCCTTCGGGAAGAGATAGTCTACCCACAGAAAGTAAGTGCACAGCCCATTTTCATTTTGGGGAAGGTCTGCCAGTATTTTAATTTCCAAAGGGATAGCCATGTTAGTCTAGTCCAGCAAAAAAACAACAAGGAGTCGTGTGGCACTTTGAGACTAATAGATTTATTTTTCGCATGAACTTTCATGGGAGAAAATCCCACTTCCTCAGATGCTTCGAAGATGGGTGAACTTACAGAAAGGAGTGAAACTAAATGCAAGGGGGTGTAAAACATAGGATCAGGTCATAGAGTAACAGCAAATCAGAGCAGTTGTTAGGTTCAAACCATGGGAAGCCTGAAATCAAATTACCTTTTGTAATGTATTTTATTTTATTTTAATATAACTCTGTGGATTAAAGGCACATTCAGACTGGCCACTGGAGAGTCTTAGGTGCAGGTGTCAAAAGTTCTGATTCTAGATCTGTCCATTAGTGCCATCCTTTTTCAGATTATTGAAAGGTGTAAGAGAGAGGTACAGTATTTTAGTAATGTAGTTACCAAAAGATAATACCCGGTGCAGAGCTTATGTGCTTGAATGGTTTGCAAGGATAGATTATGTACTGCTCTGTTTGCACGAAGTATGGTTGTCTTCTAGTGTGCTTCTTTAAAGGGAAAATATTAACTGGATAAAAGTATTAAAATAAAAATAAAGGTCTTTCTTAAACAGAGAGAAGCCACCAAATTTAGTTTGAAGGCATCTCCTCTGTTGTTAACACCTTTCCATGATGCCCACATATTCCAGCTCATGTGGGTTCAGCAATGGACCTCAACATGTGAAGTTATTAGGGGTTTGTTTGGTTGGTTTGTTTGTTTGTTTTTTAAGGACCAGTTAGCATGTAGCAGGTGTGATGGGATAAATAGGGAGTGGAATGGAAGCCTCACTGCTTCTTCAGGTAATGCCCCCATGGTGCTCCACTTCAGGTGTTGGCATACCCCATGCCCTCAATTGGAGATTTCTTTCAGCAGACCCCCTGCATGCCACGCGTGCGCACCACGAGCCACCAGGAGGCGCTTCCCTTCAGAACCATGTGTGGCCGCAGTCCTTCAGTTCCTTGTCAGCCACCTGCTGTCTGAGTCAGAGTCTTCAGCAGCTTTCACAGCCCAACCTAAAATGACAGCTTACAGTTAGAACTGTTTTCCCAGTTATAGTTAGTTAATTTATGTAGTTTACCACAGTTTTTTTCTTCATCTTAAAAAAAAAAAAAAAAAAAAATTCTCAGTCACAACATGCGTACCTCCCCAGGCTTTAAGCAGTGCTTGTTCTACAGGAATGCTATGCCAGCTTTAGATGGCCACTCTGAATGCATCTGCTGTCTGGGAGAGGATCACATCCCTCAAAAATGCCCTCACTGGAAGAATTTAAAAGCAAGGGGAAAGCGCGATAGACTTATGCGTCTCAAAATGATTTTGATGGAAGGATCCCTTAGACCCACTTTAGACCCAATGGCGCTCCTTCAGACAGGCCTCATAAAAGGCACTCTGCTTCACCCTCCTTGGACTCTAGCAGAAGACCAAAAAACAGATAAAGGAGCTAGTACCAAAGAGGCTCTGGTTCCTCCAGTGCTCTTGCCAGGAAAATCTGTAAAGACTCTCAAAGCTCATCTAGACAGCAGAGAGAGGAAACTAAGCAGATCCTAACTGGTGCCTCAGACTCAGCACCTGCGGCAATAACCACCACTATTATGATTCCGACTCAGTCTCCAATGGTACCGACAGCACAAAGGGCACCAATGCTGATGCTGGGGCTGTTTACTGCCCCAATAATAACATCTCACCCAGTGCCACCGAGTATGCACGTGCAAAGCCATGCACAGACAGATGGACCAATAGCCCTATCTGCAAATACTGAACAGTCTGCACCTGAGCCAGCTGCACTTCCACCATCCCTGTGAAAGCAAAGGGAAAAAAGAAAACCTCAAGAGGTACAAGAAGAAAGCCTGACTCCTTTCCTACTTTCACCATTATATGAATGACACTTCCCAAGAACACCTGACCTCTGGGAGGCTGTCAGCCGATTCCTTCTTTCCTTCAGAAGATGATATTTAGAATGAGGGGACTAATTGCTCTGCCCAGCAATCCTCTCCTAGGAGATACACTCAGGACAGTAGATTTTATCCAAACCCCGGGCATCAACAGAGGCAACCAAACCCCCAGAACTCAACAACTCCGCCGACACCTGTTAAACAAGAATTTTGAAACCTTGCTCAAGGGTATGCAGGACCAGCCTGAAAAGTTGTCAGAACAAATTACTGCAGAGCAAAATGACTTCAAACACAAACTGCATCCCTTCTTCCATCAATGGCCCACCATTATATCAGACAGATGAGTACTAGAAATAATCTGATCTGGGTATACCATCCTGTTTGCATCAATACCTAACCCCCATCCCTATCCCTCTTCATGGACCCATCTCACAAACATCTCCTTCAAAAGGAGGCTCAAAACATACTGAGAACTGGGGCAACAGAAACAGTCCCCACTCAACATGTAGGTAAGGGCTTCTACTCCCATTACTTTTTAACTCAAAAGGAAATGGGGGGATGGAGACCCACCTTAGAACTGAGAAAGTTAAACAAATATGAGTACAAAAATTCAAAATGATCATCTAAGCATCAGTTCTTCCGGCACTAGAACATGAGGACTAGTTCACATCCCTTGACCTACAAGATGCTTATTTTCATATTACTATCCATCCTGCACACAGAAGATTCCTCAGATTTACCATCATGGAACACCACTACCACAACATGGTGCTACTGTTTAGTCTTTGTGCTGCGCTGAGAGTTTTATCCAAGGTGCTGTCCACAGTAGCTGCCCACCTCAGAAAATCAGATGTGACAAACTTCCCATACTTAGACGGCTGCTGTATAAACGCATGAGCACGCGACAAGGCAGCACAAACCCTGCTCCCAACACAAGATCTCTTTAAATAGTTAGGACTCACAATAAATGTGAAAAAAATCTATTTTTGTACAACTCAAAATGTCACATTCATGGGGCATATATAGACTCCGCCAAGGCACAAGCATATGTCCCAGAGAACAGATTTCATTGAGTACAACATCTAGAGCCACAATATGAATCAGCCCAACAACAGCAGCACATACATGCTTACAGATGCTCACCCATATGGTGGCAACTATGTATGTGGCTCAGAATGTGAGGTTGCGCATGAGACCACTCTAAATAACGTTATCAACAGTCTACAAACCAGGCAGGGACTCAATGAACAAAACTCTTACCGTACCAAAACAAACCCTTACATGTTGGATGAACCCTACTCATAGGCACCCCATTTACACAAGAGGCACCTTTCACCGTAATAACTACAGATGCCTCTCTAATCAGCATGGGATGCACATCTATCAAACCTCACAGTGCAGGGGAAATGATCAATACAAGAAAGAAATTTGCTCATTGGTCTGTTAGAACTGTGCACATTATGAAATGCATGCCATCACTTCCTCACCCAATATAAAAGGAAAGTCAGTGAAGATCATGACCAACAATATGGCATGCATGTTTTATATCAACAGGCAAGGGGGAGCAAGATCTAATACCTTTGCTCAAAAGCAGTATACCCCTGGACATGGTGCATCATGAACAACATCCACCCGTCTGCGACTTACCTGCCTGGTTCTCACAACGTCACCGCCAGTACTCTCAGCAGGAGTTCAAAGACAGCAATTATTCCATCACTGAGGGTAAATGCGAACAAAAAATGCAAGAAATCTTGCTCTAGAGCAGGAATAGGAAAGGTATCCATGGGAGATGCATTCCTGATAAAATGGAACACAGGCCTCTTGTATGCTTTCGCACCAATTCTCATGATCCCCAGAATGATTCAGAAGGTACAGCAGGACAGAGCCACCATAATAATGATTGCTCCAGCCTCGCCAAGACAGATCTGATTCACTTACCTCACCCGGCTGTCCTGCCACCTGCCAATCACCCTCCCAGTGATAACCTGCTATCACAGGACAGAGGCAGAACACTACACCCCCAATTAGACAGACTGTTTAACAGCATGGTTCCTAACTGGTTCTGAGGCAAAGAATTATAGTGCTCAGCACCACTAAATGACATTCTGTTAAACAGTAGAAAACCTGCAACTAGGAAAACTTAGCTGCAAAAATGGCACAGGGTCGCATCATGGTGTCAACAGTGAAGCATCTGTCCAACCTCTTCTGAAATACCTGCTCTTTTGAACTATCTCCTGCAAATGAAACAATCAAAATGATCAAACAACACCCTGATAGTACATATTGCCTCCGTCTCCATATTCTGGAAATCAATAGATGACGCAATTGTCCTTGCACACTGGACAAGCAAATGTTTTATGAAAGGGATCCAAAATACCTACCCTGTTGTAAAACCCCCAGCTGAACCATGGGACCTTACCTTAATGTTAAAAACTGATACAAAACCGCCTTTCGAACTACTCACAACACGTTGACTGTTACACGTCAGTGAAAGTGTCCTCCTTAATAGCCATCACGTCTGCCAGATGGGTCAGTGAACTGGCAGCCTCAATGGCCTTACCCACTTCATGCAGTTATTCATAAAGACTGTCCACCTACCCACCTTTGACCCCAAACCCCATGCCAATAATCATGAGGCAACACTCCATACATTGGATGTTAGAAAGACCATTGCATTCTATCTGGAAAGAACAAAACCCTTCAGGAAGTGTCCTAAACTGTTCATTTCCATCACTGAACTCTCTAGATGTTATGCAGTTTCAAGCAAAGATTGTCAAAATGGATTTCCTCACACATCGGAGTATGCTATTCCAAGGCTGGGGTAGTGCCTCCCAATAACATAAGAATGCATTCAACCAGATTAATCATCACATCAACAGTATTTCTGCAAAATATTCTGATTTTGGACATATACAAAGCTGCCACATGGGCATCAAACACCACATTTGTCAAACACTACACTATTGAGGAAGTGTCCAGATCTGACACAGTTGTTGGCATATCTGTTCTAAAACTAGCACAGCCTAGTACATCTGAAGCTCCCTCTGGCGTAGAAGGGAACTGCTTCATAGTCTCCTGAAGTGGAGCACCGTGGGGACATTACTCAAAGAAGAATGAGTAGGTTACTCACATAGTAAAAAAACAACAAGCAGTTGTGTGGCACTTTAAGACTAACAGATTTATTTTTTGCATGAGCTTTCGTGGGAGAAGATCCCACTTGCTCAGATGCTTCGAAGATGGGTGAATTTACAGAAAGGAATGAAACTAAATGCAGTAAGTTCACCCATCTTCGAAGCATCTGAGCAAGTGGGATCTTCTCCCACGAAAGCTCATGCAAAAAATAAATCTGTTAGTCTTAAAGTGCCACACAACTGCTTGTTGTTTTTTTACTGGACTAGACTAACACGGCTATCCCTTTTGAAATTGACAATACTCACATAGTGCCATAGCTGAACTTGTCTGAGATGTATGTCCCTGTGCTGCTCCACTTCCCTCCCTCCTCCCTTCTGCTTTGTAGTCCTCACGTTGGCTCTGTGGTAGACAGGGATTTCCCTAACACCCCCCCCCCCCAGTTGTCAGCTAGTAACAGTGTTATACCAAATTAGTGAGCACTCCCTACACCACCACCCCAAATCTTTCCCTATGCCCCACCAACTTCTAGTTCTGTGGAGAATACTGGCGACAGAGAAGGAACTGAGTGACTGTGGCCACATACGTTCTGAAGGAGGGGGGGCACCAATGCTCCTCCTGGTGGCTTGCAGCACGTGCGGAGCACACGGGCTCTGCTGAAAGAAATCTCTGATAGAGGGTGTGGGGATGCACCAACACCTGAAGTGGAGCAGCATGGTGACATACATCTCGAAGTTTGGTTACTGTACTACGTGAGTAACCTTCTCATATTGAATGTGCTGACTTGAGCTACTTTGTGTCTAGTCTTTTTATTTTTAATAGCTATGTGAAAATATGTATTTTATTATTATTTATCATTTTAAACCTATTGTAGCTGTGATTGCTTGAAATGCAGCAGAAGCTATAGGGCATTATTAATTTAGAACATTAGCTCTCCATTCCAGGTATTACCATTTAAAAAATAAAACCATCAGGGTATGTTGAGCCCTTTAGGAAACCAGAAAGGAGTAGTAAATTTCTTCTTCTTCAAGAATTTTTAGATGTATGTTCCATTCAGGTGTGCACAGGCTGAGCACCTTATAACCGGAGAAATGTGATTAGTGGTACCCTTCAGGGCCTAAACTTGCCTTTTAATTTCATCCTATTACTCCTTGTTATATTTCCCATTATGCCATCCTAAGTAATTCCTTTCTCCCTGCTGTTTGTATCCTTCAGTTATTTGTAGATGGTTGTCTCCTTCCTCCTGATATTAAAAAGGGGAAGCAGTAAGATATAAAAGGCCTGTGGTTCTGTCTCAGATATCTTGCAAACTAGGATAGGATTCCTTTCTCTATGATTCCTGAATATTCACAGGCGGTTAGAGCAGAGGTTATTTGTAAGTAATCCCACAGGTAACAGAGCAGTCGTATTAGATATTTGTGTATGCTGAGGATTGAAGCCTTTTTGTAATTTGTCTTAAGGACATGTTAAAATGTAAAAATATTTTAAAGAATAAAAGATTTTAAGTGTATTGTAGTTCAGAAAAAATTATAAATTTCTTAAAAAAAAAAAAAAAAAAAAAAAAACCAAACAAAAGTAACCCTAAAGCCCCTTCCCTAAATTTTGATATAAATGCTTTAGCAACACCCAGAAATTTTTTGTTTTTTAATCTGGCTTTTGTAGGTTCTAATGCAGCTGTTGCAGCCAGAGGTTAGAAATTCTGAGATCTTACATTTGTAAGAGTCCTTTTCATTATGATTTGATTCCACTACCTGAGGAATGTGGTTGGGGTAGTATTTTGTTATAAATTAAAACAGTTAAAACTGCAATTAAACTAAAAACCTGGTTTAAAAAAAACCTCTTAAGTCTCTTACAGGCAAATGGGCAATTGCTGTGCAAGTGTTAACTGCAGAAAGAACCTGGGTGAAACCAATAAATAATGAGAAATAAATGTGGGTCTGATTCCTCATATGAGGACATTTGTCCTTGTCTAAACAGATTTAGAAACTGGTTTAGTCAAATTAATACAACTTCTTTATGTGGACACTTATTTCAGCTTAAGAAATTTAGCTTAAGCTGGGCAGGAATTGGTGGATAAGTGTTTCTGCATAAGAGGGCTGCATCAATTAGTTTCAAAACAGATTCAGTTAAATCAGTACATATCTTTCTTTTGTATAGACAAGGCCTTAGGTAACTGAGAAACTTAAGCACTGACAGAATCATCTATAGCGTACTTAATATAGCATGTGTCTAGTTTTGGTGATCATCTCTGTATTACTAGAAAAACTTATTTTAGCATGCCAGTCTCTTCTGTCTGGGGAAGAAAGACAGAGGAGGGAGACTGAAATTGGCACTGTTGTATATTGAAGAGTTAATCCCAGTAAACATGAGGGTTAGTGATGGGGTTGGCAGGAATCCTGGCTCTGTTTTGAACACATAAACTGACCTCTCTTTTGTGTTCCTCAGGCCTATTACTACTGTGCCATTGTGGAGGATGTGATCCTGCGCTTTGCCTGGACCATCCAGATCTCCCTCACCTCCATGCAAGCCTTTACTGATGCTGGGGACATCATCTCTACTGTCTTAGCACCACTTGAGGTTTTCCGGTAAGGAGGCTCAGCTAAAAAGTATTTCACACTGTTGGCTTACCCCTTGTGTTTTACACACAGTGACACCAGAAAGGCGGAGGAGAACCTGGCTTTCCACAGGCTCCCGAATATGCACTGTTTGGATTGGATTCTTCCTCGTGGTGTTGTATTTGGTTGGGGCCCGGGCCTGCCTTAGTTTTTTTGGTGGGCATTCAGCAAGCTCACATTTTAAGCATTTTCACTAACAAACACTACTGAAATGTCACTCAAGGCTCAATTTATAAATTTTCCCAAATCTCTGCTGCTTATGCAAATGATTAAAAAATAGAATTGTCACTGACCAGGCTCTCCTAGAGCATTAACACTGTTGTCTGCATCTTCGTGTTACATGAGGAATCAATGTCTGCTTGCGGCAAGAGCAAAATAGTTTGCTTTGGAGTCTCACTGGGGGTATCTTATTTGTATTTCTTCCTCCTAACCGGTAATATTTGGTCTACCACAACAGCAGGCAAGCTGGCATAATTCTTACTGTTAAAACTATGGATGATTCCGCTACATCTGTCTGCTTCTGTATAGAAGTCCATCAGTGCACTACTGCAAAGTAATGTAACAGACTGCTCCCTGTTAGTCATTCCCCTTCCTAGCCACCTACATCTCTCCATCCTGTGAGCTTATAAGGCTTTGTCCGCACAGGGGCCAAGTGTAATCTAAGGGACATGTTATGCAGTATGATCTACAGGACTGCATCATGGCTTTGCCAAAAATCACAGCTGCAGAAGCAGTACTTAGGTTTTATATTATTGCTTGTCTCCTTCCCTGTGTCCATTTAGGCGGTTTGTATGGAATTTTTTCCGTCTGGAGAACGAGCATCTTAACAACTGTGGTGAGTTCCGTGCTGTCCGGGACATCTCAGTGGCACCAATGAATGCTGATGATCAGACGCTACTAGAGCAGATGATGGACCAGGAGGATGGTGTCCGAAACCGCCAGAAGAACAAAGTGTGGAAGCGTAGCCAGAGCGTGTCCCTGCGCCGACCTAATCTTTCTTCACAGTACGTATTGCTTTATGCTTTTGCACAACAAAATTTGAAGGCATTAACCTATTGCTGATAAGAGTTTGAGGTGCCAAGGTGGAGACATAACTAACCATTTGAAAAGAGAGGACTGACCAACTAATACGTACATGCAGGACACAAAGTCTCTGTAACCTTGATGTGATGTGCTTTGTTTAGTCAGGTTGAGCAACCAAGTGTACTTCTGTCAGGTACAGAGTTCTGTCTAGATAAACACATGTAAGGCACAGTTTATCCCTCAGACATGAATGAAGAAAGATGTCCTGCATCTCATAAATAAGCTCTGTTGTGGGGAGGGAGGCAGGACACAGTGACAGATTGAATAAGAAATGTGCACAGTAATATATGTCCACCACTCTGAGGATAGCATTGATTCCCTGATATATGTACCTGGATTTACTTTCTAGTCTATGTGTCAGTATAAAATACCTGTAGAAATGAACTTCTTTTACAGAAGTTATTTTAGTTCCATACCTTGCCTCAAATTGTCTACATGTTATGTCCCTTATTTACTGTGTTTTAGTAACTAACCAATAGAGGGTGCTGCTAACCTACAGAATTTAGCCAAAAGAAGTGGTCCTGTGACACTTTTTAAAACTAACAAATTTTATGTATAACATTGGCTTCCTTGGGTGTGATCCCACTTGGGCAGATGCATGAAATGGAAACTGCAGTGTGCTAGATGTGTGTATATATACAAGCAGAGAAGGCTGAGTCAGAAGTTCAGTTCAAACAGTTGCAAGGAGTTAGTCAGTTCAGTCTATTTCAGCAAATCAAACAATTTGTTTTGATTCAAATTGTGTGGATGTGGGCTTTTGAGAAGAATAGATGAGAAAGTGAGAGTGTTAAAAGAGGGAGATTTCCCTTACCCTTCTCTGCACATATGCATACATCTAACATACTTCAGTTTCCATTTCATTCATTTCATGAAGTGGGATTATATCCAAAAAAGCTCATGTGATAAATAAATGTTAGTTTTACAAGTGTCGTAAGACTCTTTGTTTGTTTTGGTGAACTAGACTGACACAGCTACCCCTCTAGAATTTAGCCAGTGTCACAAAGATGAGCATGAGAGTAGAAAGGTATCACTCATCTCTTTGTATTTTTATAGGGTTATCATTCTATCTTAGTGGCAGGTGGGGTATGGATTACCATCTGTCTGTAGTAGGCTGCTGGTCTAGACGTTACCTGTGTAGGGAGTATGTTTGGCCTAGTGTATTGATATTGTCTGTGTATTGTAATATGTTTCTTTCCTTTCAGTGACTGAGTATTTTTATTTGCTTATTTGTTTCTTTTCCCCCCAGGTCCAAGGCTCGTGACACTAAGATATTGATAGAGGACACAGATGATGAAGCAAACACATGAAAATCTGCAGAGTCTAGTTCCACATCCCTTGTTTTCTTGCTCTTTTACCCTTTCCCCAACCAACCCAACCTCTGGTACAGTTCCAGCTGAAAACAGGAGAAAACACTGAACACGTTTTCCGAGCTCTTCCGGACCGGATCCTATGGACTCCAACAAGCTCACTGTGTTTCTTTTCTTCTGGTTTAATTTTGATTTTCTACTTTTAAAATAAATATTTACTTCGTTTTGCCAATCAGAGGACAGTTAAGGAAAGAAGTATCTAAGGATTGTTTACAATCACAAGGACATAAAACCCTATCTGTATGAAGAACAAGCATCATAGGGACTCCCTGATGGGACAATTCCGAGAACACACTCGGCTTCTGCTTGGCCCGGTTTTGACTGGTTGAAACCGGACTTGGGTTTTTAAATTTGTGTTTTGTTGTTTTTCTTTCCTTCATATCCAGCGCCAAGGCACTGGCTGCACTTGCAGGAAAAGTGCACTTACAGCAGTACCTTCATTCACGAAGCTACTTTTTAATTTGATGTAACTTTTCTTATCATTTTTTGGAAATATGATGTAATTGTTACATTATTTATGAAACTTAACAACCATATGAGAATGAGTTTTGAGTCCTGTGCAATGAAGGCGATAATAGTGAAACAAGGCAGGGGATGTAGATCTGGATCTCTTTCGTGAGGGTTATGCCCAGCAAATACCTCTTTTGTGAGATAATTTGCACCAGTTTGACCTTTTTTCGCTTCTCAGTTTATTTTTATTTTTAAACCAAAGCTTTTCTTTCTGATTTTAGTTGCTGCTGCTGCTGCTGCTTCAGAAGCCGTGGCATGTTTCACGTACTAGCTCGTGCTCATTTTTCCACACATCCATACAAAAAAGAGTGCAAATGATTTTGAGAATTTTTTTAAAGGAGAGTTGCAATAAATCTTGCCACTTAAGACAAACACTCACGCAAAATAATGGGTTTGATGTTTAGGTTAAGAACTGTTTCTTTCAAAGCCTTAAACTTAATTTGATAAGGCTTGAGAACTGTCCACCTGTGTTAAATAGGGAGGTTTTCCATTGTTCCACTTCAGCTAAATGCAGCAGAAATAAAAGTGGACAAGAGAAGGGCATAGTCTTTCTCGTGTGTGGGAGGGGAGTTTGTTACATGTTTTGTTTCATAGGTGGCTGTGTATCAGAGAATTGGCCTACTGGCCTAGTTTGCTGTGGGGCAAGATGATTTTGTGTTGTCCATAGAATAGGGAACCTGGTATTGAAATAGAGAAGCCTTTTAATGATGTTTTATTTTTTATGTTTTGCCTGGCTTTGGCAAAGTGTTCTCTACCACTCGCTGCCTAAGCATGCCTTCAGGATACTTTGTTTCTTGCCCATCCTTTATGCCCT
Organism: Podocnemis expansa; assembly: GCA_007922195.1. NCBI lineage: Eukaryota > Metazoa > Chordata > Testudines > Podocnemididae > Podocnemis > Podocnemis expansa. Next base: position 1,220,446 of record ML682061.1, on the reverse strand, counting down.
TTCCCAGTCTCATCTAAAACCAGTTGAGTTTCACTGGATGGTGGGTGGTCCTACTACGGAGACTAGTGTTTAAGGACATCCTACTGTTTAGCAATTTCAGTGGCAATGATAAGGCCAGCTTGATAAGCTCTGCGTATTTTGACACTACAATATCACTCTTAGAAGAGAGCAGCATGAGTGTTTTGAGAGGTCCGTGCCTGGCATCACTGAAGGCTTTAATGCGGGCATATGCTTCCATGTTTAATATTACTATACAAAATCTTATTTTGTGCCTTGCCCTGTTGCATATAAGGATAACACCAAGGACTGGGAGAAACTGCTTCAGTTCCCTTTAATCCTGTCCTTAACCCAAACCTTGACTTCTAGGAGGGACCGTTGAAGACTTTGCATCCTTTTTGGATTTGAAATGGTCACCATTTCTGCTGCTCTCTGTTCTTGTTTTTAACCTTTCTTTTATGTATCCTAAGTACTCTCCTAGCTCTTTGGCAATGCCACTAGTAAGCCACATATAATTACTGTTTGGACTCCAAGTGGCAGATTATGCTCCTCTGCTAAGGAGGAACCATTTTTGACTTCTGTTCCTTGTTTTATATTTACATTTCTAGCAATCACATGCTAGGAATCCTTGCTCAGCTGCTGTTAAATTTTTTCTTTAATTAACCAGTCACATGGCTTCTTATATATGATTGGTGCACTGCTTTCTTAGTTTGCCTACTGTGCGTCTCGCCCAGAGGGACTGAAGAAGGAAAGTTAGTTGTATTCACTTTGTTTAAATATGGCAAAATAACTTTATCATACATAGTGATGGTGAACTGGTGCCCTTGATAGAGTGAGAGTTATCTCAGTTGTCAAGACTGTCACAGGGCACTCGGAATTTATCAAGAAACTTTGCTGATCCACCAGGAAAGCTCAGCACTAGCACTGATCAACAGAACATGATAGTGTTGTCCCAGTGAAAGAGATGATATGTATTGTTATTCCTCCACCAACATGAACAGGCCTACTGTATTTCAGCATCAGCCCATTCTGGCAGGAGGGAATCTCAACAACACAGTTCTGTCATTCACTTGTTTGGTGCTCAGGAGTCTGGTTCTCCCATCTTGACTCATTCACACATCTTGTTCAGATAAGGACAAGATGCTCCTGTCCAGCAGGAAGTGGAGTTTGGGATGGAAAGTCCTCTAAAGGATTTCAGTCCACTGTTTTGCATTTCAGTGGTTTTTTGTTGTTCACAATATTCGATTCCAGTTACAAAACACAGGAAACAGAGAGCTCATGGGAGGTAGTTATGCAAGATGCTCTGGCCAATAACAATTGGGACATCAGCAGCAAATAAAACTGTCAGAGAATAGTGGGCAGCTTAAAAGGAGTAGCAGCGAAACCCAGGGGCACAACCTGAACTAATCAAGTGTCATCACGTAAGGAAGCATTGTTATAAAAAAGATTGGGGGACCCTACCTTGTCAGAGGAGTGGAAAAGTATCTTTGTGCAAACAACAGCATTTAAAAATATAATTTTGTACAGAGAGCACTTAAAGTAGCATGGAACAAGTAGAGGAAGGTGAAACTAGGAGAAATGAACATGTTTTGGGTAGTCTGCCTCTGACATGAGTGGTACTGCATGAGCTAATTGGCTCCATCTTTAAACCTAGGGAAGAATCAAGTCACTAAAATGTTAGATATTGGTGAGGTTTTTTTCTGTTGCTTATCAAGACCTTACAGGAAGAGAGAGAAGAGAACTCCAAATTCTGTTCTCTGTGTTTGTCGGTAGACTGCTACCACCTTCTTTCTCTTCCATTCTGTTGAAGTGCACTCTGTTTGTTTCTGGCTGTGTTTTCACTGCCAGAGAAGCTGAAGGGATTTTTAAAAGAGAGGGAGCTAGATGATGATAGCTAACGATGTAAAAACGCACTTTTCATGACAGTGAAGACAGCCTGTGTAATGAAGGTGTCTGTATTTGTAGGTCATGGTTCCTGAACCTAGCATCATGGTACAAAAGAAGCCCATTTTCAGAATCATTTTACTCCCTGGTGCGTTTAAGGATTGTATGTCATGATTACACAGAGCAATTTCTGAGCAATTCACGAAATAGCTTCCTCTCAGGCATTAGTTCTAAAAACCTACATGGTTCCATCTTTGAAAATACAATAGCATTGGGCCAATTAAATGAGATATAATTGAGCAAAGCAGCTGGTGAAAAAAATGTAACCACTAATTCTTGAGTGATCTGGAAAACAAGAAGGAGAGAGACAATGTCCCTCTCCCCTGTGGTAGGCACACCCATGAATGACCTTTGTGAATATAACAGCATGGGTCTTTGTGAGAATACTGCTGTAGAAGACTGGCATTACTAAATGCAGAATGCATGGTGAACAGGAACTAGGGTTTTTATCCAATCATCTCATCAAACAGAGATATGGGATAGCAGGACAGCCAGGAACCTGATCTCAACTTCCTTTAGCAAAAGCTGGATAATGCCCATCATGGATGGCCCTGTTTTATACCCACTTACATTTGACTTTCTTTTTGATGTCCCTGGCTTTTCTCCCTCCCTTATCTGTTGTATTAAAGGGTGCTTTTCTGCTGGAATTGAGACCTTACCCCATGGTTCTCCTTTGTATTCACCTGAGCCTGGAGTGCATGGTAGGAGTTGCCATTTGTCTCACTGATGCGTGTTTTTGTTTTTAATGGAGATTTCCCCCTACTGCTAGAGTATAGAATTTCAAGTTGATCACATTCATTCCCTGTTCAAAGGCATCTCCCTCCCTCCCAGACCTCTAAAATTTCATGGGAATTTTCAGGCAACCTCAGGCTGTTTGAGATATTCAGCACCATGAATCCACACACAACCCTAATTTCCTGGATCTTTCCTTGAGCTTCTGAGTGTGTTCATGTAAATGAGACTTTGATCACTGGCATTTATTTATCACAAATACTAGATTTGTATACATTTGCTGGCAGAAAGGCCAAAAATATTTCATCCAAGAGGAGGGAGGCAGCTGAAAAAAAAACCAAACCCAATGGATTCTTTTTTTAGGGCTTTGAAGAACAAAACTTGGTGAATTAGGGTATGCCTGACACACTCATTCTCTGCTAACTTTACTGCTACCTTTCCCCTTTTATTCTGAAAGAGGTGGAGTGGCTGTTTCCTACTTTCTTATGTATCCTGAAATGTCTCAATCTATTCATATATCTGAAATTCAGGTACATTTTGGAGGCAAGCTGTCTTTCTCTGTGATCTATCCTGCCACACTTCTGTTTTTTCAGTATCATTGTCTCAGCTGTTTAGATCAAGGTGGTGTCACTGAAGATCAATACAGAAGAGTTGGCAGCAGCTTTCAGCATAGAACTACGAGCACAAATCCTCACTAACACAGTGAGAGTGACCCAACCTCATGAAGAACTATTGTTACTTTCCACTGGCTGCTCCGATTTTTCCAGGTGCCCTTAGCCACTGCTTCCCACAGGGCAAAAGAAACAAATGATCTCTCCCCCCCCCCTTTTGTCCATTAGCTTCTAGTCTAACGGATGACGCTTCCTACAAACATCTTAGTGTGAGCCTCCTCTAGAATGTATTCTTCAGTCTTAGCCTCTGTTCTAACATCTGTATGTCAAGCAGAGGGGGAACATATCCTGGGCTTTGTAGTTTTCTTTATTGTCCATATAAAGCTTCTGTACCTAGGATCACATATCCTCTTCACAGCAAGGTGTCTGCAGAAGGGCATGGAGGAGTCATTTTGAGCTGCTCTGCTAGTTGCTCCTGTGTAGTAGTCTGCAGTATTTTTCCATGAATCAAGGGGCAAAAGGGACCAAGACCAATTTTTCAAACTTGAGTGTCCAAAGAGAGGCATCTGAGTTCAAATTTAGATACATAAACAAAAGTGGCCCAATTTTCAAAGGTTTTGAGCACTCACAGCTGTGTACTCATTTCAGCAAACCGTGTGACTCCATTTTAAGTACCTAATTTTAGGCACCCAGTTTGAAAAGAAGAGTTGATGACTGACTTCAGCCATTCTGAGCACAAGATCAGCTTGGCTAGGAAGTGGATTGAGTGTCTGATTCTGAACCAGGGTGCTTACCTGAGGGTTTCATATCCTCCCTCCCCTCGTCCACAGCAGTTCTGAGTCACTCTAAGGGAGAGGAAGCTGTTTTGCTGAACACATTTCTGGAAGATGGTTGGTTTGTTTTGCTCATTGAAGAAGAGGGGTTCTGACTCCTTAGGGATGGATGGAGAATCATTGTACTAACTTCAGAGGTAGTCAGACTGTCAACTGTGGGTCATTAAATCAAATCCTATCTCCATAATACATGACAGCTATGTTATTTGGGTCCCTAAAATTACCCTCTGCATACTTTGGGGCAAACGTGTAGACCTGCCACAACACCTATGTAACTAAATACATGATCAGACTGTAACTCTAGCCTACCCATGAGATTTCAGTCCCCACCACAAATTAATGGGAAAGTCACCAGAGCAACAAAAGAAATGCACACTTTTCAGAGGAAAGGGTCCCTTTTAATGTTGGGGAAATCATAATACCAATTCCCTTGTTCCTGCTGCTCAGATAAGTGTGAGTTTGCTTCATTCTGTGTACCTCTTGCAGCAGCATCGGTGTGTTGGGGGTGAGGAGACGGTTATTGGAAATTTTGCAGATATAATAAGGCCATAATACGTAATTCCTTTTGAATTCTTAAAACCAAATTCTATGAGCTTTTCAGTACAGATTGTTAATCTCTTCAGCCTGAAACACTTTGTGGCTGTCAACTTTCTTACTACACTATAGATCTTCTTATCAAACAGTATTTGGAAGGGGCCTGGGATAGAAATGTATTTGTTGCTTCAGAAATTTCCCTTTGCCTCACTGCCATCTTTCTGTACACCCCCCTCCCCTGCTGTGTTGGTCTAAATGATGATTATTCTATGAAGCCCTGAGCTGTAGATGTCAAAAGTAACTATGGAATGTGATTAGTCCTCTGTGGGTGCTTGCTTCTTTCCTCCTTTCTCTTTTTCTATCCCCTTCTCCACTCTTCTTTTTGCTAAGTGGAAAAGGTGAGGACAAAGAATTGCCGCTTGCTTGGACTCATGATGTATCTGTGACTGCGCTATTAGCTGTCTCCTTTTTCCTTCCCAAATGGATATAACATTTTTTAAGTGTGGAATACCCTTCTTGATAAGTAGGTTTTAAAAAATGCACAATGTGGTACTGTTTATAGTTTCTAGGTGGTTGTATAAAACAAAGTTAACTGTGGTTCTGTGTTTTTAAAAGGAAAAAAGTGATTGGTTACTAAATCTGTCTTTTTTTGATTATTACAAGCTCTTTGTTTTCCAATGATTGGATGGCTCCTTTGTCACTGGTGTGTAGTGTCTTTGTGTGTCCTTTTTCTCCCTGAGTTGATTACTTCTTCATTTCTAAACAGTGACCATGCCATCACGCACTTAACTCACCTGTAGACTTGCAAGCCAAACTGTGATGGGGTTGGGTTTCAAGGAAAGATAGCAAGCTTCTTTATTGAGATCCCTTTAAAGGGAAAAAGAGGTCTGAAGATAAAGATTTGCAGGTTCCAAAGCTTGTTCCTGGGTAACTTTACAGGGAACTGTGAGTAGCTTGTGACTTAAAAAAAAAAAAAAGCATTGACATTTCCATCTCCAGTGATTTATATTTTGAAGGCTAAAGAAATGGCTGGAAATGTTTGAAAGTAAGCCAGTAAGAGAACATCAACATTTAAAGATCCCACAAAACCAGAAGGCCTGAAGCTACAAGCTTTGTGGATATGGAAGATGACAACCTCTGCATGGGGGAAAAAGGAGAGACATTGCAAGTCATGGATATAAAGAGCTAGTTGAATTTGAGCCTTACATCAAAACACTAGAGTCTTAATCTACCCAAACTCAAGAACATTTCCTATAATGCTTCTGAAATCGGCTACCTTAGTAACCAGCCACAGATAAGCTGGTTTTTGCATCATTTCAAGGATACCTAGTGAAGAAGTGCCTTGCACTGTCCTGGTATTGGGGGAAAAAGTGCTTTCTGAACACTAAATTGACATCGTTTGTTTCCAGTGTTCTGTGTACCTGCCAGTAATTGTACACATACCCCATAGACACTTCACTCTCTTCTCTACCGATCTGAGAACTGTATGCTAATGGATCTGTCATTCTAGAAAAGCACACAAGGTTATGTACCTTGTCTTTCAAGAGACATTAAAGTGCGCAGTCTATGTTTTAATGGTCTGTTTAGTGACCATGCTTTTTGTATCTCTTAAGGATAGAGTACAACAAACAAACCAACACTAGCTGGCTTGTGTCTCATTCACAGACCGACAGATGTGTGTGTATCAATGGAAACAGTGGATTTGTTGATAATCCTCAGAGTAAAACACCTTCCAAGAGACTTATGGAAAGAAGCAAAGCATATAATCATAAAATGAATGAGTTAGTGTAACAGGGTAACCCTAACCCTTGCGCTTTAAGGGTTAAGAGGTCTGAGGCTCGCCAGACTTGTTTAATCAGCCTCATGAAAGGGCTGAGAAAATAACCAAAAGGTACAACTTGGGCTCTTGAGGAAGGCCCTAAAGTAGGGTCTGGAAGAGCTCCAAGCGTGTAGCTTGCGAGTCAGTGCTGTGCACCAGAGCAAGGAAGATGGAGAGATAGTCCAGAGGGACTGAGATTCTGAAAGGAACTCCAGAGACAACAGTGCCTTGGAGTAAAGAGATTTAAAGGTAAGGCAAAAGCGACTGCGACCTGAGTCTGAAAGGTGGACTAAAGCTGAAAAGAAGCCCAAGCAGGGAGTAAGAACCGTTGTGGGATTTGGGGTCTTTTGGTTGGAGTTTTGTTCCCCTGGAAGGGGGTTGAACTTTGAGATTGACCCAGCCGATGGGCTGAGCCCCATTATAATAGAGGACAGTAGTAACAAAAGACAGAACAAGGAGCAATAGTTTCAAGCTGCAGCCAGGGCTGTTGAGGTTGGATATTAGAAAAAACTTTCTCACTAGGAGGATGGTGAAGCATTGGAACTGGTTACCTAGGGAGGTGGTGGAATCTCCATCTTTGGAAATATTTAACACCCAGTTAGATAAAACCCTGGCTGGGAAGATTTAGTGGAGTGGTCCAGCTTTTAGCAGGGGGTTGGACTGGATGACCTAATGACAAACCCTGATGAGAATAAATTGAGGCAGGGAATCCCTGTACAAACCACATGTGGCCAGTAGAGGGTGCTACGGGGCACCTTGTTCTATAAAAGTGGAATAAGCTAGCTGAAATAAGTGTTCTTTGAAGAGAGAAGGGAGTGAGAAATGGTAAAATGATGGTGGTAACTGCTTGGTTAGAACTAGGAACCAGACTTTGCAAGGTGGTTTAATTAGGAATTAAGGCTGAAATACAGAAGGTATTAGAAGAGGGGACAAAAGTAATCAGTGTTCTACTTTCAGCAACAAGACAGCATATCCTCAAGGGTCAAGTGGAAGAGCATCTTCGCATCCTGACTCCTAGCTTAGCAAAGAGGGCTTTCAGTTGGTATCCAGGGGGACAAGTTACAAGAGCCCACAGGTGAGCATAAAGACGTGACTTTAACAGAGGGCTCAATGTTGCGGTGAAATGGAACATTGCAGTAGGGTCAGAGGAGCAATATGAGTGATGATAAACACTAGGGAAATCTCAGCATTTGTACACAGACATCTAAAATGTTAGGTAGCCTAGGTGGAGGGCCAGCTCTACTGTGAGGCAAGAGACAGACATAGCTTCAGGTGCCACTTCTTAGGGGCACCTAGCCCCCCTGAAGATCAGGCTGGCTCCCGCCTCTTCAACTCCTTCCTAGCAGTTCAGGCACTGTTAGTCAACCTGCAGCTTAAGTCACATAGGCAGAGTGCACTTCAAATACCTCTGCAGGCAGATGCTGGAGATTTATGCACTTTGGAAAGTCATTTTCAACCTCCATGAATGAGATGGGGGGGGGCACCAAATCAAAATTTGGCTTGGGGCACCACAATCCCTTGAGCCCGCCCTGCCTAGGTGTATGGCTAGTAAACTGGAAGTACTACTATCTATGCTAAATTGTGACTTAGTTGGCATCAGAGACTCAGTGGGATAAATTTCAAGACTGCAATATTGGTATTGAAGGTTGTAGGTTGTTCAGAAAGGATGGGAGAGAAGGAGAAAGGAGGAAGGGCTACATTGTATATCAAGAATATAGACACTTCTGAGATCCAGGAGGTGAGACAGAAAAATTGAGTCTGTCAGTGAAGATAGAAGGGGGAAGAACAGGGATGATGTCACAGGAGGGCTCTGGTATAGAGCACCAAATCAGGAAGAGGAGATGAATGAAGCATTTATCGAACAAATAACAGCACTGTCCAAAACATAAGACATGATAGTAATTGGGGACTTTAACTACTCAGCTATCTGTTGGAAAAGTAACAGGGCAAAACACAAAGTGTCCCATAAGTTCTTGAAATGTGTTCCTGGTCCTGATTCTGACTAAGAGGGGGGAATTGGTTGCAAATCTGAAAGTTGAAGGAAACTTGGGTGGAAGTTATCATAAAATAATTGTTGTTCTTTGAGTAGTGTCCCTGTGAGTGTTCCACTCCAGGTGTTGGTGTATCCTTACATCCTTGATCAGAGATATTTTTCAGTAGCGCTCATCCAGGAAAAGGCTCATAGACTTTAAGGTCAGAAGGGACAAATATGATCATCTAGTTTGGCCTCCTGCACAATGTAGGCCTCAAAACCTTACCCACTTCAGTAATAAGCCTCTAACCTGTGAGTTATTTACTTCCTCAAATCATGATTTAAGGACTCTAAGATACAGAGAATCAGAGCCGTAACTACCATTTATGGTGCCCGGGGCACGTTCTGATCAGCATGCGTCCCTTACAATTGTCAGTGCCTGGGGTGAGCGGTGTGGAATATGCCCTTTAATGGAGCTGCTCCAGGGTGCCCAGGACAAAGCCCCCCTTGCCCCACTGTAGTTACAGCCCTGCAGAGAATTCACCAGTAGGTGAGCCATGCTACTTGCTACAGAACAAAATGAAAAACCCCCAGAGCCCTAGCCAATCTGCCCTGGGGGAAAATTCCTTCCCAACCCCAAATATGATGATCAGTTAAACCTTGAGCACGTGGGCAAGTCTCAACAGCCAGTTACCCAAGAAAGAATTCTCCTGTAATAACTCAGATACCCACCCCCTGTACCCTCTCTTCTTAGGCCACTTGCATATTCACCCCCAGTAGCCAAAAATCAATCAGTTTCCAAAATAGGTTGTCCCATCATACTATCGCCTCCATAAACTTATCAAGCTCAATTTTGAAAGCAGTTATGTTTTTTGCCCCCACAGCTCCCCTTAGAAGGCTATTCCAAAACTTTACTCCTCTAATGGTTAGAAACCTGTGTCTAATTTCAAGCCTAAATTTATAGGTTTATCTCCATCTGTTCTAGTGTCTGCATGGGTGCTGTGTTCAAATAATTCTTCTCTCTCCCTAATATTTATCCCTCTGATGTATTTATAGAAAGCAGTCATGTCTCCTCTTAACCTTATTTTGGTTAGGCTAAACAAGCCAAGCTCCTTGGCTATGTCCACACATACATCATTATTTTGAAATGAGTTATTTTGAAATAAAGTCCTTATTTCGAAATAAGTTAATTCAAATTAAGAAAAGGTTAATTCAAATTAAGGGAAAGCCTGCTTTCGAAACAGCTGTTATTTCGAAATGAATGGGGTTTAAGCTGTTTCAAAATGACAGTTCTTATTTCGAAATGACAGAGCCTGTCATTTTGAAATAAGAAAACGTCATATGGACATTCAGTTTTTTATTTTGAAACAACCAGTGTTGTTTCAGAATAAAAGACTCATGTGGACATGCCCCTTGAGTCTGCTCTTATAAGGTAGGTTTTCCATTCCATGGACCATCCTTCTAGCCCTTGTCTGTACCTGTTCCAATTTGGATTCATACTTTTTAAACATGAGGGACCAGAACTGCATGCAATATTCCAGATGGGATCTCACCAATGCCTTGTACAGTGGCATTAACACCTCTCTCTCTCTCTCTCTCTCTCTCTACTTGAAATGCCTCTCCTGTTACACCCTAGAACAGCATTAGCTTCTTTCGTGGCCACATTGCATTGGCAGCCCATAGTCATCCTGTGATCAACCAGTACTCCCTTCTCCTCCTCAGTCCATTCCAACTGATGTGTCCCCAACTTATAGGAAAAATTCTTTTGTCCCTACATGCATGACCTTGCACTTCCCATTATGTGATTTATAATCCCCTGCTACCATATTCCTCAAACAATCTTTTTCTAGAAACAAATCCAGATGTCTTTTTTTAATTTAACTTCACCTTGTTTTGCTTCTGCTTTCCCTGGTAGTTTATTCCACATGGCTATTAATCTTTTTAAAAAAAGTAATTCTGTAACTGGGTTGCCTTTATTACTTCTGGCCCCACCAAAGCCAATGAGAGTTTTGCCACTGGCTTAAAATGGGGACAGGACTTCATCACTGGTTTTTAATTTTTTCCCAGGTTAAACTTGTCCAAGATGAAATAGTTCACAGACTCTTCATTTGACCAGAAGGGACCATTAGATCATCTAATCTGATTTGTATCTTGTAGGCCATGAAATTTCATCCAGGTACTCCTGTGGTGGAGCCTAGTTGATTGCAGATTAGAGACTAAATTGTAACTTGTGTTTGGTTAAATCATGTCTTCCAGAAATGTCTGGGTTCTGACCTAAAGACTCCCAAGAAATGGAGAATTCACTGTTTACCTTGGTAGTTGGTTCCCAGGGTTAATCACCCTCAAACTGCTTACAGATTACAAGATGAGCTTTTCCTGTTAAAATGACTTGTGGTCAAATATTATCAAGGTGCAAATGCTGGACAAACATTGCTCCTGTGCACCCACTCAGTGACCTTCATTTCTATGGCTCTGACCTGTAAGTCACGGGGAAACAGGGCGAGTGAGCGGGGCTTTGCTCCAGGAGTGCTGGAGTGGCTCCACTGAGCCACTCCATCAAAGGGAGCACTCTGTGCCCCTCATCCTAGGCGCCAGCTATTGTAAAGGGGCATGTTCGCATTGGAACGCACCCCAGGCATGGTAAACTGTAGTTACGGCTCTGTGGGGAGGACAAATGAGTCCTGTGACGCTTTTAAAGACTAACAAATTTATTTATCGCGTGTGTTTTTGTGGAAGAAAATCCCACTTCCTAGTCATGGGGAAGCCTCCCAAGATAGACAGAAATCCAGAGCTTACGCTTTGTGCCTCTGGTCTGGAAGTGTATTCAGATTTGGGTCTCATGACGTTCTCCACCCCAGGTTCAGCCAAGCTAAAAAAGACCACAAGAATGTTGGTATTGCAGGTATATGGCACTTCCTTTCTTCTGCTTGAAACCAGAGAGTGAAGAAGCAGACACACATGTAGAACAAAGGAGAAAATTTCCACTTTGTTCAGACCATCAGGTTTGGGTTCAGATGAGCTTTTGGGCAAAGGCCTGGTTCGGTTCTTGTTTCAAGTAGAACCAGTTCACTTACCCAGTGACCAATTCTTATTTTGCATTTGAATTTGTCTGGACTTGGTTCTTGCAGTGCCTGTCTTAGTGGCTGTATTCACACAGCACTTTTGTTTCGAAACAACCTAATTGTTTTGAAACAAAAAAAAAAAAAACACGTTCACACGACGCACGGTTGTTTCGAAACAACTTAAACCTGGTATCTGGGTGAAACAACGTTGTTTCGAAACCCTTGTTTCGAAACAAGGCGTGTGAACGTTGTCTCGGAACAAAGTGTTCCGAAACAACATTGGATCCTCAGCACCCTGGCCAGGGAACCCTTAGGACCTCAGCCCCTGGTGGGGGGGGTGATCCACTGCCAGCTGGCTCAGCCCGCAGCGGGGGCTGCTCCCAGCACCGCCAGCGGGTCGGGGGCGTGGGGCTCAGCCCGCAGCCTGGGCGGCCCCCCCCCGACACTCCCGGTGGGTCTGGAGTGCGGGGCTCAGCCCGTAGCCCGGGCTGCCCCCCCCCCAACACCCCTGGCAGGTCGGGAGCGCCGGGCTCAGCCCGCAGCCCGGGCTGCCCCCCCTGACCCGCCGGGGGTGTCAGGGGAGCTCTGGCGGGGGGCTGAGCCACCCCGCAGTGTCTCACTCCTCCGCCAGTGGCTGCAGCCCCCTTTCTGGGCCGCAGCAGCGGCTCACCCCCAGGGGGCTGCAGCCCCCTGCAGCAGGAAAGAAATAGCAAGTTCGCCGTGCGAACTTGCTATTTCGTTTCCTGCATTTTTCCTTAATTCGAATTAACAAACTGTTAATTCGAATTAGGTTATTTCGAAATAAGGTGTTATTTCGAAACAAGTTGTTTCGACACAAGTTGTTTTGAAATAACCATCTGTGTGTGAATACAGCCAGTTAGATTAAAGGGCCCTTTCGCACCTGGTGGTTTTCCCCTGTGAAGGTACTTAGACACTGAGTCCTTGCTTTTCCCACATATATATCCAAGGATCACATTAGCTCTTTTTGCCACAGAATTGCACTAGGAACTCATGCTTGTCCACTATGATGCCTAAATCTTTTTCAGTCATTGCTTCTAGGATATAGTCCCCCACTCTGTAGTTGTAGGCTGTTTCTTGCTCCTAGGTGTGCAACTGTGCATACACTTGCAATGCCAGTGTTCATGTTTGAACTGGATCCAGCTCACCAAGAGATCCCTGTTATTCTCTCTGACAGTCTTGTTCTCATCCTAATTTACCATGCTGACAATCATTGTCATTCACAAATTTTATCACCTGTGATTCCATTTACTTCAAATCACTGCTGAGCATGTTGGATGGCACTGAGTCTAATAGTGAATCCAGTAGCACCCCACTAGACTTCGCTGCTACTAAAACTACAGAAAAGCAGATAATGAGGATTCTTACACTGAATGCATGTTTGGATCAGAGAGAGAATGAAGAACAGAGGGCTTAGTACCGAGCCTGACCCTGTCAATAACCACTTCTGTTCCCATTTCTTTTGGAAGATGGCTGACCATTTCCTTGCTGCAGCCCATTTTCATCTGTTCAGGATGTGGAATCTTGTCTGATATGATGTACTCCAGTCACTAGCTCCCTGTTATAAATTACATCAGCCTTCCAAGGCTTCCACGTGGCTAATTAAACAAACTTACTTGCCTGCATCTGTGCTGGGTATTTAATCCTCCATGTGATCCCCCTTGACATAACTTCCAAGCCTTTTCCATAGTAAGCATAGTGAGCTGTAACTCCCTGGGTTTGCCTCTTGAGTTGCCAACACTAACACAGTTGTGCCATGGACAGTTTTTCCAAATGGGCTATGGGGCTGCAGTGGGACCATGGAGCCTCCAGCTGCTGGGTTGGGACGCCAGCACTTCTAAAGATGAAATAGAGAGGAGCCCCAAAACAAAACTGTACCACCCTGGACATGAAAGCCTTTGATACCTCCAGCCCGCCAGCCAGCTGGACAAATCACCCCTGTAGCAATGCTGCTTCCCCTGAGAGCCTCTCCTCTGCCTTAGTGGTGGTTCTACCTTCCCACCCTCTCTTCAGACCTGTGGTTTTCTTCCTTGCCCCTGTAACTGTTTCTCCTCTGTACATTAGTCTTCCCTCCCCTGCATGCCAACAGGCAAAGGAGTAGCTCCAACCACCACAGGGTGTGTGCACTGCTGTTTCTAACTGCTAGGGGACGGTCCTAGAAAGGCTGTACTCCTCCCACACTGGTGCTGCCATTTCCTCACCCTGCACCTCATGTGCAGAGCGGGAATGGAGGTGCTGCCACGCAAATGACCTCATCGGCTTCAGTAACATCTGAGCTCAGGAAAGTCCCACTTCCCCCTGCTCTCCTCAGCCTAGAGCAGCAGTCAGCAACCCGAAAGACAAGAGGACCCATTTTTTAAAATTCCTGAAATAACCAAATATTTTGAGATTTGCTATTTTTGTAGCCTCCCTGTATGGCTGGCCTTTCCAGTGCCACTCCCCCTGACCCTGCCTGGCCCCATGTCCTGTCCCTCTAGCAGCTCCCATGCCCAGCCTGAGTACAGCAGACCGTGCCCCCCCCAACCCAGCCTCAAACCCTGTGTGACTGGCTCCTGGCAGCTTCCCTGCTCCCCAGGCCCATGCCCAGTTCTTAAGTCTCTGCCCCCCCGGCCCAGCATAGCGCTGCGGTCTCCAAATGCTGGCTGAGCCTGGCGTAGATCCCCCCACCCTGATCCACATGCCTGTGAGTGCAGCAAGGCAGATTTAAAATGGCCTCGCCATCTCCAGCCATGGAGCCAGAAGGGGGCAGCCAAAAAGCCACACGTGACTCCAGAGCCGCAGGGTGCAGAACCCTGTCCTGGAGCCAGGGCGAAGGTGGTTCTAGTGCACCCAGGACCGAACACAGGGCCTTTGAGCCCACAGCCCTACAAACTGTCCCTGTTTGATTTCCCTCCCCCACTTCTAGCTCCCTCCACCAAAGTGTTATCTAACTTGCCTCCTGCTTGCTATTCTCCATGGTCTCTGCTAGTTCAGCCCCAACACTGGCCTGGGGCTGGGTTTACTGCTCCCTCCCATTTCAGTGTGCTGACTTGTCTGCCTCGCTGGTGAAAGGAGTGGGTAAGTGCCTCTTTCTTCATGCAGTACCAGAGGAATGACAATGCTGGCAACATCCTTCTGGATCTTCGGAGAGAGACCCACAGCCACCCGTCAGCATCATCCGGCGCTCAGAGGGCATTTCCTTGCTATCTTGCTGCTGGCTGAGGTGGAGGCTGAAGTTCAGTAAAAAGAGGGAGCCACCTTCTGTCAAGTGTTTCTGTCACCTTGTGGTTTGGGAGATGATGGAGAGCTGCTCTGTGTCCCATGGCCAGTGCTGCCAGGCCTCATGAGTGGAGTTTTGGCAGGGGCTGAATTTTAGAGGGATAGCCCTAATATTTGGTGCTTTTTCTTATGCAGATGCCTGTGACACCCCGCCCCCCCCCCTGATTTTTCATATTTTCTGTCTGGTCATGTAGGCAAATCTAGCCTAGGAAATGGGGGCTCTTCTTCCTGCCTCCTGGGGCATGATAAATAGTCACAACAGCTGCAGGCCAAGTTCTCACCCTCTCCTTATGGCAACCCAAAGCCAGTCTCACCAAGGGGGAAGGGAGAAGCTAAAGAGCTGAGAAGCTTGGGCCAACTCTGCTGCTTCTTCCCCTCCCCTCCCATGAGCAATGGAAACAAGATATGGGCTCTGCTCCTACTCCCTTCCCCGCCTTCCTTGCAGCTCCTGCTGGGTTTGGACTGAGCCCCTCCAGTCTGGAACAGAGCAAATGGACTGGCTATAGCCCCTCAAGGCCCAAGATGAGGGGTGAGGGAACCCTCAGGAGGAGCAGAGGTAGGCTGGAAGTGAACTGAAGTGGGGTTGGAGGCTGGCAGAGTAAACTGATGAAGGGTGTGGGTTGGGGCTGATCTGATGGTGGCAGGGTTAATTGCTGGGTGGGATTATGAATGATTAGAGGTCTGGAACACTTGATTTATGAGGGAAGATTGAAAGAGCTGGATTTGTTTAGTTGGGAAAAGAGGGGACAATACCAGTTTTCAAGTACCTAAGAGGTTGTCCAAAGAGGAGGGGGAAAAATTGTTCTCTTTATCTGCCAGTTATAGGACAAGAAACCATGGGCTTAAATTACAGCAAGGGAGGTTTAGGTTGGACATTAGGAAAATAATTCCTATGTCTGGGTGATTAACCCCTTGAAAAAGTTGCCTAGGCAAGCTGTGGAATCTCCATCATTGGAAGTTTTAAGAGCAGGCTAGACAAGCACTTGACAGGGAAGGTTTAAGAGAGTATTTGGTCCTGCCATGAGTGCAGAGAATTAAATTCGATGACCTATCATGGTCCCTTCCAGTTTCTATGATTCTATGAAATGCAGGTGTGGGCTCCTGCAGCCAGGCCAAAATTGCTTTCTCAGAATGAGTTTAGGAGAGTGGGCGATACTCAGTGATGAGCTCACGTGGGCAAGGGAGTTCAAAAATCAACAGTCCAGGAAATCACAGTAGTCTCTTTTTTTAGTGTCTCATGATTTTTGGGGTCTGACTCATTACTTTTCTTCTCTCTTGAGGTTGGCCATGCTGCATTGGATGTTGACTGAGCCCCCACGCCTTCCTCCCACCCATCGGCATTGCACAAGGTTGGCCAAAGAGCTTTGCAAACGGTCAGTGTGAGAGGATTCATCCAGCTACACCCTGACAGGAAATCAGTCATTTTACAACAGTGTGTGACGGGGGGAGGAATCTCCAGCTTCCCTTTTCCCCCTTTTTTCAGAAAGGGAGCCTGGATGCATATTCCTGCCCCTGTTTGCATCAGTACATGCTTTCAGGGCTATCTTTGCAAGGAAAAAGGCTGGAGGCTGTGTGGGGTGTTTTGCTTTTAAAGACAGAAGCCAAGGCTCTCTGTTCTAGGGACCAAAGGCCAGTTCTCTTAATAGGAAGCTCAGGCCAGCTGCAGAAGGCTTACCTGTGCTTAGATTTTAGAGTTCAAAGGCAGGCCTAGTTCCAAAGGGGCAGCCATGTTAGTCTAGTCAAGCAAAAAAAGCAAGGAGTCTTCTTGGCACTTAAAGGCTAACAGATTTATTTATCATATGAGCTTTTGTGGGAGAAAATCCCACTTCATCAGATGCTTTGACGAGGGGGAACTTACAGATTGGATGAAAATAAATGCAGGGGAATGTAAGACATGGGATCAGGTCATACTGCAACAGCAAATCAGAGCATTTGTAAGGATTCAGACTTTAGGAAACAGCACACAGAGGGAGGGTGAAGTCAAATTACCTGTTATAATGTGAAAAGAATCCATAGTGATGATTTAATTTGCATATGAATTTAATTTGGATATTAATTTGATTTCAGCTGTTTCTCTGAAGTCTTGATGTCCCATTGATTTTCTTGATGACCATCGTTAACAAGTCATCAATGGAGCAATTAGGAAGATGGAAGTGCTCAGCAACTGTTCTTTTTGTGTTATGATTTCTGATATCAGTTTTATGAGCGTTTAGTCTTCTGTCTAGCATCTGTCCAATGTATAAGGTGTGGGGGCATTTCCGGCACATGATGGCATAGATCACATTAGTGGATGAGCAGGTGAAGGACCCTTTGATGGGATAGCTGGCTTGATTAGGTCCTATGATGGTGTCTTTTGTGCAGATATGTGCACAGAGCTGGCAATATGGTTTGTTGCAGAGATATGTGCCTGCTTTAATGTTTCTGTTGTTACGTCTGTAGTTGCTGGTGAGTATCTGTTTCAGGTTTGGGAGTTGTCTGTAGGTGAGGAGAAGACTGTCTCCCAAGGCTAGAGAGATTGAGGGGTCATCTTTTAAAATAGGCTAGAGCTCCTTAATGATCTGTTGTAGAGGTCTGACTTGAGGGTTGTATGTGGTAACCAGTGGCGTTCTGTTTTCTTTTTTGGGCCTTTCCTGTAATAGTTGACTGTGGGGCACACATCTAGCTCTGTCAATCTGTTTCTTTGCTTTTCCAGGTACGTACCATAGTCTTAAGAAAGCATGATAGAGATCCTGAAGATGTCTGTCTCTGTCTGAGGGATCAGAGCAAATGCAGTTATATCTTAGGGCTTGGTTGTAGACAATGGATTGTGTGGTGTGTTTAGGATGGAAGCTTGTGGGATGTAGATAACTGTACCGATCAGTAGGTTTTCAGTATAGAGTGGTGTTGATGTGTCCATCCCAAATTTGTACTGTAGTGTCCAGAAAGTGGTTCTCCTGTGTGGAGTGTTACAGGCTCAGTTTGATTGTGGGATGGAAATTGTTGAAATCTCTCGAAATCTTCAAGAGCATCCCTGCCATCGGTCCAGATGATGAAGATGTCATCAATATAACATAAATAGAGGAGAGGTGTTTTGGGATGACACGTGAGGAAATGTTGTTCTAAGTCACCCATAAAAATGTTGGCATATTGTGGGGCCATGTGGGTACCCATAGAGGTGCCACTGACTTGGAGGTATAAACTGTCCTCAAATCTGAAATGGTTGTGGGTGAACATAAAGTCACAAAGTTCAGTCAGAAGCTGTGCTGTGGCATCATCTGGGATGGTTCTTCTAATAGCTTGTAATCCATCCTTGTGTGGGATGTTAGTGTAAAGATCTTCTACATCCATAGTGGCCAGGATGGTGTTTTCAGGAAGCTCACTGATGGATTGGATCTTCCTCAGGAAATCCGTGGTATCTTGAAGATAGCTAGGGATGTTGATAACATAGCCAGACAAGCCTGCTGTAAGAGTGCCAATGCCTGAGATGATGGAGTGTCCAGGGTTTCCTTTTTTATGGATTTTAGGTAGTAGATAGAATATTCCTGGTTGGGGTTCTGGTGGTGGTAACAAACAAACAAACAAACCCCCCCCCCACACACAACAACAACGAGTCATGTGGCACTTTAAGACTAACAGATTGATTTTTCACATGAGCTTTCGTGGCAGAAAATCCCACTTCATCAGGCTATCCCTTTGGAAGTTGACAAGATGCAAGGTTCTGGTGGTGTGTCTGCCTTTATTTGTTCCTATGCATCTCTACAACAGATCATTAAGGACCTCCAGCCTATTTTAAAAGATGACCCCTAACTCTCTCTAGCCTTGGGAGACAGACCCCTCCTTGCACACTGAGCACTCCTATCTTCCTAATCACCCCACTGATGTCTTGTTAACGATGGTCCTCAAGAAAATCAGTGGAACATCAAGACTTCAAAGAGAAACAGCTGAAATCGAAGTAATGCGCAAATTAAATTAATATGCACATTAAATCATCACTATGGATTCTTTTCACATTATAACAGGTAATTTGATTTCACCCTCCCTCTGTATGTTGTTTCCTAAAATCTGAATCCTTACAAATGCTCTGATTTGCTGTTGCAGTATGACCTGATCCCATGTCTTACACTCCCCTGCATTTATTTTCATCCAATCTGTAAGTTTTCCCTCTTGAAAGCATCTGACGAAGTGGGACATTCTCCCACAAAAGCTTATGCGATAAATAAATGTTAGTCTTTAAGTGCCACAAGAATCCTTGCTTTAAATGCAGGCCTGTTTCAGCTCATTTGGGTAGCTTCAGGTCCCTTTGTGACTAGAGTCAAGTGCTCTGTTCAGGAGAGACTCAGAGCTTAGTTAGCATGGGGAATTAATCCCGCAGGGGCAGGAGACAAAGTGGGCACTGAGAACAAATTCCTTCTTATTCCAATAAAACAAACGAACAAGGAGTCCTGTGGTACTTAAAGACTAACATTTATTTTTTGCATGAGCTTTTGTGGGAGAATATCCCACTTCGTCAGATGCTTTGAATGAAGAATAATAATAAATGGAAGGAGAGTCTCTATCCAGAGCCCAGTGTAATCAGCACATTAGCAAACTGCACTGATTTCTCACTGCTGCTAACTTCATATGGCACAGCAGGGAATTAAAGTAGGCTCTTGCCACCCAAATTCACCACTGGGCAAATTGCAGCCATAAAGAGGCTTTCACCAGGAGTCCTTGATTTGACTCGATTCTTGAGGCTGATTTCCATTCTCCTCCAGCAGCATGTGTCTGACCCCAGGACCAAACAAAACCTCTCCCTGTTGCCCAGTACCATTTTGGGGATGTGTTAGTATCCTCCTTCTGTAACTCGGAAGCAGAGTCAGGCTGGGAAAGATTCTAAGAGAAGCTCTGCAGAGAAAGACTGAACAGTGCTGTGGATAGTCAGCATTCTCCTTTGCTCCAAAAGAGCTCTTTGTTCTGTGTTAGAAGGAAGTGACTCTTTGCTACGTCCTTTGTAGTGTGGTGTTACTGGAACGGAAATCGCCTTCTCCTGTCACCTTGGTATTGAAGCTGTGAACTAAGTTATGGTCAACTCCTCAGCTGTTGGAGTCAATGGTGAGTACTAAGTGATGTCTGATTATTGCTTTGGGGAAAGACTTGACCTGTGACTCCGACATGTTACATCTGTGAAGGCTGGGTCAGAGGGGTGCAAAACATGCAATGTGGGGGGCGAGGTAGGGTTCTGGATCTGGAAGATCCCATACTATTTGGTCAGCAGGTGGGATGTTGTCGATGAAGGGTCTGTTGCCAGCTTGCTGACCATATCGTAGGGCAGGTCTCTGTCTGGGCCTCTGTCCTGGCAGGAGGAGATGGTGCCTGTGCTCTAACTGATTGGCTTTCTGAGTGGTTTTAAAAGATAGACTGTTGTGGCACTCTTTGTGCCAAAAACACAGGGCAGTTTCTGCTGCAGCCAGGTGGTGGGTGTTCTCCTGGACCTGAAGTCAAAGGGAGACAATGCCAGTCTGCAAGTGTAACCCCATGTGCCTAAGAAGGTGCAATCTCTTTCAGGGATCCTTTATGGCTGGGTTATGTTGCTGGGCAGATTTTGCAGCCCAGAAACCAGAACCTTCTGGTAACAGGATGTGGGAGCACATTGAGCAGGCTCCACAAGTTTTATTGTTGTGTTGGAGTTGCATGCCCAAGGAGAAGCCTGATAGGAGCAGCCTGGAGAGGAGCAAACACAGAGCTGCAGAGGACATTGGCTAAGGGACTCTGTGAAAGGAGCTGAACAGGAGTGGACTGCAGGATATTGTCTTCCTGCTTTGGACTGCTTTGCAGGGGAGTTGTCTGCAGTGAAACTGAGAGTTTGATGGCCAGGGACCTGATTGCATGGTGCTGGCTACACAGGAGGAAGAAAGGACTGCATGGCATCTGCCTGAAGACTCCTGCAGCTAGAGAGGATGAGGATTGCTTACCTTCTGCATTCAAGCCTCAAGGACTTAAAAGACTGCAATTGAGATAAGGGTGACTCCACCTGAACTTTGGGACTCTTGGGTTTCTTACTGTTTTGTTTAAACTCATCATGTTTTCTTAGAATAAGGTCTGTTTAGTTAGTTAATAAAGTTCATTGTATGTTTATGCTGAGTGGTAGTTTAATGTGGGATGTGAACTCTGAGCTGTCTTCTCTGTGAGTCCTGAACAGACTGGATCCTGGCTCTCCAGCTGCTTTCTGCAGGGGTTTTCTCTGTGGGGCACTGGAGAGGGGCAGGTGAATGCATTTGAGCCCACCCTAGCAGGTTACACAAGCAGCCTGGTAGTGTGTAACCATAGGACATTGATCAAAGGCTGGGGGCTAGACCAGTGGTTCTCAACCACCGACTCTGGACACATGACTATATTGCTGTACGGTGCTAAGTGTGTCACAGAGAATTGAGGAGGTGGCTGAACTGGGCCCAGGGTGGGTGGGACAATGTGTCCTGAAGGGTCATGATAAGCTGCCAAGTATGTCACAGCTCACAAAAAGTTGAGAGCTACTGGGCTAGATTGTGAACTACGCAGGCAAACCACATTAGAACCAATATAAAAAAGAGCTGAATCCCTGCCTTTCAATGTTTTTCAGTATTGAACTGTCTGCATGTACACCAAAAGGTTTTCGAAACTGTATACCTGATCTACAGTCTTAACAACTGAGAGCACGTGTCTCAGGCCTGACAGTCAGCAAACAAAGGCAGAGACCCCAAACTGGTGGTGTGTTCTATAATTAGATGGTACCACGCCAGTAACAAATGTGAACTCCTGGATTGCTCACTATACCAGTCTTACGGTGGAGTCAGAGACAGCCCTCTTAGCCTCTCCAGTCGGTCTTGCCACACAGCCAAACTGAGCTTCATGATGAAATGTTATTTAAACCTAAAATTGCACCACATCAGGTTGCTTGCGGTCCCAAGAGACCAATAAACTTACTCCCCAGCAATTGGTACTCTGACATTACACCAAAGACAACACTGGCAGCCAATTTTATAGTAAACTAATTTTATGTTTGTTAGCTAAGAAAAAAGGAGAGATGCTGAGAGGTTAAAGGAATTAAAATATATGTATAGATAAATCACAGTTGTAACTCCAAATGGTGGCAGGGCTGTAATAGTGTTTGTCTCCCAAAAATCTTTTCAGATCTACCCAGAATGACTCTGGGGATTTCCGTTGTCTTGTTCAGGTACTCTGCCGCCTTTGAATTCAAACAGTCCAGAGATAAAGGATCTTTCTCTGAATCTATATCTTCACACACAAGAAAAGCTGACAGTCTCAGTACTCATGTGGGTTTTTCCTTTGACAGCAAGTGAAGAAGGCACATAGACTTTTGGCCTCCAACTTTATATATAATGGCCAGCTCCTGTGAAGTAAGAGCTTTCTGTTGGAGTCTGTCTTTAGCTTTTCACAAGGTTTCTTTGATGGCTAATTTAGTCACAAGAATATTTGCCATGTAATAGAAAACATTTACATTATGAAAGGAATAGATATGTGAAAACAATACAAGTAACTTTTCATTAGTTTTATGAGGTTTAAACACCCCAAATTTTTATACATTTATGATTGCTTTCGTCTGATACATTCTGGCACAACCTGGCCAACCAGTGTCGCACTCTCTTTCCCCTCCTCAGCCCACAGTGTAACCTCTCTTCTTATACCATATTGCAAGTCCAGTCTGCCATCTTGCTTAAATCCTTTCTGATTTGCTTTCTACTTGGTCAACTCTGTTATTACTGGGGCAGAGGAATCCTGTTCTGTCATGTATTCGTGCACCAGAATGAGTTATTAAATGTCACAAAATCGTAGATTCTAAAGTGGGAAGGGACCCATTGGGATCATCTGGTGTGACCTCCTATATAACACAGGCCAGAGCATTGCCACTACATAATCCCAGTCTGAATGAGGAACAGACACAACATGATCAGGGTCAAGTGTGGGAAGGAAAATTCAGAATGGTGAGGTGCAGACTGCAGTGCACTGGGAGCCAAGCGTGGAGGATTTTGAAAATGACAGAAGAACTACATCAGAGTTCATTTAGATCACGTTGTCAAATCCATCCTCCTTTTTGTAGCTTTGGTGATTGACCTCTGATGTTTTGATTGACGAACTCCATATCCAAAACAAAGCTTTTTCAAGGTCTTGGAACCAAGCATCTTGGTGAAGTTTTGCTCCCAGCACCTGGCTGCAACTTGGTGTCTGTAGCAGCCAACTGTCATTTGATGGTCTTTGGTGCTAGAGTCCATGTTGGTTTCTCAGGGTTCCTTCCTATAAGCAAATGATGACTCTGCAAAACAGAGACAGGCCTGGGGTGCCAAACAGGATGTTGACTGGGCAGGCAACGAGGGAGCATACAGGAGAACAGTTTGAAATTTGAATGAGAGTTAGCTGCTCTTTCCACGCTGGTTCACTGCCCACACATCTCCACCAGTGGGTCCCCACCCTGACCTGCCAACGCTCATTGCTGGCCAGGAATGGAACAGACACCAGTCTCCATCAGAACTGAACTTCACCTGCATGTTTTTTGCATATCTCGTATGGTTGCTAACCCTGGTGCAGGTTTAACAGCAGGAGTGCCATCCTTTGTGGTGAGTGATGTGGGAAGCAGGAGGGGGTGTAAAAGAAGCTTCTGTTTGTGTATTGAAGGGCCAGAGTTGCACACGCATGCTCTGCTCTTTGTCTCTCAACAGCCAGCCCAACGTCTACCTTCTTCAGCCTCTGGTCCTTCGCTAATCTAGGACCCTTCTGGAACTCAGGTCACTGTCTGCAGCCCTACTTGTTTATAGTGTAGAAGCAACAGCACAGAGTGGAGACCGCTATTTTATGCTGCTCAGCTGGGCTCACTACAACTTGGGATGACCCAGTGGTCAAGATGCCAGAGACCTCATTGCTATTGCTGGTGATTGTGATGGTGACCAATGCTAAGGAGAATAGGCTGGTAAATAACTTGTTAGTGTCCTGTCAAGGCTGACTGAGCAGGGCTGGCTCTAATGTGAGGCAAGAGACAGACATGGCTTCAGGTGACTTCTCAGGGGCACCTAGCCCCCATGAAGATCAGGCTGGCTTCCGCTTCTTCGACTCTTTCCTAGCAGCTCAGCCACTGTCAGTCAACCTGCAGTTTAAGTCTATGTAGGCAGAGTGCACTTTAAATCCCTCTGCAGGCAGATGCTGGAGATTTATGCACTTTGGAAAACCATTTTCAACCTCCATGAATGAGGTGGGGGAGGCACCAAATCAAAATTTGGCTTGGGGTGCCACAACTCCTTGAGCCGGCTCTGCTTGGGAGTATCCTTGGAGCTCAGTACTAATCCCATTGGCCCGTATCAGTGTATTGACAGTCCAGAATAGAGTGTATCCAATTTTGCTGAGAAATCTAGCCTTTTCTCTAGTGTGATGAGAGTTTCAAACCAGGGCAAGCTCCAGAAATGGAAATGTTTCATGTCTGGGTTGCAGTGAGAGCTGGCCCTGTTGCCAGTTCCCAGGGGCAGCTCTGAAAGAGCTGATGGCTAGAGATGTTTTAAGGAGATAAAACTGACTTCTGCAATGTGTGCTGACGGCAGCAGGCATGTATGGGATGGGGGGATTAACCGATTCCATAATCCTGGTGATTTCCTTTCGATCAGGATTATGAAACCAATCACGAATATCAAAAGCTTGCAGCTTAAACCAGCAGCCTGAGAGCAGCTGCCCTGCAGAGACTGCAGTGAGACAGGAGTGAGGCAGAACCACGGCTGGCTTTCATTTCACTTGGAGAGACCTGCCCCCACTCTCCCCATTCATCCTCTAGCACAGTCAGTAACTGATCTGAACTGGGGTTGACTGTCCTCAACTATTTGAAACCGCCTTGGGCTGTAGTATCCCTGCACCAGGCCTGTTGGAGCTCTTCCCATTTTTTCCTACCTCCGTCCTTAGGAACCAAGGGACTCATGTTATAAAAGGGAGACAGTGTCCTGACAGTATGGTGTACAATAGGAAGAGAGCGTAACAAACCACTACGAGTGCCTGAAAAGGTAACATGTTTGGCTTTTTGGGGGGGTTGGGGTGGGGTGGGGTTTTCCTTGGTACATACATCCTGCATAGATGTACATTTCGGCTTTACACTTCCTCTCTTGTTTTCAGTCACAATTTCTCTAGTTCCACTGACTGCACTGCACCCGGCTCCTAGTGGCAACAGCCATCTATCTTCAGTCTGTCTCTATAGAATGAGCTGGCCAGGCATTTCCTGACCTGGGGCCCCTTAGGCATGAGGACGAGCTTTAGCTAAGCCTTGGTGTGAGTCAGTCTGGCACATCTGGATGTTGGGATCTCTTAGTAAGAAACGGGAGGATGAATTTCCATCCTTCTGTTAACAAGTGTCTTTCTGTGCTCTAACTGTTAGCTACTGGCTTTTGGCTGGTTAGTGCTGTTGTCCTGACTGGTTTTCCCTGTTCTTCTAAATTTCCTTTCCAGAAGTAGGGAGCAGTTAACTTTTTGCAGATGGGTGTCAGTAGTCTGTAGTCCATGGTGGCAGTTCAGCCAGGAAAGAGGGGTGTCACTCTTGTCTCCCTGAAGAAATCAAGGCAGGATTCAGGTCTGTCAAATCAAGTGTGAATTCTTTCTGATAGGCTGATAGACTTCTCTGAATGTAAATATCAGGAAGCAGGACATTGGGGGCAGGGAGGAACAGCTGTCGCTGTGTATGTGCATGTCTTGTGTGCAAGCATGACCTGGAGCTCCTGCTTTCACGGTACCCCTGGAGGCTGCATTCTGGGATCTCTGGGTATGTATGCAAGAATGTGAGAATGGAGAAGATAATCCTAGAAACCATCTTCCATCCTGTCAGCATCAATAATTCCAGCTCACTCTCTCCCTCAGTAAATCCTTTACATGGAAGAGCAGTGCAAGGCTGATTTTTTCCCTTGAACTCCATTTGGTTCTAGCACTGTCTGTTGCCTCTGCTGAGAGACCAGAATGCTTACATGCTGGCCTCATTCTGTCGGGGCCAGCTGGTATGCTTGGAGAAGGGCCCAGGAGCCTTTCGTCTTATGCAATTTACAGATGCGGCATTTGGCTCGAGAAGCCTTGTGTGCAGAGCTAAAGGCTATTTCCTGCAGAGCAGCATGGAGAATGTAGAGGGAAGAATAATGTTTCTTTTCCCCCACTCTTTCTTTGCTCAGTGGCACTTCAGTGCTGTACAGAAAACTGAGACAAGCACAGAATCAGACACCTAGTTCTGAACCCAAGATGCCCCCAAATTCTCCGTGCTTTGGCTTGGACTGTCCTGAAGTTGCCATCTTGTATGATATTTGGTATTTCCCTTATAAAGCTCCAGCTCCTGGAGCCTGGTGATCATGTGACACTCTCAGCTTTCATAGATTTTAATACACATAAGTTTCCAGACTTTGGGATGGCAGAGAAAAACTTGAAACCATGACCAGAGCAAAGCCCAGATTTATTATTTCTTAGAGGCTTAGATTTGGGGAAGCCTGACTCATGATGCCTCAGGTTTTGGAGCTGTCCATACTGATATTCTGCCTTTAAATGTATGACATTCTGAGGCATAGGAGCCTCCTGATACAAGCCATCCGGGAACATTTGGGTTCCATGTGGTTAGCCTGTGAGCTTGGCTGAGGTTCCCATAAAGCATTGCTGACAATATCAAGACAGGTAGCCATGTTAGTCTATTTCAACAAAACAAACAAGGAGTTTTGTGGCACTTGTAAAGACTAACAAATTTATTAAAGCATAAGGTTTTGTAGGTAACAACTGACTTCATCAGATGCATGAGGTGAAAACTGTACTATGCCTATACACATGAAAGGTGAGTTTAACTAGGTGAGCTCAATTCAAACACTGTAGATTTGGCACATTAACTATGCTCCATTAGGGGCTCATTCACCTGTGCATCCACCAAATGTCATATATGCCATCATGTGCCAACGATGCCCCTCTGCTATACATGTTGGCCAAACTGGCCTGTGTCTGCACAAAAGAATAAATGGACATAAATCAGAAATCACTCAAAAACAGTAGGGGAGCATTTCAGTCTCCCTGGACACTAACAGACATGACATTACCATACTTCAGCAAAAAAACAAAACAAAACAAAACAAAAAAAAAACACCACAACCCTCTTCAAAACCAGGCTTCAGCATGAAACTACAGAGCTGAAATTTTTATGCAACCTTGACACTACCAGACTGGGTTTGAATAAGGACCGGTAATGGCTGGCTCACTGTGAAAGGTGTTTTTCCTTCTTTAAACATCCTCACCTCATGAATTGTTAATGGACCACATTTACACTGTTTGAATTGAATTGACCTTGTTAACTACCCTTGATGTTTAATTATGTACCTAGCATGCTGCTGTTTTCACTTCATGAATCTGAGGAAGTGAGTTGTAATCCATGTAAGTTTATGCTTTAATAAATCTGCTAGTCTTTATAAGTGCCACAGGACTCCTTGTTTGTTTGTTTTACTGAACTAGACTAACACGGCTACCCATTTGGACTGCGTGTAGTCAGTTGACCCCCCCCAATTATGTTTGATAGAAGGCACCTGACCAGAGGCGGCCTTAGGCAATTGGGGGCCCTAGGCGAAGGCCTATTGTGTGGCCCCATAAAGGGTCCACTATCGGCCCCCACTGCTACCTTCCCTGTGGCCCCAGTCCCCCTTTCACCCCTAACTGCCCCAAATCACCCCCCCAGGACTCCTTGTTTGTTTTGCTGAACCAAACTAACATGATTATCTCTCTGGAACTCGTAAATTATTCTTGGGTATGGTATTTTTAAAGATCTTCCCATCGTTAAGTTTGTAAGTTGATCATCTTTCACTTAACATAAATCAGCTAATGCTGAACTACAAAGTTAAAGTGAACACTTTAAATTTTTCTGAAAAGTACGAGCATGCATTAATAAACAAGAAGTGGTAACATTAATGATGGCTCAAAAATAACTAAAATACCACCTTTAAAATTTTGGCAGTCAAATCTTACAAATTTTTCATATAGGCTTGGATTTATATGCACTAGAGACATTTAATACAAATAATTATAATAAATAAAAATAAGTGGAAAGGAGGTTTCTAGTGTGTAGCTATAGATGAAAAACACCAAATTTCAATGAAACTCTCTGAAGTACTCAAGTTTATAAGACTCTGGCCCCCCAAAAAATATTAAATAGTAAGTACAAAAGAAGCTAAAAAATTACTTATCAAAAGAAAGACATACAGCACGGACATCAAACACAGGTGTAATGATTGCCTAAGAGAAGCACTGTATTTAGATATAGCAGCCTATATGGACCTACCTGGTAACCTGAGCTAAAAAAAGCCAAAGTAAAGGTGGTCACAAAGTCAAAGGAAAAGGCAAAAGACCAGGTAAGAAAGAAAAAGGCAGTATTTCACAAAATTAATAAATGGCCACACTGAGGAATTAAAAGCTGAGGCCACTGGAAAAGTTCCTGCTGTTGTGCTGTCTATCCCTTGCTCCTGCTTTTTTAGCATGTCAATGTGCAGGTGATGGGCAGAGACTGGTGAAATCTGCATTTCATATGAAGCACAGATCCTAATGATAACTTGCCTTGATGAGCCAAGAGTGAAAAGTGCTTAGGCTTCCAGCCCTACTAGCTCTGCTAGATGGGAACAATTTCTATATTTTTCTCTGTTTTCATTTCTGTCTACCAAATTGAAGATGGGGCCCCTTATTGCTTGGGACCCTAGGTGGCCGCCTGCTTTGCCTACTACAAAAGCCGCCACTGTGCCTGACCACTGTTCCCTCTAAGCTGTGTGCATGTGTGCTCGCACACAGGTCATAAAGCCTGCACATACAACAAAATAAAATGTGCACAAAAAAATTCAATAGTGGTAATATTGTTGCTCACATGGAAATGTTTTTGCACACACAAAGAAATTGTTTGTGCACACAGCCTACGAGTAATTAGAGGGAACATTGCACCTGAACTAAGCAGACTGAGACTCTGGGATAGGAAAGTGTTAGCTTCAGAACTTGAGACAGACACAGGAGGGTAGGTGAGAGCTGCCAGAGGAGAGAGGTGAGAAAGAAAAGGCAGGAGTGGTTTGGGAGAGAACTGCAGCTGACCTGGTAGAGAGCTGGAACAGGACTGCTGGTGAGAATTGATCGAAGCGATCATTTAAATCAGCTTCTGTACCAGATGACTGGAGGATAACTAATGAGACACTAATTTTTTTAAAAAGGCTCCAGAAGTAGTCGTGGCAATTACAGGCCAGTAAGCCTAACTTCATTGCCAGCCAAATTGGTTGAAACTATAGTAAAGAATAGAATTAGCAAACACATAGATGAACACAATTTATTGGGGAAGAGTCGTCATGATTTTTGTAATGGGGAATTATGCTTATCCAATATGCTAGAATTTTTTGAGGTAGTGGCTTTCTCCCCTGAAAAAAGGGTCAGTGCCCAGGGCCTGATTCAGAACACCAGCCCAATCTGGCTCCTGCTGCTGCCATGATGTACCCATATCTTGAATGCTGTGTGCAGATCTGATTGCCCCATTTTAAAAAAGATACATTGGAATTGTAAAAGGTACAGAAAAGGGCAGCTAAAATTATTAGGGGTATGGAAAACCTTCCATATGAGGAGAAATTAATTAGACTGGGACTTTTCAACTTGGAGAAGAGATGACTAAGTTGGGACATGAAAAACATCAATAAAATTATGACTGGTATGGAAAAAGTAAATAAGGAAATCTTATTTACTCTTCATAACACACAAACTATGGGTCATCTTATGAAATTAATAGGCAGAAAGTTTAAAATGAACAAAAGGAAGTATTTTATTACACAACGCACAATCGACCTGTGGAACTCCTTTCCGGAGGATGTTGTGAAGTCCAAGACTAAACAGGATTCAAAAAAGAACTAGTTAAGTTTGTAGAGGATAGGTCTATCAATGGCTATTAGTCAGGACAGGCAGGGATTGCTGTTTGCCAAAGGCTGGGAATGGCTGACAGGATGGATAACTTGATAATTACCTGTTCTATTTATTCTGTTTGAAGCATCTGGCATTGGCCACTGTTGGAAGACAAGATACTGGGCAAGATGGGCCACTGGTCTGGTCCAGCATGGCCATTTTTACACAAACAAGGGACCCTTGATGAGCAAAAGGCTCAGGAACAGACCCCAGTTTTAGCAGGGGAAGCTGCACCTGGAAGCAAGAAAGGGTGGTTGTTGGGGTGGTGTATCCCCTTAGTAGGGAGATCTGGAGGAGTGGGGCCCAGGAACAAGGCAAAAGGAACTGGGAACAAAGGGCTGCTATTGACTCTCAGATGGGTGACTGGGAGGTGATGTGTCTGGAGAAGGGGAATGGAAGAACTGCTGTATCTTATGTGTTCACTGTGGGAACTAGAGGATTGTTTTATATTACAAGGTTTTGGCGGCATTACTGCACTGAGCATGGGGAGGGTTACCAGATACCAAAGCATGGAAAGGAGGACGGGGAAGTACGAAAAGGAGGACATTGGAGGACGAATGGAGAAAGTGTAGTATTAATTTAATATTCTTCTGTTTTTAGGGGGCCCTGGCATGCTTCCCCCTAAAAATAGGATATTCCAGCATACTTTAATGCCTATAAGTGAAAAGCCAGACAAAATCATGTATTTTTAAAATGCCTGCCGGATGGAGGACGTAAAGGTAAAAAGGAGGACATGTCCTTTTGCCTGATGTCTGGTAACCCCAGGCTTGGGAATAAACTGTGTGACCATGGGCAGGCTTTGTAATGGACACTGAGAAACTGTTACTTTCCTGAGTGAAAGAGAGGGGAAACTGATCTTGGGTGCACTTATTGCGCTGAGGGCTGTTGCTGGAGTATGCTCAGAGGCGAAGGGCCATCATGATCCCAGCCTTACCTTGTCAGCTCTTCACACCAGGGGGAACTGAATGAGCCTCATCTCTTTGCTTTGCCTTGACTGGGTCACTTTGATACAAAGCTCTAGCTGCTAAGCAGATTCCTTGGGTGTGTAATTGCACTGAGGATCCGGTGGTTCATTGGGTCCTTCTACTTATGCAAGTGTTCCTATGGGGAGAAGGGGCAGAGGGAGTGAAAAGTTGGCCTTGGGGGTCGAGAGGTGGTCCACAGGGCAATATGGGTACCTTACACAGCAACAGAACACCTGCAGCGGTGAGTCAGCTGACCTGGACTCAGGCGCCTGTGTAGACGATGGGGCTCAGGCTGCAGGAGTCCCCTGAGCAGCAAGGGTGCCAGCCTGAGCTCCAAGACCAAGTGCTCCAGGTCTCACATTGCTGTGCAGATGTACGCTGTGATGCAGACTTGGTGTTTTCCCTGCTGACAAAATGGCAGTTTATTGCTGTGCTTCAATGGCCTGGTCACGGGAGCTCTTGGATTTTCCTATTGCTATGGGTTGACCTTGGTCAGTCTTTTAATGAGCCATTCAGTCCACCTCAGTCAGTCAGGCAATGCACACACTTCGTGTCCCTGCACTGCCCCTAGAGCGAACCTAACTCTTTTGCTCCCACTGGGCAAAAATGCAGAATACAGCGGGAAACTGAGGCACACAAAGGAACAATAAAAATATTATTGAAAATTCTCACTCTGTCACATAGGTTTTGATGGTCTCAGGGACATGAGGGCTGGCTTTGATGCTGCACAGCACAAGGTCTCAGGGAAAAAAATCAGCCAAGGAAGGTGCCTGCAATGAGTGGGGATCATGTCAAGGGTTACATTCTCTCAGCCTTCTCAGTTATCAAGTCATCTTGATGTAAATATTTTAAAGTAAAAAACCTAAAATGCCCTCAGTTTGTGCTGGGAAGTTGGGCTGTGTGGTTGACAATGTTGCTTAGCATGAAAGGTTGGTGACAGGTGTGCTGGGCAGCGATTGACTGGGTTTCACTTCTGAAATTTCAAAGTATGACAGAATAACGTGTTTATAATAATATGCATTATCATGGTAGCCCCAAACTGAGAGCAGGTCTCCAACTTGCTATGCACTGTGCAGACATGCTCTAAGACTGTGTGTGCCCTGAAGAGCTTAGTTTCTTTAGACCAGGGAGCCACAAAGTTGGAGGGAGGTGGCACTGCTAATCCCCTCTTTACGCGTAGGAGGATCAGAGAAAGAAGGAGATTAAGACCAAGAACTTCCACAGTGCTTAATGATTTTGGGATGCCCCAGTGGGAGCCCAGCTTGAGATGCTATGTAGGGACCTGATTTTCAGAGGTGAGTGCTCAGGACCATCTGAAAATCAGGCCCCTTTAAGGTATCTGAAGTTAGGGGTGGCCAAATTCACTGTGTGCTTCTGAAGTGCAGTGACTTCTCTACAAGACTGGGCTTCCAAACCCATCCTGGCTTGACAGGGCATGCTGGACCTGAGAGGACAGTGTACATACATCACTAACGTGCCTGTCATTGTGTACGTGGTGAGGCTAGGGTGGAGCAAATGTGGATGGTGAAGTTCAGTTCCCCTTTCAGCTGGATATGGCTCTTCCAGATATGTGTCTGGTCCATGGTTTGAAGAATGACAGGGACTGACTGGCCTTGGGGTTTGAGTCTCTAGGGTCAGATAAAGCCATGTGCTGTCAGTAGCCTGCTCCCTCTTCTTGGAAAAGCTCAAGTAACTCCCTCCTTGCCAGAGAGGTTGCTCCACTCTCTTAGTGCCGGTTTACCCTCCTGCAAGTTGATGGGGTCTCAGTTCTATCCAGATGCCTCCAAAAATGGAGACTAAACAAGGGACATTCCTGACTAGCAGCCAAGTTTCCACCCTCCTCTCTTCTCCCCCTTTCTCTTTCCCGCCCTCCAGCCTCCCTCGTAACTTCCCTCTGAGTTGGGGCTGGGCAGCTCCCAAAGGGGTGTAGAATTCCACCCTTCCAATCTCAGCAAGTCAGGCTGTGCAGCCAATGGGGTGGGATTGTAGCTCCCCCCATTTCCACCCTCCTTTTGGCCAGGCTAGCGGGTAGCCATGGCGACACTGTGGGCCCCTCCAAACATGTCTTACCTTTTATAGCCCGAGGTTCCTGCGGTTAGTGTGGTTTTTTTTTTTTGCTTGCTTGGCTGCCCTGGTATGTGCAGGGCCAGCTTGCTGAGCTCACACAGCTGGGTCCCTGGAGGAAACAGCAGGAAGGAGAGAAGGGGGGGGGGCAGGGGCACCCCAGCTGCAGAGGGGAGTCAGTCACCCAGGCAGTGAATTTGGACGCTGCTGGCAAAGGTTTCGGTTTGGTTTTTTGTTCCTGCCTCTTGGTTTCCGCCCCCCTTTGATGCTTTGCTCTAGCTGGATTGGAGGGGTGTGGTGCTAGGAAAACTGCTGCATTTAACTGGTGGGAATCGTGGCAGAGAGAGCAAGGCCTAACTGGGGTCCTGCTGTGTGCCTTGTGCTGAGCCCAGCTCGTGGTGTGCTGATATCCCCCCCACCACCTCCAGCTGCAATCCTTGTGCAGACTTCCCCCTTGGCTAGGATCCTGCTCTGACCTCCTCGCCCTAGTTGTGGTGCAGCCCTGCTGTGATCCTGCCCGGAGAGCACTCCGTCTGGCCCTTCATGTTTGGTGTGTGTCTCTCTGGCGTGCAGTTCTGCTCCTCCCCTGCTTTCGTGGTGGTTTTATCGGGACGGATGTGAACTGTTAACATCTGGGGTGGGAGGGGTGTTCTTTTCCTGATCCATGATCCTCCAAGCTGTGCAGCATAGGGAAGAGAAATGAGTCAAGAAGGCCAGGGGAAGCGGGCTCGCCTCTGCTCAGCCCTGCCTTGAGGAGCAGCTCCTGCTCTGCAGATGGGGCCTCCAGAATCCAGGCTGGGGAAGATGGAGAGCAGCCTGCATCTCTGGCATCTGTTTCACAGACACTTTGGTCCCACGGTGTAATCTGGGCCCTCGATGGAAGTTGGGAGTGAGGTTCTTCTCCCCAGCTCTGAGTTGGGGGGAAAGTTCCTGTGGCCCATATAGAAGCAGTGGACCTTTCCTGGCTGCCTCAGGCCTTGGTGAGTATGAAAGTGGAGAAGTGAATAGCATGTGGGGAGGAGGATTCCTTTGCAGTTATACCACCCCCTCTGCCTGGCCAGAATCTCAGGCCTCAAAGGATGCTTGGGAGGAATTGCTGCAGAGTTTAGGGGGTGACCGCAGTGAACCTCTGGGGAGCTCAGGGTCAGCTGAGATTAGGAAGTCTAGGTATTATTTGACTTCTCCATTGTTAGCCACAGTGTGGCAGGAAAGGCAGGGAGGTCTGGTGGGTGAGGTACTAAACTGGATTCAGGAGATCTGGGTCCAGTTCTGGCTCTGCTGTGAACTTGACTAACTGATGTTGAGCAAATGATTGCGTCTCTCCATGCTTCAGTTCCCCCACCGCAAGATGGGGATGATAACCCACCCTTTCCCCTCATGCTGCGTCTGGTCTATTTAGACCGTAATTCAGGGTGGGGGCCGTGTTTGTACAGCACCTAGCACTGCAGGGCACTATTCTACTACAACTAATTGATTGAGCATCTTAGCTTGGTGTGCCTTGGCCTCCCTTTGGCACCATTTTGTCAGTTGACCACGCAAGCCAGGTGCAAGTGGACACTTAGACCTCTACTTACCCATGCAAGCTGTGATTTTAGCCTATCATCTCCTATGGCTTCTGCATAAGAGTCCTCCAGTCTGTTGTTTTTTTTTTGTTTTTTTTTTAATACACCTATTTCTGAGGGAGTCGTTTTTGGGACTCAGCTGGATTGTTTGTGTGGAGACATTTTGCCATTATACTGATGTGGCTATACTGCTATAACCTCTGCCAACCATGTGTGAACATCTTAGATTAGGTAGAAATCCTGTCCTCACTTTATGTTGCTGGGAAGAAGGTTAAGCTAAACCAAAGAAAACTCTGGTATATCAATATAAGAGCATCTACGTGGTGGTGTGGGATAACTATAGTAGCTTAAATATACATCTCTGTTTATACCAATTTTTCCATAGCCCAGCCCTGAGTGGTGATCTGCTGCTGAACTTGGAAGTGAAAAACAGGGGAACAAGTTTCTGCTTCTTTTTCGCTTGTGGAAGATTCCCCAGCTAACGTGCTGAAATGTGTTGTATCTATTTTTTCCTTATCTGAAGATGTGTAACATCTCTGACCGCTTCATTGCTGCTTGGTGCACCAGGTAGGCTGGCTGAAGCTCAGGTGCGGCGGTGTCTGGATCCTTGGCAGGGGTGAATTACCTCATGGGCCTATGGGGCCCATGCCCAGGGGCCCATCACAATGGGGAGGCCCTCCACCCTGTGGGCACTAGGCAAGGTGGGGGAGTGGAGTGGGCCAGCCCAGAGGCTCGGCTCTGCGCTCCTGCTCCATCTCTGGGCTAGCTGGTGTATCTCCCCCCCCACGGAGGGGGTGGGCCAGCACAACTGGTCACTCCGCTCTGGGAGCAGGGCTGGCTGGCATGTGGTACAGCTTCAGGCTCTGCCTTCAGGCTGCACTGGAAGCCACACAGTATGCACCAGTTGGCCCCGCCACCCCTCAGAGCCAAGCAGCCAGGCCAGGGCAGGCCTCTGGTCCCAGGCGCCCCCCAGCACTGGCCTGCCCACAGAGGGCCAGGTAGGGCCCAAAGCTGGGGGGGGACTGACGGTGGAGACCCATGGATCCTGCAGCCCCTAATCCACCCCGAGGTGTATCACAGTGTGACATTCCACAAGGTAAAACAAATGAATCCTGTGGCACTTTTCAAAGCCAACAAATTTATTTGTTGCATGAGCTTTCATGGGAGAAAATCACACTTCATCAGATGCTTGAAGATGTGGAACTTACAGAATGGGAGGAAAAATAAATGGGGAGAAGTGCAAGTCATAGGATCTGGTCAGATTGTAACAGCAACTCAGGGCAGTTTACATTCAAACAGTGAAGAACAGCATATATTCAAAATAAACCCATTTCCATGGGAGCCGCACAATGCAGCAGTACTAAAGGTAATACCTGGATTCACTTATGAAAAATAGTCATTTAAACTTGCTTTGTAGTGGAGGGACTCAGCTGTTTGAAGTGGAGTTCATCTGACTTCACCTGCAGCCCTGATCTTCCTAGCTAGGAGCTGCCAGTCACCTTGTGATTCCTAGAACAAGGTCTTTGTCTCTACAGACTAACCAAGCTGGTGCTGTTGGAATTAACATGTTCACTGAACCTCTGCTCCAAAACCTATGCAGAATGACCCACGCCTGTTTGGGAGTATCTTCTCTTGCTTTGTTCCTGGTGCCCCCTTTTCCAGCTCTCTGCCTTCCATGGTTCTGGGAGAGGAGGTACCAGGATGCCACAAGCAAGGTGGTTCCACTGGGAGCTGTGGCCAAGCTCAAGGCAGAACAGAAGTGTGCCGTTGTGAGCTGACCAGCCCAGTCTAGTGAACTTAGCATGAACTTAGTTCATGAACCTAGTGAACTTCGACTCCTGGAGGCTGACGCATGCGTTTAGAAAATTCCCATTTCCTCTGATGCTGTGCAGGTTTGGGAGCTGAGGAGCCCTTGCTGTGTGAAGATCAGGAGCATGAGGCCAGGTGAGCTGAATTTCGGGGGTGGGTCTTAAGCTTTCCCCAAAGCTTCATTCTGGCTGGTCACTTTCCCAACTCAGCAATTCTGAGTCAATATTGGCCTCCAGGACTGGTTGTTACTGACTCTGAATGACCAGCTTGTTCATAACCTGAGGAAAGGCAGTATGACCTACCGGGGTTGGCAACCCAAAAGAGCAGAAGAGCCTTTTCCCCCCACCCTCCCACCACAACCACATGAGCCCGAGCCAGCCCAGCAGCTGTGTTGCAGCCCCTAGCGCTGACAGGTGTGTGTGGGTAGTGCGCGTGCCCTCCATCCCTCCCTCCACTGGCAGGTGGAGCAGCGCTGGTCCACCTACCCAAAGCTGGCCGTCCCTCCCAAGAGTGGCCAGCGGAGAGCTGCAGCTTGTGGAGGCAGGGCCCTGGAATGGCCCCTCCGCAGAGTTCAGGCCGCTTTGACCTGGCTACCCCAGGGCTGAACTGCCCTGATCCAGGGCCTGGGGCGAGGCGGCCTCTGTTCAGGCCTGGAGTGGCCAGGTTGAAGTAGCCTGAACTCCGCGCCACCCTTGAGAGAGCCGGCCGGCTGGAGGTAGGTGGGGCAGCGCTGCTCTGCCCCACCAGTGGAGGGAGTGCGCACCACCTGTATGCCCACACCAGTGCTAAGGGCTGCGGCAAGCCCGCTGGGCTGATTCTGGGTCATGCGGTTGTTGTGGGAGGGTAGGGGTGACCCCAGCACTCCTGATTTGACTCTGATGCTGGGGACAGCCAGGAGTCCCCAGAGCGCACCTGGCTCCCTGGAGGAGATTGCCAGGGAGCAAGAAGGAGATATTCAGGGAGCCACAGGTGGCTCACTGAGCCTGTATTGCTGATCTCCAACCTAGGATTTGTGCCCAGGGACTGCATCTGAACTCTACCCCAGTGTTGTCACTGACCTGCCCAAGGTCACACCCTTAATCTCTTTAAGCCTCAGTTACCCTGTCTTTAAAGTAGGGATGGTGATACTCATCTGCCTTTGCAAAGCCTTTTAAGGTCCTCTAATGGAATGTACAAAATAATGCAAATAGGTGTTTTGTCTTAAATGCCCAGTCTAGCAGCCATCACAGCTATTTTAAACCTTTTACATGGGAAGCTTAGAAGCAGAGAGAGAATGACTTGTTGAATGTGACTGAAGACAGGGAAAACTGAGGTGCCCATTGCCACCGACCATGTTCAGTTCAGTGCTTGTTTCTTCCTCACAGCATCAGCCCAGTGCAATGACCAGTCCCAAAGCAGCTCTTTGCTCTCACTACATGATCTTATGATGGAAAGTTTAAAATAGTTAAAGCTGTGCCTGAGGCATTGATGGTTGTACCTAAGAACTGAGTGCTTCTTGTTAGCCAACAGTTGGAGCAGGGGCCTCGGAACTGGGATTCCTGATTTCTGGTCCTGGGGATCTGGTGAACTTGGGCAAGTTGTTCAATGTCTGTGTCTCTTTGCCATTCCTTGATACAGGGATAATCAACCATCTCAGCCTTCTGGAGTGGGGCCATCTTTTCTTTTGTCTGTGCAGCATGTAGCACTGGTCCACAACTGGAGCTCCTAGGGATTACCTCCATGTAAATATGCAGTGCTTAAAGACCTTGGCAATAGGCTGTGTGGAGCTGGCCAGTGTTAACAGTGTGGGGGTGGGAAGGGAGGTTTCCTAGGTGTATACCGAGAGAACATGATGCTACCTTTACTGACCTTACTGCTCCTTGTTCCCTCTGAAGGGGCCCCTGGGAGGTGGAAAGCCAACATGGAGGGGAGCTCACCAACGGAGAAGGCAAGAGCCGTGAAGAGCATGAAGCAGCATGGCAGCAATGCTGCTAGATGCAATGTCCCTCCTGAAAGTGCAGAGTTCAGCAGCAACCAACCAGTCAGAGCAGCCAGGGAGTCAGCAGGACCGAGCAGGATCACTCACTCTGTTCTGGAGGCCAAGGTGAAGGCTCTGAAGGAAAAGAGGTTGGCCACTAAGCAGGGGGGAGCAGTGTCCCAGGAAGGTGCCTCTCTGAAGAAGCCCAAGGTCCGGAAGGGGAAGCTCGCGCCAGGTCTGGCTGTGGCAGAGGGGGTCCCCCAGGATGTGGTGGTGGAGCCACAGGCTCAGATCCGCACCTACCTGACAGACGGGATACTAGACAGCAGTGACGATGTGGACTTTGGGCTTGGTGCCAGGAGGGCTGTGGCTGCAGAGCTTTATGCTGACAATGCAGAAGTTCTGAAGGTGCATAGCACAGGGGGAGAAGGTTGCACCTGGGACCGCAGCTCAACTGAGGAGCTCTGGAGGGTCCCAAGCCCAGGAAGGAATGTCCTGGAGAAGGCTGACTGCTGCTTAGAAATGACAGTGCAGAGGGGATCCCCAAGTGGGCTTTGGGGCACCAGTTCCACTAAGAAGCTTGCCTCAAATAGCCAGAAATCTTCCCTGGAAGAAGATGGCAAACCAGCCCCCTTTGGAGAAGAGTTGACCCAGGTCAGCAACTTGGAAAGCATCCCCCTTGTTCCCAGAGATGATCTGTGTCAGGGGATTGCCCCATCAGGGCAGCTGTGGAAGGCGGAGAATTGGGGCAGTATGGGAAGCGCCGCAAGTGTGCTGTCCTTGGCTGAGCGGGTGGAGAGGAACCGGGCTGTGCTGCAGGAAATGCTGAGCCTGTCGCGGCAGAACCGCGCTCTGCTGGAGTCACACGAGATCCGGCACTATGAGAAGGAAGCTGTCAGGCTCACGAAGGACGGAGCCGCTCAAGGTGGGTGTTGAATGTGGGAGTGTGCATGAAGTGGGGGCAGGAAGCTGGTCACACCAATCTTAACGCAGCTCTACCACGCATCCTGCAGTACTTACCCCTGCTGTTTACTCTGAATTAGCCTATGTCTACACAACCACTTATGTCAGCAAAACTGACGTCACTTGGGGGGTGTGAGTATTCCATCCCCCTGCATGCGCACAGGATTACACTGCTCGCAAGGGTGGTTTTCTTTCCGATGATGGGAGGGCACTCACCCATTGGCATATAGCATCTTTACCATGTGCTGCAGCTGTATTAGTAGAGCTGTGCCACTGCCGTGCTGAATGTGTAGGCACCACTAGAATATCATGGTCACCACTACTTAAAGATGCCCTATAAAGAAAGCACAAAGAATTGGAGTTGAGACAATTGCCCATTTTTTGCTTCTTTATGATAGGAAAAGAAGTCCTGAAACAAGGAGGGGAGGGAAAAGGTTAAGTTTTTTGCCTTTTTATTTATTTATTTATTTGTTTTTAGTCATAGGCCCTTTCTCCACAAAAGATTGATAACACTTTAACTAAATCATTGCAACTTCTTTGTGCAGTCACTTAAATCCAGTGCTTTCTGTCAGCACAGCTTAAATATGAGGCATGACAAGCCTCATTAGAGGCATCAGTTGTGGATTGCAAGTGTTGCTGGCTCAAAATAGAATTTTTAACAAAGACTGCTTTTCTCTTAAATATTTTGTATTGAGTTAAATAAACATAAAAACCCACGGTTTTACAGAGCGTGAATAAAAATTACCTTTCAGATTTAATTAAGTTTCACTTGTATAGTATATCT
The DNA here is from genome assembly GCA_007922195.1 of Podocnemis expansa. Classification (NCBI taxonomy): domain Eukaryota; kingdom Metazoa; phylum Chordata; order Testudines; family Podocnemididae; genus Podocnemis; species Podocnemis expansa. The sequence continues at coordinate 1,180,658 of ML682061.1, read as the reverse complement.
TAGGTCACAATGCTACTAGTTCTCTAGTCATCAATAGTGTCTTCCGGGTTAAACAGAACAGTCAAGCTTTGAATATTAAAAATACAAGGAAGAGGGGAAAAAAACTTTTCGGGACACTTTTATCCATACAGAGAATGACAGAAGCTCTCTTTTTTTCATTGTGGAAATCTACCTTTGAATTACAACGGATAGTAGATCAGGAAACTTGCTACATGTTACTTAATGCCTTCACAGGTCTCCACCTCACTAATACATTGTTAACTTGCTGACATCCTGTCAGGACAATCTTTCTTTCTCAGTGCTGTGTGGGCTCTGTCTTCCCCACCGCTCTACAAGTGAAATGCTGAGAGAGATGATACAAAACTGTCCTGTAACTAGCTCTAGGTCAAGTGGCCTTGAAATCCCTTCTCTCAGTTGGATATGGCTAGTGCACCTTCTGCAGGGACTGCTGAATACTCAGCCTCCTTGGTGGAAACATGACTAGGAAAGTGATGCTAATGTTTCTTATCACCATGCTGTGATCCCCACCCAACTCAGTGTGGTGATCCCAGTTCAAGCAGATCTGTTCTAGACCGAATCCCAGTGAAGAAGTCATGCTCTGCTCTCTCGCTGGTGATCTTGAGCATTGGTATTTGTGTACGTGGAGGGGGTTTAAAAAAATCTGCATATATCCCATCGGAGCCTTTAAACCAAATTGCATTAGGGCGAAGTAGTCTAGAAGGAAAGGGTTAGCTTGGGGAACCAGCCCTTCAGCTGGTTTACAGGTGAATGGGATCTGGGGCAAACAGAAGAGCAGCATCTTTCATGCTGCCGACTTTGCCTGTTGTTGAGGTGTGCGACTCAACACATGTCTGTCCTGGGTTGCAGAGCTGCTGGCGAATGACCTGGACTGGGACTCAGGGGTCTCCCTGCAAGACTCAGAAGGGTACAGGTAAGAGCTGAGAACAGTGTGGAAGCAAAGGTGCAGATTCTTCCTCCCCACTTCCACACCCCATCTGCTTTCTTTGCCTACCAGGCAATCCCTGGCTCATGTCTGGCTGGTTCCTGTCAGGCAGCTGACGATGTCACAGAGCACCATTACTATCATTCCTTCACAGCAGTTTCTGCTGGGTGCTGAATTTGCTTCCTTAGAAGTGGCCTTTCCCCCTCTCACACATGTGGTCAGAAGAGGCAGTGCTCCCCCAGGCCTGCAGTGGGGCAGGTGGGTGCTGGCATTCTGTGAAGAGATCCAGTCTGCAGGGCCACGAGTCAGGGAGCTGTCCCCAGCCATAAGCTCTCACAAAATAGCAATCATTAAATGTGCAGCGTTCCCTGCTAGTGCCCACGTTTAGGAGCCCGACATAGCTGAACTAAGGATGGGAATTCCTTTCACTTCACTTTGTTTCCCACTGTACCTTTTCCAGCGTACCCACTGAGAGGAGTTAATTAAAACACACAGTACTCTTGCTGGAAGGTTGCAGCAAAACATGAGTTTACTTCCAGACTTTAGAATGAATGGGGACACCCCAGATCCAAAAAGTGGAGAGAGGGAGATGAAACAGTTGGCTGCCTAGGACAGAGACACATCTCTCCCTGTGCTGTAGGCTGGCTAGCTGCTGATTAACTGCTGCTCAGCCCAGTTTTTGCACTTCTCTGGAGCTCCTCCCCCCACTCCCCTGGGCTGGACAACACACCTGGACAAGTCAAAATAACACTTCATGCTAAACAGAAGGCTAAAAGGAGTGATGTCCGGGAGAGCTGTTCCAGGCCCCTGGCAGATGCCAGTGTGTCTTTTTCTTCGTAGGCCCTGGGGCTGCTGCTTCTCAGTAGGAGCCAGACTAGCCCCAAATACTGTGTTAAGTTTTACAAGGGGCAGGGCTAGTGCTGTTCATGGAGAGCATGCTTCTTGTCTAAGGACAGGGAGTTCCCAGCAGAGCATATGGCAAAATCAATGTGGGGCTGCCATCAAAGCTGCCTACAGCTCAGTGGAAACCTGATGACAAGCCTATGCTGCTGAATCCAGATCTGGAGTGTCTGAGGTGGGGCACAATTATTGTCAGCAGTAAAGTATGTGATAGTAGGGTAGGGGGTGGGTGCACACAGGAGAGAGAGGAAGGGAAGAGCTTGTTTGGGCAGCATGCCTTACCCATTTCCTTCAAAGGGGGGATATCTTCTGGCCTGTCTTTGCTCCCCCCCCCCATGTGTCTCTTACACTGCTTTGTGACTCCATGATCCAGGGAACCTATGCCTGGAGCACCTTCCCTCTTCACTAAGAGAGTTTCCCTCACAGATCAGCCCTTGCTAACAGCACCCACTAGGACAGGGATTCTGGCTCCCTGGCGGTGTGCTCCAGGGACTCCTGGCTGGCCCAAGCATCAGGACCAAACAAGGTGGCTCCCCACTGGCACAGACCCCCACTTCCAGGGCGCCAGGGTCATGCTTACCCACCAGAACCACATGAGCTGGAAGTGGCCCAGTGGCCACACCACAGCCCCTAGTGTTGATCAGGGGTGTGCAAGCAGTGCATGCTCCTTCTGTCCCTCCCTCGATTGGCAGTGCAGAGCAGTGGTGCCCACCCACCCCCAGCCGGCTGTCTTTCCCAAGAAGGGCTGGGGGAGAGCTGCAGCTTGTGGACTTGGGGCCCTGCGGAGTTCAGGCTGCTTCATCCCAGCCACTCTAGGCCTGAACAGAGGCTGCCTCACCTGGAGGCCCTGGATTGGGTTGTGTGTGTGTTGGGGGGAATGGCTCTTGTGCTGTTCTGGGTTGCTGACTCCTGCACTAGGAAGTCAGGCTGGCTACGTTGCAGCAACTGCAAAGGTGGGAGGGGAGGTGCAGAGATCCTCTGGCCATCTGACCTTCCCCACAAGCACAAGAGCCACAGGGACACCAGCATACTTTTGAGGCTGCAGCAGGTCTGTTCTTGCCCCATGGGTTGATAGGAGCATTCCCCAAACCCCTCCACAGTGGCTTTGAGTTGCTCATTGCTGTGGTCTCCGCCTCCAACTGCTGTTCTTTCTGAGGATGCAGACTGGGAGGATAGATGAATGAATGGCTCATGAGTTTTTCAACCCCCCATCCCCAAATTACAGAACCTCACCCTCATTATTGCATTTCATCAGTAGAGGACCAGGTACTGTACAAAAGAAGGCAGTATCATTATCCCAGCTTTACAAGTGGGGAAACTGAGGTTTGGTGAAGGGACATAACTTGCCCATGGACACCAGGCAGATTAGAGGCAGCGCTAGGAACAGAATCCAGCCCTGCTGACTCCTAGTCCAGTGACAATAGCTTGTAGTGCCTAGAAGAGTCAGGCTGACATCTCGGGTGCCCTCTAGGTACAAAGTGCAGCACATGCAGGGGTGTAGCTGGTGCCACTCTGCTTCAGGCACCTGGTGACAGAAGTTTTTTCCTCCCTGCTGTGAGCTTAGGAGCATGAAGCTTTAGAGTTCGGGTATTTGTGGACACTACATGCATCCTGTGGGGTGGAGAAGGGAGCAGGAGAAAGACCGGGCTGTTGTAGATGCTAGACAGAATCTTGCAAATCGATGTAGAGCTGGGCCATAAGGCCAGGCAAATAATGGGTGCTGCACTGTGAGCCCAAGATTTCAGGAGGAGTCAATAGTTCTAGTGCTTCTTGGTGGATTTGTCTGTGGGTCAAATGTTCAATAGGGCGTCAGGTTGGTCCATCTATCCAGCCATCTGTCCTGCTGGCCGTCCTCCCCAAAGAGTCTGTGCAAATATCATGGCACTTTGCAGTGATGGGGAAAGAGGAGTGAGGAGTGGATGAGGAAAAAGACTTCCCCGAGGTTACCCAGCAGATGTGGGAATAGAACTCAGGTGTCTTGACTCTCAGCGTTTTGCCCTACCCAAACCATGCTGCTCCATGTTTGTCAGCGCACATGCAAATCACTGGTCCAAGCAGGTTTTAAGCCTTATCCCTTAGAGGTCATGTTTATGAGACACCAAATGACAGAGTGCAAAATTAGTGTGTGCAGAATTTAAAGTGCATTACCTGTGGAAACATGGCCCTCAGCTGACTGGGGTTGGTTGCATCCCTGGTGCTCAGTCTGCACAATATCCAGAAAGAGGCTGATGCAAACAATCAACAACTTGGAAGGGTTAATGAGCACGGAAGGTCTGGAAAGTTGTGGTGAGGAGGGAATAGGACAAATTTCTTCATGTGCTAATACAGATCCTGGAGGTCACAGTCTGATCTATTGAACTAATGGGAAACCTTTAGGGTAAGGACTGAAAACAGAATAGAGAGACCCCAAGGACAGCAGCTTCCCCAGGACTTTAAATTGTGGGGGGGGTGTTGGGGTGCTCACTAAACTGTTATAACACTGTTACTAGCTGACAACTGGGGGGGGCGGTATTGGGGAAATCCTCGGTAGGGAATGAAGTAAACAAGGAATCCTGTGGCACTTTTAAAGACTAACAAATTCGGGGAGTAAAGCTTTCAGCTGGGTCAGACTTGTTGCACCTCCTGTTTGTGTGTGGGAGTAGGGGAGACCCCATTTGACCTGATGCAGCTGTCCAACTGCAGTAATCGGCAGGATAATGCCCCAGACACCAAAGGCAAGAACTGAGGGAAACCTGCTGACTGAGGCCACTGAATGGTCTGGGTCTCTGGCTGCTGGGCCTGTCGTGTCTCATCACATCACCCATGAGTCATGTGAAGGGTTTTCATGCAACTGCTAAGTGAGCTTGTAGAGTGGCTGCCCAGGGCAGTGCTGGAGGGAGCTAGCAGATCAGTGCTGGGAGATGGGAAGAATTCAGCAGAGAATGTCACATTAGTGTCTCTGCGAGTTAGGGAAATGGACCAGACCTGATGGTGTCCTGAATCTCCCTTCATCCAAAACATTTGATGCATGTCAAGGGATTCTACTCCATTACATACTCCAGATCAATGAAGAATTGAGATGGGACCATTGCACATGGAGAATGATGCTGAGCTCTCTGCATGCCTAGGTCTAAGCACAAAGGAAGTTGCTATCCCCATTTTACAGAGGCGGAAACAAACGCACATAGCAATGAAGTGATTTGCCAAAGGTATTGCAGCAGATCAATGACGGAGCAGGTAAGGGAACCTCGATTTCCTCATTCTCAGGCTAGCTCTCTAGCCACTGAATCACATTGTCTCCTTAGTGGCCTCTGCATCTTTGCTTTCGAGCTTCCCTGGTCAGAGTCCTGGTTATGATTCCTCAAGGATATTTGCCTAGCAATATCTGAACAGAGCTTTATTGCAGTGGCTGCCACAAGGGCTTCCCAAACCCATGCTTCTACCCAGGTAGCAAAGACCTTTAGTGTCTCAGCTTGGCTCCAAGCAGCTGCTCATGTTGCAGGGCTTTGAAGTAGTATTCCAGCAAAGCTGACACAGTTGAATCCAGGAGCAAATGGACAAATATCCTGCCCATGTGCCAGTTTCAAATGGAGGAGGGGACTTTTGATCAGCCTCACGCCAGAGCAGTGGCATTTGCACAGGTAGTCGGAGAGGTCAGTAACCATTGACACAAAGCCTCTTGAGATAGCCATGGGAGGACTACACCAACAGCTTGAACTACCTCAAAATTCACACTGAATTTAGCTCGCTTTGGACAAGGACTCCAGAGTTTGCAACAGATGGGAGTTAGTGTATGGAAGTGTTTTCAAACCAGATCAACTGCATTTAGTCTTGTTTAAACCCCCTGTGTAGACAAGACCTAAGATAATAGGGCCCAACTTATGAAGGACCTTGTAAATCTTGTCAGTGCCTTGAACAGCACTGGGAAACAATCTGCAGCCCACTGCAGAAGTGGGTCTAACATGCTCCCAGCATGAGAGAGAGCAAGAAGGCAACCATGTTCTATCCAAGCTCAGGCTGCAGCCCGCTCTGGGTGGGTAGCCCCATTCTTTTACAGAACCTGCAGATGACAGAAAGGAGCCATGGGCAGTAAAAATCCTCATATCACCCAATGGGTGAAGGGAGTATTATGGAGCACAACACCCTCAGGAGGCGTCTCCTGCTCTGAAGCGAGGACAGACACTCTTGTGCTTTTGCAGGCCTGCCTTCCTCAGGCCTAGGGAGCCCTTGGTATGAAACAGTTACTTGGAGCCTCTGAAGGAAGTGCCTGAGCTGATTATTGTAATCAGGGGGATTATGGCAGCAGCCAATAGGGCAAGACTGTGGTTCACTCACAGGTGGAGAGGGACGGAGTAGGGGTGGATAGATGATCTGAAGTGGAAGAATGAGTGCCCAGGATTGGGCACTGTGCAAGGGAGCTGGGGAGTGGTGGGGATGGGCAGAGAATGCCATTCTGGGACTCGATTGTCCTGAGTGGAATAGCTTTGTGAGGCCATCAGAAGGAAAGCTTGGCACTCTCTGCCCCGAAAGAATGGGATTTAATTCCTTTTGGGGATTGAGGTTAACAGACAGACACCTGCTAATGCATCTCTGTTATAACATGCTAGGCTTATTCCCCAGGGAGCTGCGTTGCACTGGAGGGATCGTGGAGGATCCCCTGTGGGAGACAGGGGTGCTGTACTGAGGTATGATGACTGTGGGGGTGGCGGGCTGCTGCAGACCCTTTTGCAGGGGAGCAATCACAGCACAGTCCCTGGCAGGGAAGTGGAAGGGCTGCACTGCAGATCCAGTAATGTTTGCGGTTTGAGTGCCAGGAGACTGGAGCTCCCATTGCAGTTGGTAGAGTCCATGTGCGTTCAGGGTGTGTTTGCACAGAGTCTGCATTGTGACTTTGAGTGAGTACAGGTCATTCTTGCCATACCTGGCTGTTGAGGAATGGACACAAACTGGGCAGCTGGACTAGTGAAGTGTTTGAGTTCTGCTGGGTGTTCATTGGTGTTGGGGAGTCATTTAGTCTTGAAAGCCAGGTAGATCCTTCTCCCAAGTCATGGCGAGGACTTCATTCTAGAGGTGTGTGGCACCCATTGTGCCAGCTCCACTGATTTAAACCCGGAGACTGTTTGTTCAAAAGCCTCAACTGCTGTGTGGCATGTTGGGGGAGGCAAGTCTTGGACAGCCAGGACTCAACCTGGCCGGGCTCTGCAGATCAATATCAGTTCCTGGGAAAACACCAGAAATGGACAGGGAGTCAGTGCAACTCTTGGAGAATGGGGTCAAGTCTTTGCTGGTGGACAGTTGTACCAGCCATCCAGGGGCATCCTGCACCACTGGGGTGGAGAAAGAAGTGGAAGAACCTGTTGAAGGATACAAATGGTCAGGACTGAGGTGCATTGACAGAGCTACCTAGGGCCCAGGACTGGGATAGCAGGGGTGCTACCTGTGAGATGTGAAGTGCACAAGCAGATCCCAGTGAGGAGAAGGAGTGGACGAATGCTTGCCCATATGTCATGGAGTAGCTGGCCCTTTAAGGGGAGTGAGGGCCCAGTTTACTTGTGATGGGCATCTTGAAAGAGAATGGGCCCAACATGGCCCATCTGCAATTACTTAATTCCCTGGGTGGCTGGTTGGTGGCTAATTGGCTAATGAGCACCAGGCTGGGATAAGAGCCTCCTAGAGATCTGGGAGAAGAGGGTTCTCATAGGCTATGTCTACACACAGTTTTGTTATTTCGAAAGAAGCTATTTCGAAATAACTTATTTCGAAAGAACCTGTTATTTCGAAATAACTTGTTTTGAAATAACAAAACTGTGTCCTCGAAATAAGGGAGCGAAATAGCAGGTCCACAGTGTGGACCTGCTATTTCGCTTCCTCTGGGGGCTGCAGGCACCCACAGGGTGCAGTGCAGAGGCGCACTGCACCCCGTGGGTGCCTGCAAAGGG